>OZ014554.1:14368945-14968945 GCA_963966155.1 Clivina fossor
TATATTTAATGATTTTCGATATTTTTATGAATAGAACCCGGTATATATTTACATTATATTATTCTAAGAAAATGAATAAAATAACTAATTATATTGTTTATTTTATCTAACGTCATAAATACAATATTAATTTAAAAAAAAAATCTTTATTTCATTTACAATATGAAGCTAGAATTGCTTGTCTGGATAGGAATGTTTGGCGAAAACTAATTTTGGAATAGTGGACAGAGTTTGTGCCACACCCTTTCAGATACATGGCGTGATTGTGTATGTTATGTATTTACAATATAGAAAACGACATATGTTCAAATAAGCTATAAAGAGAAATATATGTGTGTAAAAAAAAACATTTTTGAAATTTGTACACTCTAAAAAAAACTATGTAATTTTATCTACAAAGTGTCCCATCGCAATGATGCCCAGTATTTTTAGGTATAATTACTCAACTGCTGTAATTTTACATAATTGTTTAAAAATACATATCAGAACTATTACATACAAACATTACGTAATATGATATTACCAACGGGATAGAAAAGTACATATGTATGTAATATATTTTTTTAGTATAAAGTTTCTTTTAGTAAATTTGCTGTCTGGAATTTTCCATAAATAGGTAAACTTTGTTTAGTTCTGTAATATTATTATTGGTATAATTACATATATTTCTAAATTCATTTATAGGATGTACTCGTATTTTGAAATGATTGAATTGCTCTTAAAATATTTTATTAGTATTATTATACAAAATATGTACTAAGTCTCATTATTTTCATGAATTATTACAAATATTAACATGCAAGCTGTAATTTTACATAATTTAAGAAGTTATACCAATAATATGTAAATTCTACATTAAGTGTGTGATGTTATTTGCAGAAAGTAAACAATTTTACATACTTATTAGGTTATTTTTCTTTACTTTATGTGATTATTATGAATTATGTAAAATTTGCAGAATTTTAAACTAGATTTAGTATAATATTTATGGTAAAATAAAATTACAGATTTTTTATAGTAAAATTTTACTACTATTTTTCTATAATTTCGCTATATTTTTTTACAGTGTAGACTAATATCATATTATGTTGCAGTATTGAAGTATGGGGATCTATCAACAAAAGTACGTATTGTAGAAAAAAATCTAGTGCAATTCTCAAGTACCACTTCGTTTTCCAAAAAAATGCATTCTTTGCCAATGAAAAGATTTTCTATGCACCTGCATATTCAATCAATGAACCGTAGAAATACACTAGTATTTTTATTCGCATATTGTGTACCGGCACCGTCATAAGGGCTTTATCGTATAATTTATATCTACAGAATAGTTTATTGACCAATGAATCAAATGAATATACCCTTAGAATTTTTGAATTCGTCTAAAACGGGATTTTATTGTATTGCATTGAATGAATATAAGTTATTGGAACAATTTATATCATATTATTGTTCCATTTCTAAATTTAGTCGTTTTCAATTTTTTTATGTTTGTTATTTGCAAAATAATAAATTATGTATACATACATACAGTTATTTTAAATACATTTTGTATAAATATTAAGACGATAAGAGCGAATGTTGAGCGAATGACTAATGAACGTTTGATTATAAAAATGTATATGAATGATTTTGAAGATATACGTTACCAAAATACAGACTGACATTGTTTGCAAATGGTCCATATATTAATGCTATAAAAGCTTTTAATTCGCTTCCTCAATCAATTAAAGACATAGACAATTTCAAAATCTTCGAAAACTGTTTGCGGACACACTTTATTCAAAAATGTTACTATGATATTGCAGAACACTGCGCATAAAATATTGTATTTAGTATTATTATTTAATATTGTAATTTACATGTATATAACAATGTCCTGGTTAATGTACTTTGCTGTTATGGACAAATAAATATATTATTATTATTATTATTATTATTATTATGGACGCCCGATGAGTAGCTGAAGTGATATGATTGAGAGTGTTTTGCGTAAGCGAAAGTTTCCAAGTAGTAGGAATAGAAAAGAGCATGTATGAGAGGAATTATGAATGTGGATAAAGCTAAAGTTGCTTGTTTGGATAGGAATGTTTGGAGGAAACTGATTTTGACGTACTCTATATACATTATCATCAGGAAAATTTTTATATTACAATTTATCTGAAGATGATGTACGGAGAATACGTCGAAACGTCGATTTTGTATTAAAATTTATACAGAACTAAATCCTAAAGGTTTTTTATTTTATATAATGAGTTCTGAAAGATTTTTTACTATGTTAATAATTTTTATTCTTCAACAAAATTTAAAATTATCCACATCATAAATATGTGTATATAAAATACATAAAACTGCTTGCTATAAATCTTTATTTGAATTACTTGAGTAAATAAAAATAGTTAAACGGAACTTACACACCGTGAAAGTAAAATAAAACAATTAACCTTATAGTAATTTACATATTAATTGATTAATACAGTGAAAATGCATTAAACTCAGATTAAAAATAAACAATAATTAATTAGAATTGCCCAATTACGTATATATATAATTTTATTGTCTCTAATATAAGCGAAACATGTACGCAAAGTCATAGGTACATAAAACAGAAAATATAATTCAACAATATATCCAATTATTTCAAATGACTATATAGCCAGTAAGTCGGAACTCAAATCATACAGATTATAGATAATGTTTTGTTATAAGATAGATAATTGTCTGTTCTTGGATGAGGTCACTATATGTTTGTTTTTTTAGCTTCCATTGATGTTTGTATTTCTTTTATTTTAATTGAAATAATTATTATTAGTTTTAGCCGACCACCGTAGTATAAGAATAAGTAAAATAAGAATATAAGAAAACAATTGTGAATACACATCAAATATGAATATAAAATGTTTGGATAAATATTTTTTGTGATTTATAAAATTAGATTATAATGTTTTTTACCGTAAGGTTTATGTTTCATTTGTTTTAAATGCTTTTTCAATAAGAACGATATGATGTTAAAACAAAGCAAACTCATCGCGCTTACGACGGTCTAATGACTTCAGTTCGTTGGTCAACACAATAAAGTCAACTCTTTTTGGGTATATATAAACTGCAGGCGGAGGTTGAGTTTTAATTTCTTATCAAAATTTTTCATAGCAAAACTGCACGCCTGTTATTTCCAAAGAAATTAAAGAATTAAAGAATTAAAACCAAGTAAGAATCGGTCCACCACGTGTCAAAAATTTGCATATATTTATTATTATCTAAGTTACAGCTAACAATAAATCAATGTTCTCCATATATTTTTTCTTTACACCATTGATATAAGATCATATACCTAACCTAACTTAACCTAACCTAACCTATTGTCTATTTTTATAATAAATATTTGGTTATATTAATTTGTAATCTTGCTTATTATTGATAGGACAATACAATATTAAATTCAAGTTCACATTTAAAATTGCTCTATTAAATAATTTTAAAAATATGCTATAGAATAAACGAAATATATTTCAAGACACTTATAATCTGATAATCCGCAACCGGCGTGCAGTTTCATTATTTAAACTTGGTATTTTTGATCGCGACATGCAGTTTATGTGCTCCGAGTTTTTTTGCAAAATACGCCAAATTGTTGCTTTTGAAAGGCCTAATTCTTGAGAACGAAGATGAATTGATAAGTTTGTATCTTCTGCAACACTAGCTGTTACAGCAGTAATATTGTATTGTTGATATCGTGAAAATAAAATCTTTTTAAAACAAATAGTAAGCACAGTAGTTCGATTATGTGAACCATAAGTTTCACGAGGTGCATGAGTATTCACAAAAGAACGTTTATTTTCATATTTTTTTGGATAATTACCAAACGTTGTTGAAGTGTGGCCATGATGGATTATCAGACTATGCTAAACACAAATAACAACTAATGATATCTGATACATTATTAGTCTTGCCAATATATCAAATTCAAAACATATCATTCACATTAAACAACTCTTTATTAAAATTTGATTTTAATTGGCAAAGCAGATGTAAAATTCTACAGATATATCTTTCCATTTTCAATAATATTTTAGAATAAAAATAGTAAATTTTTTTTAAATCTTATAAGTTATAAGTAACAACTTTTATTTAATAAATTTTTTTAATAGATTTAATACATTTTAAATATTTTGCGTTTGCTTAAGTATCTATTTTGACATTATATGTAGATACGTTTCCATGACTACGGTAAATTATAAATACGTGTCTCTGTTATTATGAAATATTTTGTTTAAGTATTTTGTGTTGACAGTCGGTTCTGTAGTAGCTACAGCAGATTTTTATATCCACCATTTATATTCGTCATTTTGCAAAGCCTATTTTACTTTCATACCTTGTTCGATGTTTCAATCTACTATCAGTATCAATTTTCAATTCACAAATTCTATTTACTGTAGCAATCAATGTTTATTTTTATATTGCATTATAACAAACCATGTCATGCAAGATTTGCCTATACTTAAGATTCTTCACTTGTAAATCAAATAAATATGATTTAAAATATTAAACATTATACACATTATACGTAATTATTAATATTGTAATCATATCTTTCCTTAATTTGATAATAAATTGATATATTTTAATAATCAATCAATCAAAAATTACATTCAATGTTTTACAAAAATGAGTTTCAGTCATAGTCAATTTGACACACATAATATTGAATAGTCAACAATTACAAAAACTAGTACAAACGATCTCGGACAATTATTTTGGGTGTACGCTGTATACACGCAAAGGACCAGCGACAATGCATTGAATGCATTATATATATAATAAATTCAATGTGTTCTTTGACGGTACATCCGTATGCGCATTCGACCCACATGCGGAAACAATGTTTCCCACGGGGTTACCCTCGATCAAATGTTTAGTTCTACTACCTGCCACGTGGCGCCACGCGGCACACCACGTGTTACTCGGGAACCCCTCTTGTGTAAACTTAATACCAGTTCTGTATTACTATATGCATCCATTACAATAGTATCATTGAAAAATTCTATTTGGATTTTAGTAAACAAAGAGTTAAGTTGTGTGCTAGTTTTATTACAAATATCTTTGATAAAAATATTTGACAGAGATATTATTTTCGATTTACAAATAAATATTTATATTATGTTAATTAATTTTTTTAACTAATTACAGATATTTTTATGCCTATTTTACACGGTGTAATTTTTTTGGAATTTTCTTGTGCAACAAAATTGCATATTACAATAGTACCAAGATATACGAAATTGTACTGCGATTTTAATTATTTCATTTCGAGATGCCAAGTATTATAATAATTGTTATAATCAATAATCATTATAACAAATATTATTTTAATCTATTAAAAATATATTTCAATATGGTAAGTTTAGATAAATAATTATAAATATAACTGACAGTAACTTTTATAATAAACGTTGGTAATAGTGTAAATTACTAAAAAGTAACTAAAAATTGCAAACTTGTAGCTGCGTTAAAATTGGATGTTTAATTTCTGTTTTACGTGGGTAATTTTGTTGCAATTTTCAGTGCGCAGCCAAATTTCACACAAAATTGTGTAGTGTAAAACTGGCATTAGATAGATTTAAAAAAATGTCCTTCTCAATAACATAATCCACACTAAAATAACTAAAAAATTATTTATACAATTTTTTTTTTCTATTTTTATAAATAACAGAGTTAAACCAATTTTAGAACCGAGCTTATAATACCAGTCATAATTAACTGGATGAGGCTATTTATACATACGGTATGTATATGCAATTGGCTATTTATACATACTAAAAAAAAAAACCTAAACCAACCTACTAACCTAACTTACCCTAATTAGCCAATTACGTAAAAATACTGCATGTATAAATAGCCAATTGCGTATACATACCGTATGTATAAATAGCCACTTTCTAATTAAATTGAAAAAATAGTCGGCTGTTAATATTTAATAAATAATTAGTAATTGACGGAATTCAGTCTTTTATATATTTTGTATTAACTACTAAACCAACGTTTCGGCAATCACTATTGCTTTCTTCAGGGATAGCAGGACTATTTTAGTTGATTTTACATGTAACGCAAATATACATTATTTGATCAGTAAATTTAAAAATTTTAATTTCTATCAGCCATAATGTTTATCATATATTTGGTCAACTACATCTATTTCCTTCCTACACTATAACCGATTAGGGTAAGTCAAAATGACCGCATATAATACAAGATTGTACGCACAATATGTTTACCGAGCTGAACAACATTGCTTCTCCCCTTATTTGACTGTTGATTGTTTACCTGCTGCCCCATATTCGCCCCCACTGCATACACGATAATAGCTTACAAACCCCTTATTAATTTCGCTGATATGCTATCTAGATACACAATTTTCCCATAGATTTGATATATATGCTCTATATCAGCGGTTCTTAACCTTTTATTAGTCGCGGCCCCCTTAAAATCCGAAATTATATTCGCGGCCCCCTTAAAATCCTAAAAAACTAAATACAATATGTGCAGTGTTCAGCAATATCATAGTAACATTTTTGAATAAAGTGTGTCCGCAAACAGTTTTTGAAGATTTTGAAATTATCTATGTCTTTAATTGATTGAAGAAGCGAATTAAAAGCAGGCAGAAAATTCATGCGAAATGCAATGAACAAATGCTTTATCAGATTGTCAGTAATAACATATTTCTTGAAAAATAGGTATATTTGCAAATGAAAGTATACTTGCTATAATATAAAAATTGTAAACCTAGACTTTAGTTTAACCATATTTACGAATATTGAGATGTCATTAAATTCATCTGTCACTTACATATGTATCACTTACAAAAACTAGTAATATTTTTTTTTATTTGTAAAGATATAAAAACTTGAAAAATTGTAATATATTCGCGGACCCCCTGTTAAGAATCCCTGCTCTATATCGTCTATCTAGTGGTGTATACACTGTAAAAAAAATAGCGAAATAACAAAAAATATAGTAAAATTTTACTATAAAAAATCTGTTATTTTATTTTACCACAAATATTCTGTATTTCTACTTCAAAATTCTGTAATTTTTACATAATTCGTAATAATCACATAAAGTAAGTGAGAATGACCTAATAAGTATGTAAAATTGATTACTTTTTGCAAATTGTATCACATACTTAATGTAGAATTACATATTGTTGGTATAACTTTTCAAATTATGTAAAATTACAGCTTGCATATTAATATCTGTAATAATTCATCAAAATAATGAGATTTAGTACATATTTTGTGTAATAATACTAATAAAATATTTTAAATGTAATTCATTCATTTCAAAATACATCTTTTATGTAAATTTAGAAATGTATGTAATTATACCAACAATAATATTACAGAACTAAACAAATTTTACCTATTTATGAGAAAATTTCTGACAGCAAATTTACTGAAGTTTTGTAAATTTACTAAAACATACTTTACTAAAAAACTGTAATATCACATGTACTTTTCCATTCCGTTAGTAATATCATATTACATAATGGTTGTAATAGTTCTAATATTATATATTTTTAAACCATTATGAATAAAATTAGAGCAGTTGAGTAATTATACCTAGAAATACTAGGCATCATAGTGTTTCATGGTTTATTTTAGAGTGTATGCACTATATCGTCTATCTACTGTATAAAATAAAATTTAAAAATAATAAAACAAAATAAGTTCCTTGTATATTAAATCCGGTTAAGTTAATGACGAAAGCAGTGACGTTTTGTATTGAAACTAAAAGAACATGTAAGAGCTATATGTTTTCGTTGTCGGCAGGCATATGTGAGCAAGTATGTCCCATGAGAATATTTTATTAAAAAGGGTTCGGAGGAGCAAGCGGAGTGCCCCCTAAGTACCGGCTGTGAGATTAACGCAATGTGATCTTCATTCCATTCCAACGCTTTTTCTTTACGCACTTTTAAGTGTAATTAATATTACACTCACATCGTAAATAATTTGTCTCGTGAAACATTTATATCTCTAACTTGAAAATTTCGATATATTTTTTTTACATACATACATACACAATCACGCCATGTACCCAAGAGGGTGTGGGACAAACTTTTATCATCATCCCGAAATCAATCGCCTCCAAACATTCCTATCCAAACAAGCAACTTTCGCTTCATCCACATTCATAATTCCTCGAATAAATGCTCTTTTATTCCTACTACTTGGAAACTTTCGCTCACGCAAAACACTCTCTCAATTATACCACTCCAACTACTCATCGGACGTCCACGCAAACGTATACCATCAAAATCATTCAAATAAATGTTTTTAACCAAACGTTTATTAGACATTCGCTCAACATGGCCGAACCATCTTAACTGACTAACACCAACTTTTGCTACAACATTTTTTTCAATTTCACACTCATCATACACTAATCTATTTTTTTTGTAAATATTATTTTATATTTTAACGTTTACAAAGATGGACATTAGAAATTATTATTTTCTTGTCAATATTGAAAAACGTTATATTTAAACAGATGAATTGGAATAATAAAAAAATCTTTCAGAGCTCATTATATAAAATAAAATGGCTGTAGGTTTAAGTTCTGTATTAATATTTATTTGATAATCGACGTTTTTATGAACTCAACGTCCGTCTTCAGCGGGAAAACTGATATAAATGACATTTACAGTAAATAACAGAACATAGAAATAAGTTAGTACGTAATGAACAAGTAACTATAGTGAAATTTTTATTCAAATATGGTTCCAAAGCTATGAGTCATTTACTACGATTACATGATACCTGTAAAAATTTTCACCTCGCAAAATCGCACAAAATGTCGAAATTTTGACGGCTTTGACGTTTAGAAAAAAACCAAAAATTAGTTATTTTTTGTTTCGTTGCTAGGATATGAGTTTAGGATTGTCAGATATGGGGAAAAAAATAAAAGCACACTTACCATTTATATTGAGTGACAGTTATAATTTTTTAAACGTTGGAAAACTATGCATAAACGTAGCACGTTGAAAGCAACAAGCTAGTTCGGTTGAATCAAGCCACGAAACACGTAATTTGTTTTCATCGTTCAACGGAACGGATTAAAAGCAGTTAGTATGTAGAGACGTAAGTCAATTATTAAAAATTCCTAATTGGCATTGGAATCCCATTTGAATAAAAATTTCACTATAGATCATATTTTTTTTACTGTAAATGTCACTTGTTTTAGTTTTCTTGATGCAGACGGACGTTGAGTTGGTGCGTGTCACTTGCGTACGTGTCAGATGCGTACAAACATTATTTAGTATCACTTACGTACAAATAAGGGTCGGCTCAAGCCCAGGTAGTGAAGGTACTTAGGCCGAGTGTCAGATGCATACAGAGGTTTGGGAAATGTCGAGTTGTCATTTGCGTCAATAGTGGTATATCATTTGCGCCACGAAACCCTATCATCTGCGCCACTGTTAACTTAGGGTAGGTTAAGTTAAGGTTTAAGGTTTAGTTATGTTATTATTCAATATAGGCTCTTATCTCATCGGCACAAATGACAACTGGCGCAAATGATTGGCTAGGTTAGGTTTGGTTACCTTTTAATCTTGGGAGACCATGCGCGGAAGACAACTCGGTTATGACCTTTTTTTGTCTCAGGTATAATTTCAAATTTTGGGAGACAACTCGGTCCTGCCTATTAATCTACACAAATTAAATTTAAACCACTAAATATAAACTTGGTCAATATTAAAATTGAATACTAACTTGATTATTTGAAAAATTGCTCTACGCATCTGACACACGGCCTAAGTACCTTCACTACCTGGGCTTGAACCGACCCTTATTTGTATGCAAATGATACTAAATAATGTTTGTACGCATCTGACACGTACGCAAGTGAGCCTATTTCGTTGAGTTCGTCGAAACGTCAATTACCAATAATTATTAATACAGAACTTAAACCTACAGCTATTTTATTTTAAATAATTAAAAATAATTAATTTCAATTCTAATATATTTAATAAAACATAAAAACAATTTTAAAAATAAATACGTTAAAAACATTATTAATTTTTGTACGTATAAAACACTGATAATTAAAAAAACTATGTGTAATATTTTTTAATAATTACATTTTTATAAATATGCTCATATATTATTTCTGGCATTAATTTAAATATAGTTCTAACTAGTTGGCATGTTACGCATTCAAAAATTAATGTTTATATTTAGTTTCGATCTTAATTGACAGGTAATAAGCTGCTGTTAATAGACGTCTTGCTGCGAAACAATCAAGGATGATACTACTTTTTTTTCAAGTTCTTTTTTCTATATGCGTAGGTTGGCCAATACATGATTTGTTCAAAACATTTTAAGTTGCTTACTCATTTAAAACATACTAAGATTATTTATGAAAATTTAAAAAATAATTGATAATAATTTTCATAAAGAAATAAAATTTATTTTTTAAAATTGTAAAAATTTTAAAAACTTGATAAAAAAGTGTTACCGTTTTTTTAACAAAACAAAATTAGAAATATATGGGTAAACCCATATATAGACCACATTGACATTTCTCGGAAAGTTGGCAACATTGTATTTTAATAATATTATAATTTATGTGGACACTAGGAGAAACTTTTCTGAAAATTTAATCAAAATCGAATAAATAATGTAGCCACAATGATTTTTTTTAAAAATTTGTGTTTTTTTTTCTCGATAAGTTGGCAATACTGTATTTTGTTAAAATTGCATAATTTATAGGAGAATCTTTTATGAAAATTTGATTAAAATCGGTTAAATAAAGTGTGGTTATAATAAATTTTTAAAATTTTAGTAATTTTTTTCTCGGAGAGTTGACAACACTGTATTTTGTTAAAATTACATAAATTATATGATTACTAGGAGAATCTTTTGTGAAAATTTGAGTAAAATCGGTTAAATAACATAGCCATAATATATTTTTAAAAACTTTAGTAATTTTTTTCTCGGAAAGTTGGCAACACTGGATATTAATAAAATTATATAATTAATGGGAGCATTAGGGATATCTTTTCTGACAATTTGATTAAAATCGGATAAATAGTAGCCAATATAAATTTTTAAAAACTTTAGTAATTTTTTTCTCGGAAAGTTAGTATTACTGGAAAAAACCAAAACAACATGACCATCTTGGGCACCAGACAAATTTGTCCTGAAAATTTCATTAAAATCGGTTGAACCGTCTAGGAGTAATTGCGGCCACAAAATTTTGACTTACGACCGAGCAAGCTGACGACGCACATCCATACACCCACGTAAACTAAGTTCAGATTCGTCATATAGAGGCTATATGAAGGATTTCTATACACAATTTTTTTTTAAATGTTACAGACAGCGTACCAAACTCTATACCACTTTTTCCTTGCAGTCAAAGTGGTAAAAAGATGATATGAAAAACTTAAAGATAATTACTTATTACAAAAAATTTGTAAATCAATAAATGTTCTTAACATTTAAAATTAATTAAGAAAACAAAAGTCTTATAATTATAAAACAATAAATAAAACAGTAAGAGCAACTAAATGTAATTTTTATTGTTTGTATGGACTACACTATAATGAAAGTAATTTATTTTTTTATGTAATAGTTATACTCGTATGATGTTATTATACAGCAATATTTAAAGATATGTGACACGCGGGTGGTCAGATGTGTTATTTGTTCTTAAACCGGACCTGAAACCAATTTTCTAACACTTTTTTTTCTATACAAGTTCCGATAAATACTATTAAACTTTTTCGATTAAATATCTTCGTTCGGTGTAACGGAATTTTATAAAGAAAAACTAATTTTGTTGCTCCGACGAAAAACTATTGATGAAAAAAAACTATTATACTCTTGTTTTTATTATCATATAGTTTGATATTTTAATTTAACTTGGAATTTTTACATTATTGATTATATTTTTTTTATATTTTTTTCATTTTTATTTATGAATAAATCAATTTACTAATTTTATCTACAACTACAATTTTTATTAGATAATAAATTCTGTAATTACTTTTTTTTCTATTTCAATATTAATAAAATAATTTTATGATGTATAATAACAAATTACGTATACGAAATAAAAATAATAATTTTTTTGATGTTAAAAAAAAATAATTTGTTTTGAACGTGGCCGTCGTCAAATATATTTATAGAATATAAAATTTATGGCATATATCGATGAATATTTATAGATTTTTTATCAGATGATTTTGGTGTGAGTGCCGAATTTTTTGTCGGCTTATAAAAGATTAATAGTCGTGTTCTTTTGAAAAATAACAATATGTTAAAATTTGTTATTTATTTTTAACAATAATGTACAGTAGTATTTTGTATAAGATGCATAATTTAATCACCAATAAATACTAAATAAATACTATTTTTGTCTATATTATTTTATTTTGAAAAACTAAAAATTTTAATAAAGCACTGATTTAAACAAAATTTGGCTTCCATTAATTAAAAATTTATAAAAATTTTATGATTTAGTTACTTATTTTGTTACCTAGTAACTTGTTTCTATATTCTGTTATCTACTATAAATGTCATTTGTATCAGTTTTCCTGATAAAGACGAACGCTAAATTCGTCAAAACGACGGTATACTAATACAGAACTTAAACCTAAAGCCGTTTTATTTAAAATAAATTAAAGTAGACTATTGTTTAATTTTTTTGCAGTAATGAAATATATAAATAAAGATCAATTTCTATTATACGTTAATTATTACATCAAATATTGTGATGTTTTCAAATTGATCTATAAATTATTGAATTATATTTTTACTTGATATAAATGTTCTAAAATCTTTTCTTAATTTTGAGCAAAAAAACTATAATACAAGAAAAATAATTGTTGTATACGATATGCATTTTTTACAATGATATCAATCTGATAACAAGATAAATTATTTAAGATTAATATTAAATCCATATGCCAATATGATTGATATATTAATTCTACTTATATTTCAATAATTTATTGTGATTTGTTAAGCGAAAAAATATTTTTATTTACGACCAATAAACGTTACAGATTTCAAAACAATTGAAGCATTATAAAACAAAACAAATTTCATTTTAATAACCATATGTTAACTATAATTTACGATTAATAAACATTAATATATTTAAAGTGATTGTTGAATTATTTGAATTATTTTTAAATATAGAACAAAATCAGTACATATGTTCAACGAAAATATAATAACAAAATAAATTTTATAATGACAATTGTATTTTACGTTTTTATTGCAATTTTGTTAACGTTTATTTATAATTTAAGTATGTCAAATTAGTATAACGTACAAATTTCTAATCTCAATTTATTCTTTGTTATATAACTTCAAAATTTATTTATTAAAAAAAAAAACAAAGATCAATTAATAGCATACAAATATATTCTATTCACAAAATGCATTCGTCTGCTACTTGAATTTAAAAATTTAACTTAATCAGAAACAATTATTTATAGTTATATGAAAAATAGAAAACAACTAATCTAACTCAAAAATTCTATGTTTCTAGTATGTCATTAAAATCTGCGTAAAAAGTTAGTTAGATAAAGATTTATTCAAGCTATTGTTATTATTTTTTAAACAATTATAATTTTTTGAAATAATATTTTGAATTGTATATTTCATTGTCGAAGCTATTATTCTCAATTTCTTTTTTATCAAATCAACGATTTCTTTAGTAGTTTATAAGTCAATTTTGTAATCAACAAACTACCGTTTTAGGATAGAATTACAATGCAAATTTTACTAACTGCATTTCAAACTTTAATTTCAGTTTTTTTTAATTCTATTTATAATTAAAGTAGTCTAGTTTTATATTTATATTTATGTGTAATGTAAAATCTAAATACTTATTGATAAATTTCAAAAATATATAAAGCACTGTAGTAAAAATTTAAAAAAATATTGAAAAATTTAAAATTTACTTGGTAAAAAACTTTTAGAACTCATGATGTAAAATAAAACGGCTATAAGTTTAAGTTCTGTATTCATATTTATTAAAAATCAACATTTCGACGAACTAAAACTGATATACAAAATATTAATTTTTCTGATGAAGACGGACGTTGATCTCGTCGAAACGTTTATTTTTAATAAATATGAATACAGAACTTAAACCTAAAGCCGTTTTAATTTAATTTAAAATTAATTTTTTATATCCTAATATTTATACTGTTATACTCATAGCGTTGCGAGATATTCTTTTTGCTATCAAAACAAGAATTTTATTGTCTAGAAAAAACTAAATATTGTGTAACACTAAATACTTATTTTGGAATCGAAATTTTCATCATCAGTAACAAATTTTGAAAAAAGATTAAAATTCTAATCAATAATCTAAAAGTGCTCAAGGTACCCAGAGGTTAAAAATCGAAATCACTGTCATAATTTGGTGTGTTGACAGAAGCTTAGCTTCCGAAATAATTATCTAGCGATTCTGTGTTAATTAAATTTTTGTAGTTTTAGAGAATATATTCTAAATTTATTTTCTTTTTATTGACTAAGAGCCAGTTTTTCCAATTTTTTGGTATTCTTAAACTAAGTAAAAAAATGATGTGTAATTAGCTAAAAAAATAAATCCTCAGAATAAATGACAATATTTTATCGGCTAGTTTCAAAATTATTTCAAAATTATTCAAGGATAAATTTATTTTAAATTTTGAAAATACTAGACCTAAGCAGCCAAAAAGTTGATTGGCAGTGTGATGTAATTATATTTTTAAATTATATAATCTTTAAATCAATGGTAATGGTACAATGGTACAATTTTAATTTAGATTATAATGAATAAACCGATTTTAAAAGAATAATCAACTAAACAAATGAACTAAAACTAAAATTTATAAAATTACTTATGAAGTGAAATATTTCTCTCTTGTCACATTTATTCAAATTCTAAACTGACATCTAGTACAATAAAAATATCTAAATATGTATATTTTCTATTCGAACGAGAAGCATTAAAATAGTGTATGTTTACATATGTATATATATTTTCCATATGAGTATGTTAGCCATAAATGGTAGATCACGGTAATGTCCTGAACTCATGTTCTATGACCTCCCGGACGAGAGTCGAAGCGGGGGCAGAAGTTGAGTTTCCCATGAGTACGGAACTGCGTATGTACGCTTTTCTTCGTGGTGCTTATGATGGGCCCACGCCGCAGACAATAAATCTCACTTTGTTTTCTATCTCTTTTCATTTTATATACAGATTGATTCATAGGTAACTGTATTCTCAATTAAACTTTATTGGTTATAAATTTGATGCAACAATTATTAGGTATTTTATAATTGCGATATTTGTGCGTTTTGAGATTATTTCTTGAAAAATTTTGCAAAGTTACGTAATTTTTATAAAAGGGTTGGAATTAGCTACATTATAATTTAGAATATATTCACTTTGACAAAATCAATTTGCACTTATATAAAAATATATTGCACAAAAAAAAATAATTTATTCAAGTTTAAAAAAATATTTTAACTTTGAAAAAACATAATGCACAAAAAAAAATATTATCACTTGTATTAAATTACTTTCACTATAAAACGTATACTTTTCACTATAAAAACGGATACTTTCCACTTTGGGGGCTGTCAATCATTTACGCCAGTCGATACCTATCATTTGCGCCGATGAGATAAAAATAATAACTAAACAACCTTAATCTAACCTAACCTACTCTAAGCCACGGACCAAGAATAGATTACAAATTATTTCTGATCATAATTAAAATATGTCAAATATGATATGTTCTTTCGTTATTGAAATCAGCGATTATTAAGAGTTTATTAAAATAAAAACTAATTTTATATAAGCTATTATTGTTATTGTTGCACACATATATATTCAAGCCACGGACCCTAAGCCAACAGTGACACAGATGATAGGGTTTCGTAGCGTTTTTAGTGCAAACTATTCAAATTTATAGTGCAAATTATTCAAATTAAAGTTTAGGTTGTACCAAGTGCAAAGTATCCGTTTTTATAGTGGAAAGAATCCAAACTAACCCTTTATAAAAGAATATACAGTTTTTGAAAAAAGAAAATTGTTTTCAAAGTTTTATTCTGTATATATTTTAATTCAAATATCTTATTAGATTATTTGCGAGTTTCATTTTTTGTATAAACTAAAAAAAAAATTGAAAAAATTATAGATGTTTAAAAAAATTAATTTGTAACATATCTTAAATAAATTAATGTTATCTTTTTCATACTTACAATATTTACAATTAAAGTGAACAATTTTTGCAATTTGGACAAATAAATGTATATTTTTTTACATATATAGTAGAGGCAAACTTTTAATGAATTTTTTGGGAGTAAATTAATTTTTTTATGTAGTATGATATATCATACTGCATCATATCTTATAAAATAATTTTACATAAATTTTGTTGAATTAAATTTTATAATAATTTTGTGTATACTATTTTAGATATTTGCCTGGTTTAAAAATTTTGAAAATCACAATTATCAATAATCAAATATTGAGAATATTAAGAACAAAAACCGAACAAATGTTTATCTGGAATAAATCTAATTGTAAAATTATTAATAAATTTCAATTCAAGTGTAGTTTTATTTTTTAAGTAAATATCAACTAATTTAATACAAATTAAACTATTATTTACTATCATTTTTTTCTATTAAAATTCTAATTTTCATTAGAAAAACATAAGTTTACAGTTTAAAAATACGTTTACTTCTGAGTTGAAAGTAAAAACATTGGATCTAAAGCAATATTTTTCTCAGTGCACCATCTTCATAATCTGTCTCAGACACCGAAATATCAGAATAAGCTATAAAAAAACATTGTTTTTTTACAAAATAATAACCTTTCATCAATTACGAAAGTTTGTTACACTCGTTCTGAATCGGACTGTGGATATCCAGTATAATATAAACCACACGAACACTCGGCACATAACAGGCGTCGATAATCAAAGTTTTCACATTACCGACTTCGTTACTGTACCTTACTGTAGTACTATTCTCTCTGTTTTATCGACTTAACAGACTTGCGATATTACTTCACAACATCGTTAATTTTCTTACAAACATACATAAATAATTCTGATTTGCGAATTAAATAATTTTATAATATATATTACAGAATGTAAAATGATCAACATGCATATAAATATTAGTTTTTATATAGTGACATCGAAACATTAATTTAATTTATTAAAATTTTATATTATTTATTTTGTAGTTATTCACATACTTTTATATAAAAAAATTAGGTATTCTTTTGTTAATATCTATTTAACATGCATTATGCAAATGTATTTTAATTTTTAGTAGAAAAAAATTTATAGATTTTTTTATTTTGAAAAAGTTCTAATAGAATAATAGTCACTCACTTTTTATCTCCCAGATTTCTTGACTTCGGCCGTAAGTATCTGGGCTCAGTGCAATAAATATCCCTTTCTGCTCTTCGTAACATAATATAGGTATTACGTAATTTATCAACAACGGCTGTAAGTACGATTAACACGATTGTACGAAGAAATAGTAAGCGACACATATAGCTGTAACAACATTTATATTTTTTTAAATTATTTTTATTAGACAGTTTAAGAATTCAATGAAAATTTTGTAATATATATTCAGGAAAAATTCTAGTAAACTGCAAAAGCAACATACACGAGTAAAACGAAACCGCAAATATGCTTTTAGCAACTAACCAACTCTTATTTGTATTATTTAAGTATAAATTTATTTTAACATCTAATTAATAATTCATTAAGTGTCCCAAGTAATCAACCAGATACAAAATACGAAACATACTTTATACATATACAATATAAATTTTTAAGTAATACAAAACAAGTGTCATTTTCAATCATGATACAATTGGGAATAATTAATTATTTTTCTTTTGAAATCCACATTTGGTCGAAACGACACGTTTTTTTTTTTCTTCGTCACATTGCCGAACATTAAAACGATGCATATATATGTATATAATCCATATTTGGTAGGAAGGCCGGGCAGAGAGGCCCTTTTATAACCAACTTGTCCATCGTAAATTTCAAATCATAATTATTCGCGACAGATCTGCGTTCAACGTTCAGTCGGCCATAATTGACAAGACAGTCGAAGAGCTGAGGGACCCATTGCCAATGCTAACCATTGTTTTCAGAAGTTGATGGACTCGTGTCCAGTTCGGTCAGCAGCTAAGAGGGATTCAATGCAAACTGTTCTTTTTTTTGTTTGTTTTTGTTTACCTTTATCGAAGATGCGTTTTTGTTTTGTGTTGTTCTTTTGTCGTGTAGATTTCCTTTTGTTTGAAACCGATGAAGAGGCTACTTGATTTTGGAATAGATGATTGCATCGAACGATAAATTTTCTACGTAGATCATATCTGATGCTGTTTATGTCGGGGGGGCTTATGTTTCCTCGCAGGAAGAACTAATTTTTGAACGAACCTATAACATAAATATAAGTTGAGATATATATTTACAACTATGTTATACATTTGATCTATATATTTAAAAAATATATAAAAAATATTTTAACAAAATAACAAAATAACACTTTAGGTTAGTGAAGGACGAAAAATAAAGATAGTAATTAGTAGAGTAGAGTGAATAGCACACATGGAATAGTACACTCTACTCGCCTTTCCACCATGTAAACAAATTTATTGCAGTAGAGAAGCGTTGTCGGGTTCAAAATATTTGTCAAATATTTTAATTTTTGAATGGAAGTTTTTGAAATCGTCAGATAATGTTATCGTTAAATATTTTTCTATTTTGTTACCAAACTACTAGCTTTATGTAAACAGTTACTCTAGCAAACTAGTAGAGTAGTGTGATATGAAAAAAAGTATACTAGTGTACTGTACTACCTACTCTACTAATCTAAACTAGGTTTAAGAAACGACCCGCACCACTGCAAGTAAAAATCTTTACTATTCAACCCCATGTTTCGCTTAGAAATTATGGAAACTAATTCATCTTTTACCTAACCTAACATCAAATTAAACCAACTTTATAACTGGCTGCATTAATCATATTATAAATTAACAATGTAATTAAGATGTCAATAAACATTGTCACTTTAATTGTGTAGTTAAGTACTTGATCAACTAAAAATGTTTTATGTTAGTAACTTAACTCAGCTTTCAATAAAAATATACACTGCTAACTATATTTAATCTTTTGTAACTAACAGGTATACTACGTTTCATACATATGTACGTAAATATAAAAACAAACTTTATTACCGATTGTAAACACTTATTTTATTACATATAAAAATAACTAAAAAAATATTGTAGCAAAAGTACAATACTTCTTCCGGTTTCTTATAACATAGAATAGTTGGTCATAAAATTTATTTATAAACAAAAAAGAAACGTGTGTTTATACCTACATAACTTCGTTAGAAATAAATCAACAACTATATGGTTAATACTCGTAATTCTTAATATTGTATTGTTATTACTTTCTTTGCACATGTGGTATATGTATACAGATATGTTTTATGTATTAGTTACTGTAAATGTTAAATAATTCTTAAAGTAATAAAAAGAAATTCTTTGAAAAGTAGAAGCAACACATGTATGTAATTTTTTACCGAAGAAAAGAATCTAATACCTGCAAAATTATATGTTTATTTTTTTCAATATATAGTTTAATACAGATAAAATTTAAGCTTGGGTTAAAGTGACTTTTTTACTTTTGTTTTATTAACTTGAGTTAAATTTTAACTCATCTTTATGAAACCAGACATAATAATAATTATCGTATAATAATAAAATATTAAATAATATATTTGTTAATTTTTACATACATACACAATCACGCCATGTATCCAAAAGGGTGTGGCACAAACTCTTTTCATCATCCAGTCGCCTCCAAACATTCCTATCCAAACAAGCAACTTTCGCTTCATCTACATTCATAATTCCTCTCATACATGCTCTTCTATTCCTACTACTTGGAAACTTTCGCTCACGCAAAACACTCTCAATCATACCACTCCAACTACTCATCGGACGTCTATGCAAACGTATACCATCAAAATCATTCAAATAAATCTTTTTAACCAAACGTTCATTAGACATTTGCTCTACATGTCCGAACCATCTTAACTGACTAACACCAACTTTTGCTACAACATTTTTTTCAATTTTACATTCATCATACACTAATCTATTTCGTACCCGATCTCTCCTATTTACACCACATACTCCACGTAAAAATCTCATTTCCACAGCAATCAGTTTCCGTTTATGCTTTTTCACTACCATACATCAACGTAGGCACCAAAACTGCATTGTATATACTCAAACGGGCTTCTGTTAATTTTTATCATAAATAAATTCAGAAATTAGATAAAATTTGTCATTGTATTATTAATTGCAGCAATTTTTTTAAAAACATTGGGTGCTTGTTAGTTACTGGTTCTTATCTTAAAATGGCATTTTTTCAAAATTTATATTTTCAAATTTAAGATATAAATATGATTAAAATTTATGAGTAAATATTTCATTAAATTCATATTTTTGCAAATACAAAATTATAATAAAAATTATTAATTTTTTCGCACTTATTACTGTCCATATTATTTTATTTAAAATAATAAATATTAGCTCTCGAATTATGTTAAAACAAAGAACACCAAACTAAGACACATGTATATATTTAAAACAGAACTAAATTCATATTATTTCACTTAAAAGTACATAAATGAAAAACATATTCTTCGTGAGAAAGTTTGTGTTTTCAATTTATTATTCTAAGTAACTTGAATCTTCATTTTTTTTTGTTTGATATTTTATAGTTTATTTGAAAAACCTGTTTATTATTTTATTTAAAATACATAATCAAATCATCTGGTGATATTTATACGTTAAAAAAAAATGTTTACAATAAATATATGAAAATGTATATTTCTTAGAATTCACATAATAATCTTATGACATTTTTCTTTTTAAATATTTTTATCTCCATTTCATTTCATTGAATTTTTTATTTTAACTTTTGTTTTATAACATCTTAACCTATAATGTTAACCTTTTCCCAGTTAGGTTAGTTTTTGTAATATAATTAGTATTGTGGGGTATAATATTAATGTACGTTAATAATAAAATAATAATTTTCGGCAAATATTTAAAATAATATTTGTGTAACCGTTTTTATATAAAGACACAGATAAAAGAAAAAAATTGTTTATTTTACTACATTAATTCCATGTTTATGACTGTTTTTGATTGAATATTCTTATATATATTGAGTCAGAGTAACTACCGTGTTTATATTTAGTTCGAAAATTTATGTAACGGGATACGGTATTCAAGGTTAAAAAATTATAAAAATGCAAGCATTTAAATATCTATCAATTTATTGTACAGTCCAATATTTCGCCAGCAATTTGTGGTTTCTTCAGGGAAACACTAAACACTAAACACTAAACACTAAACACTAAACACTAAACACTAAACACTAAACACTAAACACTAAACACTAAACACTAAACACTAAACACTAAACACTTCAGTGTTTCCCTGAAGAAGCCACAAATTGCTGGCGAAATATTGGACTGTACAATAAATTGATAGATATTTAAATGCTTGCGTTTTCATAATTTTTCAACCTTGAATACCGTATTTTGTTATATATATATATATATATATATATATATATATATATATATATATATATATATATATATATATATATATATATATATATATATATTACGATTACAAAAGATTTAAAATTAATTTGGTTTGCTGATTTAGATGTAGAATTTTTTACTCTAAAACTTATATTTGACGTTTCTTTGCCTAAAAACAATTAGAGATTTTTACATGTCAAAGTCCTATAATCACTTGTTTGTCATATTTATTTAAATTTAGTATTACGCAAATTAAAATTTTATGTTTTTGTCTTTACATACTTTCCCAAATACGAATTACTCTATAATTTTCGTCATCAAAATAAAATTTCACTTGAAAAAATTTGCATAACCTTTACGCTCCATTACCTCCATTAAGCGTACAAAATTTTACGAAAAAAACAAAAGCCTACCTACCAATCAAAATCAATTGGCAGACTTTTTTTCGCTTCTTCATTCATATAGCGTTAAATAAAATACGTTATTTGAATGCTAATGAACGTTAAACAGTTCGGGGGGTATTTAGCAATAATTTGGGCGGTCTGAATAATTCGGCGCCCGGCAGGTGCCTAGTAATCTTCGGCTGGGGGTCTAATTAAATTCGCAACGAGACGGTCCTGGATGAGACGTGGCGCACACGTGCTAATAGAAATCCGTTTTATTTCGAATTCATATTGAATAATCGCATAGAATTTAGAGCATTCGATGTAAATCCGTACAAACAATTGAATGGTATTAGTTGTTGGTGACAGTTGACGGTCTGGTTTTCGGAAAAAGTGATTTTATTCGCGTCGGTGATGAATTGTAATTAATTTTTGTGATTTTTAACGGTGCTGAGTTTTATTCAGTTTTATTTTACTTGTTGCCGCTTTTAAAAAAAATATGTATGCGACTTCACATTAAAGTTTTTTTTTTGCTGATTTGTAATTTTCAAAGCGTTACATATTTTTACAAATATAATACGAATAAACACATTAATAAAATTTACAAGTAAAACATGGTTTTATATTACATTGTATATCTGTCTAATGTTTATAATATAATATTTTCTAATTCTGTTAGACAATGTGTTTAATGTTATTCATTATTTAAGTAATTTAATAATGATTCAATATATTTAACAATTTTTAACTATTATAAATGTTGTAAATTTATTATTCAACATTTATTTAGTCAATTACAACATTGCATTTGAAATATCTGACTAGTTAGCGGTGTTGCTAGGATACCATGTAATAATCAAATTATAATTATTTTGAAATGTCAGATTAAAATTCTGAATTAATACTAAAGTTGTTTTTAGTTATTTAATTAAAGTTTATTTTATTAAATATAATACATTTATAAACAAAAAAAAAATAAAAAATTTAACAATAAAAAATGTAATCAATTATATACTCTTGATAAGCAGATATAAAATATCGTTTCAATTTATTACGTTATTGTATAACGTTATTTATTATTTGTTTTTGTTACAAATAATAATATTTAAATAATGAATTATTATGTTATATAACGTTATAAAAATACATTTTATTTGTAATTTTGAAATTATCTGTAAAGTGCAAATTAAAGAAAAATATTACCAAATTAATTTTCATATTTAAAACACAAACACAATATATCTTTCTGTCAAAAGAAAACTCATAGAGAATAACGTTACAACATAATTTTTTACGAAACGTTATTGGTTATTATAACAACTTATTATAGCAACTTTTTCATACATTAAAAAAACATTATTCCAAAAGTCTTATTGATAATTTAACCAAAGCCAATATTTACTAAAAATTGTTTTGTTAACTAGTTACAATTTTTATGAACAAATAAAAAGAAACTTTTATATAAATAAATATTAAGTTTTACTATTATTTTTATATAATAAAAATAATTAAGAAATATTTTGTTTAAATTAATTTCACGCTAGTTATATTTACTTACCAAGTAAATTTTATTTTTCTATTAAATAATCTTAAAAACTATTATTTCAACTATTTACTCCTAGATTATTATTAGTGATAATGAGAACTATTTTTTATACCATTAAATTTTATTTAATTTTTTGTTTATAATACGGAAAGTGTATAAAATAAAATCATTTACTTCTAAAGTAAATTTAACCAGCTTTTATAATACCAGGTCTTGTTGACAAATAAGTTAACAATTTTTTTATATAATTATCTTATGTTTTTATATTTTTTGCAACTTTATCGGTTAGGTTTGCTTAGGTTACAGGTATATATAACAAGATAAAACTTATTTGCCAAAATCGAAACTACGATAATAATAAATTGATTAATTTTACAAAAAAAAAATCTTACCAAATCTATGATATTTAGATATGTATGTTTTTATGTGTAAAACAAAACTTCAAAAAATTATGATTGTAATTTTAAAATCAAAACGATTCTAAATAAACTAATTTTTAATTTCAATCATGAAAACACTAAATAGCTATAAATTTCTTCAATAACCAACACATTTACTAACCAGAAAACTTAAAATCAATTACCAATTTGATTATAATCAGCATTTCTGAAACCATACGGTAACCGAATTGAATCCGAAATATTCAAACTGCAAAACTAGCCATCAGCAGCGAGAGCCGGTAGCCGGCAGAAAAGAAACGCAACATCGTTGAAAACAAGACAAAGATATCTTTTCTCTATATACATCTGTCTCTATTCCACCCATATGTGGACAAGCGCGCGGTGATACTGACTTGTCCGTTTAACTATATAGTGACCATATAGTGACTGTAACATACCAGTGGCCGAACGTGTATTAGTGTTCAAGATATATACAACACCCACGTTTTCAAGTTCTCTCTCCGAGATTTGATTTGGCTGCTTTGATTTTAAAGCAAGAAAAGGAAACCTACACCGCATTTGAGTGTTAAAGGTTACATTGATTGATAATAAATACGATAATATACTTTTTATTTTATGTGCGTGTGTTTCTTTCTGGTTGTTTATATCAACAATTGTTTTGTAATAGCGGAAAAAATAACGGTGGTTTGTGGATATCTAATACTTACACCACATTGTTTTAGTATATCAAAAATAATGTTGTGGTTTTTACTAAGAGATAAACTAAGGTGATTATACTTATCGAATATTTCGGGATAATTTTAACCCTTTGTCACGAATTTTAGCGTATTTCGGGGGGCGGGGGTGGTTAAAACCTCCCTCAAGAACCTGAACGACCAAAAATCAAAATCAGTAATATAATTAAACTACGTTGATATATAAAATTAACCTACGTACAGTTTCTCCAAATCACCGAATCAGTAAACCGAAATCACCATTAGATATTGTAATACTGTTTTATATTTGTACACATGAATAGAACACAGATTAAAAGAAGAAGTTAGATTATATTACAAAATTTTTATTATTATCTTTATTAATTAATATTTTATCATTTCTTTAGTAACCCCTCCCATGACAAGTTCCTGGATACGCCTCTGACCTTAATACATACATACATACACAATCACGCCATGTACCCAACAGGGTGTGGCACAAACTCTTTTCATCATTCCGTAATCAGTCTCCTCCAAACACTCCTATCCAAACAAGCAACTTTCGCTTTATGCACATTCATAATTCCTCTCATACATGCTCTTTTATTTTTACTACTTGGAAACTTTCGCTCACGCAAAACACTCTCAATCATACCACTCATATAGCTAGCATAAAATTAATTTAAACAAAATATTTTTTAATAAACGCCTAATTCAATTTTAAATAACGCTACGTACCTTGAATCTTTTAACTTAGGTATACCTTATCAGTACATTTTGTAACTAGAGTGTTTCATTGAAAATTGTACTTGTATTAGTCACAGTTACTAAATAAGCAAGTAAGTTATACATTTACGAACATTCGTGAACGATACGTTCGCGAATACTGCCAATATGGTCTGATTTATGTTTGCGCTGAAATTTTTGCCTATTCTTGCGATATATTTATACAATTTAATGACAATAGCACAATAGGTTAGAATCTACAAGTTAGAAGTTAATTTTTATTTATTAAAATTTAAATTTTTGAAACTATAATAAATGTCTGTGATTAACATATTTAGATTATATTTTTATAAATATTTTTGAATTACTTATTATATTTATATAAAAACAAAATGACCCCAGACCTTAGTTACCCATCCAGAATTTAAAACTTAGAAATCTAGTCAGCTTAGATAAACTTGAGATTAATACTGTATTTGATAGATAATGTTGTTTTTCTTATCTATATTTTTCCGTAAGTATAGTTTATCTTCTTTGTTCACAAAATTAGATAAATAATAACTATCAACTGTTATACTTCTTTAGTTATCGTCTATAATTTTCTTTACTTTTAAGAACGATACGTATACAAATTGTTACAATTAAATCAAATTTTTAAAACCATATATTGAAAAAAAAAACAATAAATTTTATCTTGAAAACTTGTAAAGATTTTGATGAAAAGAAGTTAATCTGTCGATTTATCTAAGTTATAATTTAAAAATTGTTTAATTAGTCAATGAAATGTTGTTATTTATTTTGAGGATGCATTTTTATCCAATCACAAATGATTTTTTACTTATCTTACATATTACAAAAAAGTTTTCTGAATAGTTTTAAAATACTCTGGGTACTACATAGCATGTACCAAGTTAGTCGCGTGACTAAAAGGCGATTAGCGCCGTTAATTGCCCCTTATTAACACAAAGACAAAAATGCAAACACAATTTGAAATAAATCATTAAAAACTGTGTTTAGGTAAAATCAGTTCTTGACAAAAAAAAACTGTGAATACCAATTAGCAAATTTTTATCTATCTTTTTTTCTTTGATTAAATAACAAAGAAAAACAATGTATATACGAGTACATAAATTTATTTTAGAAATTAGATTGATATTAAATATATAATTAATTATAACAACTATAAGAAAATTCACGAATTATTTCTGCTTATTAATTTTTTCAATTTTTTTATTGTAATTTGCTAATAAACATGTTTGTTTCTAACGTTAGTTGTCAAATAGTTAAATTATAGTTATTAGTAAACATAGTTTTATTTTATTAAGAGTAATATACTTTGAAATGTAAGTAAAAAATAAAACCTAAATTTTTATTCTACATGAAATAGAAAGTTATTAAACAAACAAATTGTCATAAAAAAAAATTATATAAATCAAAAGCGAAAGTAAATAAAGGCAGGATACAGTTTATAGAAAATTAATTATAATAACTATCGGTAAAACAGTAAATTAGTTTTTTTTCTATCTATATCACAAAACCGACCTTTCAACACGAAAATTAACTAACCTAACCTAACCTAACCAAGCACTCTGCTAGTAAACAGTGTTGTGCTAGGAATTTTGAAGCATAAACTATCAACATATTAAACTCTATAAAAACTCGTATAAAATTAAAAATAGTACTGACAAATACGCAGTATAATTCAGACCACAATTTTAAATTACCAGCACTATAATTAACACTCTTAATAGCCATTTCCTGAACACACAAACACACACGTATATATATTAGTGTACCATACAGAGATATTTACTAGTGCTGTCAATATTTAAGATTCAGATATCCGAGTCTCGGATAAACACATTGGTTCGTATTAAGAGTTCGGTTTTAAAATTGGTTTTAACTAATATCGATTTTAAGACAACGCAACTATCATAAGAGCTGGACTAAACAAATAAACTAAAACATCGAAAAATCGAGCTTGTAAATGCAGGGTTGTCCCCGAAAATTGGAAATTGTACCTGAGACAAAAAAAGATCATATCTCCAGCGCTAAAAACCGCGCATGGCCGAATTGTCTTCTAAACTTTAAAATTTTGCCTGAGGTGGATACCTATCATTTGCGCCGATGAGATAAGCGCCTATATTGAATGATAACATAACTAAACAACCTAAACCTGACCTAACCTACCCTAAGCCAACAGTGGCGCAGATGATAGGGTTTTGTGGCGTTTATAGTGGAATGTACTAATTATATGGTTCAAATTATTCAAATTAAAGTTTAGGTTGTACAAAGTGCAAAGTATCTAATTTATAGTGGAAAGTATTCAAACTATAGTTTTTGAGAACAGGTATACACGCACGAAGAGATTTTATCTTTTTCACCTCAGTCAAAATTTGAAAGTTTGGGAGACAACTCGGCCATGCGCGTTTTTTAGTGCTGGGGACAACTCGGACATGCCAGGGGGACAATTCGGTCACAAAAAATCTTTACATGGCTATCACGAGGAACAACTCGACCCGTCCACTTGTAATATTAGCCATTGTATATAAAATTCTTTAGACACATACTATACTTATAGCTGAGTATTTTTATTTCTAAGACACATTATATATTAATACATAAAACATATTGTATATAAAATTCTTGAGACACATTGTATATATAATTTTAAGGCACATTAGATATATGATTATTTTAGACACATCGTGTATAATTCGATGCATTTTGATGAAATAATACAGCTTGTAAAATGCCTTTTAAATATTCATTTCATTTAATAAACATTTAAAAATATATTGTTTCATTAAATGCATGATATTTCAAACAGAAAATAGATTTTTCATAACTTCCCCATAGAGTTATTTCAATTATACAGCTTGCTTATATAAATATATTTTTAATAACATGTTTACATATTTGTATATTGCGTGAAAAATCTATATAAAAATATAAAACACATGGATTCGGACAAATTCGGAACCGAGATTTTGATATTCGAAAACCTAATCCGAATTTGATTCCCAGCCTAATATTGACACAGATTTATCATTATCTGGTATTCAAAATCTTCAACTAACTTCTTACTAACATAGTTTCTGATATAAGTTAGATTACATGACATATTTTGAATTATTATTATATCGAAACATTATTTTTTTTTATTTCGAAATCAATATGTCATTATATCATTAAAATTCCGCCATGATACTACATAGGGCCAATTAAAATTTCGGTCATTAGCATATTTCAGTAACCGTGATTTAAACAGTCGATTTTAACGGGCCACTAACAGTCATTAAGTAGGGTGGTTACAATGCATTAGCATACATTAACCGTCATTAAATGGTTTATAATGGTATTCGCTCAAGGCAAAATAGTTAAGAAATGTTATATATCTATTTAAGAAATATGAACGATCCTTATTCTTTTTGTGTATATTGTGTATTTTCCTTTGAATAAATATTTATGGCTGATGGTTTCAATATATAGAACATTTTAAATTTTGATTTAACATTAACAAAAGATCATTAAACGTTTGACAAGAATACATAGTAAAATAAAAAATCTTTTAGAACTCATTATATAAAATAAACTAATTTAGGTTTAAGTTCTGTATTAAATTAATTTATAATCGATGTTTCGATGACTCTCAACGCTCGGCTTCATCAGGATAAACTGATTCAAATGATATTACAGTAAATAGTTACAAGTTACTAGGTAACAAATCATAAAAAATTTATAGATTTTTAATTAATGAAAGACAAATTTTATTTAACTCAATGCCTTCACAGAGATTGATGTTACATTTTATTTGCTTCGATTGTACCCCATTTTTTCCACTCCATTATTTCCACCAATACTTTTCTTCCACCAATTCTTTTTTCCACTATACATTTTTTCCACCAATTCTTTTTTTATCCAATTCTTTTTTCACTATATATTTTTTCTACCAATTCTTTTTTTCACTAATTTTCTTACCAAACTTAACCTGACCCTAACATAACCTAACCCAAACCTAACCTAACCAAACCAAACTAAAAAATTTGGTGGAAAAAAGTATTGGCGGAAGAAAAGTACGGAGGAAGAAATGGAGTGGAAAAAACAGAGTGGAAAAAATGTTTCTCTACCATTTGCTTTTCTTAATTCTTATCAATATTAACAGTATTTTTTTTTACTATACATACATACATACATACACACTCAAGCCATCATGTATCCAAAAGCATGTGGCACAAACTCTTTCAACTGTACCGAAATTTGTGTTTCTGTTCATTACATAGTAAAGTTGTGTAATTTTCAATTAAATATTTTATATATCTTATTGTAAAGAGCATTTATTTTTCACATATGTATTAGTAATCGACCAATATAATTTTACTTCAAAATAACATTCAATTCTATGAAAAATTAAGACACACATTAAAGTTTTTTCTCAAGATTTTATTGTAAATAAATAAAATAAACAATTTCAACTATTTTAATAATAAAAAAATTAGTTTTTATAAATACATGAGCTAGATAAACTAATTCCAAAAATTTAAGTAACAATTTAAAATATGTGAAACTAAAATTTAGCGAAAATTTTAACGAGATAATTTAGACTAATAAAGTTTGAAAATATATGGTTTCTTTTTTTTATAATAGCTTTCTCATTCGGTTTTTTTCTCAAACTAATTTTTTTTTAAAAAAAAGCGAACTAATGATTATGATTATTATTATAATTTTCGTAATTTCTCTATTTTAATAAATATTATGGTAATTATAATACAATTTTATTATTATAAAAGACAACAAAAAACTATTAGAATCAATTTCTAATTGTTAATATATAATGATAATAAATATAATATTATAATGTGAAAGTTTTAGTTACAAGTGATTGAAAATGATTGTCACGTGACTTAATAAATTTTACATTTTTATAGAATTGAATAAAAATATCAAATGTCAATCAATGTCAAATATTATGTTTTATAAGTCTGTATTGTAATTTTCTTAAATTATTTTATTAATAGTATTTTTAGATATTGTATATTTTTATTTTCGTTGTAATTTTGTATTATGTTTATTTTGGTAAATAACACAAAAAAATATACATTATTTTACTACATATGTCTATGGATTTTGTCTTTTCTGTCAAGATATATTTTACATATTCTACCATATGTAACAATTTAACATTAATTGTATACTATTAGGTTTATTCCAACTAAATTCTGAAATAATTTTGTCAGCAAAAATACGATTTTTGCCATGAATTTACATATAATTTTACAAAATTTTAATTGTAAATTAAAAATATTTAGATAATTATTGCATCTAACATTACTGATAAAATAAATGATAACTTAAAGAAAATTTAAGAAAATTGTATATTAATACTTTTGTATTAACAAAAGTTTTAAATATGAATGAAAATTGAAAACAGTAATAAATTACATATTTTTTATGTAATTTTACATTCTTTCTAACAGTGTACGAAACATTCGCATTATGGTAAATTACAAAATAAATATTGCGCATGTCTCGGACAGTTCTAAACTGATTCCAAACTAATATAATAAAAATTGAAAAAAAAAAAAACCTATTATAAACAAAGCTGCAACGAAAATCAGCATAAGTTGTCCAACTTGAATGTATTTTGAAATATACAAAACAAAAACAATTGCTATAACTAATACTACAATTTTAAGTACTAATTTATTATAACTATATTATTTCATTATCTATGAAATAATATTAATTTCAAAATAAGTTTTTACTTCTGTTATTGATCAAATATAAATAATTTTACTATTTTTATTAGTTTTGGTATTATAAAATTTAAATAAACTATTATAAAGTGCTTAATAGTGCTTAAAGTAAACGTCAAAAGTACTTTTGGCAAAAATCACTTTTATAAATGAGGTGAGAATACGGGCCATTGTTTTTTTTTTTTTTAATCTAAAAAAACCTTTTGTTTATCAAACTATTTTATACGAATTTAAAATATTTTTGTTTGCAAAGAAACAATTGAAAGTACAAAATACATTTTCAGAATTTTTCAAATAATATTTGTATAACATACATACAAATCCACGAACAAATAATAAACGATACTGAATCTATAGTAAAATTTTTGCCGAAAATACGGTAAATCGGTGTTGGGAAGGTGTTGAGTGTTAATGACGCCACATTAGGACCCAACTTCGTTGCGCGGGAGGGCAACGAGCTGAAGGCCGGCCGGGTCATGAGAAGTTGACCGCAAGCGTTCAGATCTGGCTGGATCTGACTGTAGGAATCGGCCGAACGGCCGAAGAACACAACAACCAAATCCACTACTACTACACTATCATTATCGCACGCTCCAACTCAATACTGTTTTTTTTTCCTTTTTTTTTTTGATTTCGTAGGTATGTACAACCGCAATGCGGGTGGATTAAAAACCGGACCACTGATTTGGAACCACTGATTCGAACTGTTTGTAATTGCTAATTGGTTAGTTGGTTTGTGATTACTGATTGGTACAAATTTGAGGTTATATTGTAGATATGATACGATTGTAAAGTGAATAAAATTATTGTTGAAAATATATCCATCTTATCCGAATTGATCAGAATTGAACCATGCTGATTTGATCTGTTTATAATTACTAATTTGTTATGATTGCTGATTGAAAGTTGAAGGACTTTTCAATATAATAATTAAATGTTAATTTTTTTTTATAGATATATTTAAATGATGAAAATTTTTAAACATTAATTTTAGATTTAATACTGTTATGAATTTGTTAAGAAAATTAAAGTTTAGATTAAATCTGCCTTATTTCCTTAACTTTTACAGTTTTTAAGAACATTTTCCTAAAAAAAAATTTGATTTTATTGAAATATTTCAAATATATAAAAAAAATATGTGATCGTATTGGTCAAATATTATGACATAAACAAATTTGTTTATATTTAATGCTTTAAAACTGAAGTTTTTCTTAACAACATTTCCAAATAAATCCAAATAAATTATTATTATTTGAAGGGCTCAGAAAAAAACTGGATTAAGAGACATTTGGAAATTTTGAGTTGAGACTGATTCTTGAAACTAGAAGTTAAAATAGTAAAAACATCTTTCAGAACTCATTATATTAAAATGAAACAGCTCTAGGTTATAGTTCTGTATTAGTATTTATTAATAGTCGACGTTTCGACGAACTCAACGTCCCTCTTCATCAGAAAAGAAGATTTACTATAAATTTCATTTCTATTTTTTTTTTTCCTTATGAAAATACACGTTCAGTTTGTCGAAACGTTGATTTATTAATAAATATTAATACAGAACTATAACCTAAAGCTGTATTATTTTAGAAGTTAAAATGCATTTTAAAAAATCAGCTAAGTAATAGCTTTAGTAGACAAACAAGAAACTGAAATTTCCGCTTATATTTCCACAAATTTTACAATAAGTTTTTCAAATTTGCAGCCTGTATTTTCAAAAATTAGAAACTGTATTTGGCCTTGTTTTCTTCTGATTTATTAAATTGTCTCAATAAAAATTAGTCATAGCATTAAAAAGACTTTTGATCTAAAACGCATAGTATAAAATATAAACTTATTTCGAATATTATTTGTTGGCAGTGAGGATCTCGAATTGTAACAAATTAAACTCAAGTTATAAGTTTGATGCGTATATTTCGTTGTACATAAATATTGGAGACGTTTCGGTCTAATATCCGACCATCTTCAGTCCATTAATTTAAAACATTTTTATAATATTATAACAACAACATCATTATTAATCTGTTGCGAACACGTGTGTATCTAGCATCTACTTATTAAAATTATGTATTTAAAATCATTTTATATAAACAATATTGATTGTTTTTAAATGTTATGTTTGAACTAAGTGTTGAACTAATGTATATAAACTGTTTTATATTCTTTTATTAACCATTTTTTCACTATTGTTTGAGCATGTGGAACGAATCATGTAGTTGTCTCTAATATTTATACATACATACATATATACATACACAATCACGCCATGTACCCAAAAGGGTGGAGCGTAAACTCTTTTCATCATCCCGAAATCAGTCGCCTCTAAACATTCCTATCCAAACAAGCAACTTTCGCTTCATCCACATTCATAATTCCTCTCATACATGCTCTGTTATTCCTACTACTTGGAAACTTTCGCTCACGCAAAACACTTTCAATCATACCACTCCAACTACTCATCGGACGTCCACGCAAACGTATACCATCAAAATCATTCAAATAAATCTTTTTAACCAAACGTTCGTTAGACATTCGCTCAACATGTCCGAACCATCTTAACTGACTAACACCAACTTTTTTGTACAACGAAATATACGCATCAAACTTATAACTTGAGTTTAATTTGTTACAATTCGGGATCCTCACTGCCAACAAATAATATTCAAAATTTATACACTAGGATCAACCTAAATTTAGTATTATTAAAATAAACTTATTTCGTAAGTTTGCCTTTTTAGATTCAACTACTTTCAAAAGCGCTGACAAAGTGAAAAAAATTTACAACATTAAATACTCAACGTTTGCTTCTATTAACTATTACTTGCAAAAGTTATTTATTTGCATATATGTCCAGGTTAATATTATTTTTAAATTTATAATCTACATTTGGTTTAATTAGTATTTTAACTTTCTTGAGAACTAAATTTTTTTCTAAACTTGTGTCACTTTTCTTTGTATTATGCGATATATAAATCGAAAAACAAATAGTTGAAGAATCATGTCAGTGTCATCAGAAGATATAATAATCTGCTGCAAAGTCGAATCTAAGACTTTCTATATGTATTTTGCTATAATCTTTCTGACTAATGCATATATATGATGTCAGAGGCGGCTGCGTTAATTACTATTATATAGCAAAAAAAAAAAACACGTCATCTAGTTTTGTGCACATGCGCATGAAAAGTTACACTTTATTTCCTGTATAATTCGCCATATCATTTTCATGCCATATTCGTAATTTAAATGTCATTAGTAATGGATTAATTTTTCAAGTTGAAATATTTAAAATACGTATGATATGTACATAAGTAATATATTTATTTGATTATCTAACTTCATTAATGCAAATAATTCTTGATACATTACGTTTGAGATATCGTATTAAGCGTTTAAAGTTATATTAATTTTTTCAGCTATTGAGCGGTAGGTTTATTGAACTATAAGCATTTATATATTTTAATTTTATTGCAACCAAAACCATGTAATCATAATGATTATAAATTATTGTTAGTTTATATATTTTAAGAAGTAAGAATAATTTTATATTTTGTATCGTTTATCTAAAAAATTAAATATGATAATATTATTTATTTTAAATTTAGTTTCGAAAATATGAATAAGTATATGTATTTTTACCACTTTGACTGTAAGGAAAAGTGGTATAGTGTTTGGTACGGTGTCTGTAACATTTAAAAAAAATTGTGTATAGATATTCTTCATATAGCCTCTAGATGAGGAATCTGAACTTAGTTTATGTGGGTGTATGGATGTGCGTCGTCAGCTCGCTTGGTTGTCAGTCAAAATTTTGTGATTGCAACTCCTCCTAGACGGTTCAACCGATTTTAATGAAATTTTCAGGATAAATTTGCCTAGTACCCAAGATGATCATGTGGTTTTATTTTTTTCCAGTGATGCCAACTTTCCGAGAAAAGAATTACTAAAGTTTTTAAAAATTCATTGTGGCTACACTATTTATCCGATTTTGATCAAATTTTCAGGAAAGATTTTTCTAGTGCTCCCATTAACAATATAATTTTACGAATAGCCAATGCTTCCAACTTTCCGAGAAAAAACTTAATACAGTTTTTAAAAATTCATTATGAGTATATTATTTATCCGATTTTAATCAAATTTTTACAAAAGATACCACTAGCGCCTATATAAATTATATAATATGTATTAGTAAAATACAATGTTGCCAACTTTTGGTAAAAAAAATAAAAGTTTTATTTCTATTTCTTATTATTCCTGTGATAATGTCAAACTGATCTATATATGGGTTTACTCATATACTTCTAATCTTGTTGTTTAAAAAATTAAGTAACTACTTATTGTAACTACTTAAGTAACTACTTATTTCCTTTTATCTTCAATTTATGTTGCATATTTTTAAATATTTGTTATAAGAAAATTTTTAAATTCAGATCTAGTATTAAGGGGTTATACCTACCTGCAAGGCCGAAAAATACACGAAAGTTTGGGATTTTTTTAAACAAAAACTACACAACATTTTTCAAAACGACTTTCTCCACTTTATTCGGCATGTCTTCCTCTACAAAATGCGATTTTTTAAATTACAAAAATCCGTCCTGGTGCCCCGCACGGCTGCTCCCCGTGGATGATGTTTTTGGGAAACCCTTTTGCGGTGCCAAGTCCCATTCGCGCTAGAATTATTTGAAATCAATAAAACCAAGCGGGTTTTGTTAAGCATGAGTAAAACTAGTACTTAATCGATGGATTTTCAAAAAAAATCATTTTTGACAAAATGGCGGCCTTGTAAAGTTGAAGTATCGATTTTGACCCATAAAAATTTGTCTCTGATCGGCTATAAAAAATCGAAATTTAATCAGAGACAAAATCCGAACGATTAAGTACTAGAAAAAATAGTTCTTAACAAAATGCACACACAGCCATCTGAATCGAACGAATAGTTTTCGAGAAATTTTTGGCACCGATTTTGAAGACATGGTTTCGAGATAATTGCGTTTAAAGTTTCAAGTTGTGTTCAGTCCTCTGTAAGTGAATATTTTTGGGAACTTACATAGAATCATCAAATCATCACTTTTTACACTGACATGCAGCCTCGTTTTGTGCACGTTCGTTTCAGATTATGGCATTCAACGTAAACACGCTCTTGCGCATGTCCACGCGCACAGGAATGACGGAGAGCGTTTCCAATGGGTCTCGACCCGGTACTCTTGTACCGCGCATAACTTTGTCAATTTTAATCGGATTAACTTGCGCTTTTGAGAAAATATTCTTGAATATGTATACTTTCGATTTATGCAATAAAAAAAATCGATTTTTTAAAAGTTTGCAGGTAGGTATCACCCCTTAATAAAATAAAATGGCTTTAGGTTTAAGTTCTGCATTGATATTTATTAATAGTTAACAATTCGACATACTTAACGTACACATCTTCATCAGAAAAAATATACAATGACATTTATAGTAAATAAACATAACATAGAAACAAGTTACCAAATTTTTAATTAAAAACACTGATTTAAAGAAAATTTGGTTTCCTTTAATTAAAAATTTATAAATTTTATAATCTAGTTATTTATTTTGTTACCTAGTAACTTGTTTCTATGTTCTATTTATTTACTGTAAATGTCATTTGTATCATATTTCCTGATGAAGACGTACGTTTAGTACATCGACGACGCACATCCATACACCCACATAAACTAAGTTCGGATTTGTCATCTAGAGCGCTATATGAAGGATTTCTATACAATTTATATTTTTTTTGAAAATGTTGTAAACACCATACCAAACGCTATACCATTTTTTCCTTGCAGTCAAAGTGGTAAAAAAGGCATTTTACTAATGACAGCCACGCTATTTAAATTACATATTTACGTTAATAAATATTTTTTAGTGACGAAATAATTACATGTTTAATTTTTTATTATTAATGCAGGAATGTTATCTACAAACGCAATTAATAAAAAATATTTTAAAATTATTTTTTAAATTAGTAATAACTATAAAAATGTATTGTAATTTCCAACAAAATGTTATAATAAAGATAAATGATAAAATTTCAAAGCAGAAATTTTGAAGAAATCATATAACAAAAGATATGCATTAAACAAACATTCTTATATTTATCTATATATGCTGACTACACAACATAATATTATATCTTATATAAACATTTATATATATATATATATATATATATATATATATATATATATATATATATATATATATATATTCTGATTCATATTCGTAATAATATACAAAACAGAAAAAATTATCTTTTAGAAAATATTTGTAGTATACAAATAATACAGGCAAGACGCAAATAATGTTATCAGTTCATAAGAATTTTCTAGTGATATATGAATAAACAGAACATAATATAAAATAAAACGGCTTTAGATTTAAGTTCTGTAGTAATATTTATTATTAATAGACGTTTCGACAAACTCAACGTACGTCTAAAACTCATACAAATGACATTTACAGTAAATAACAGAACATAGAAACAAATTACTAGGTAACAAATAAATAACTAGACACTGATTTAAATAAAATTTGGCTTCCATTAATTAAAAACTAAGAAACCCGTTACCCTTAAAGGGTCACGTTTGAAGTCGAAAATAGTAATTAAACATATAAACATAATAAATATAAATAAACAAATAATAATAATAATAATAAAATATCAATTGCATTATTATATATTACTCAAAAGCAACACTTCTATCAGTAGTGTAGATAACTTCACACAGCTGTCATTTGACATTTGAATTATAAACAAAAATTTTCAAATTTTTGAGAACCAAGATGAAATCGTAGAAAGATGAAACTTGTCTATTCTCAAATAAGGAATGAACCAATTAAAATGACACCACTCCCATCAAAATCGGTTCAGGGGTTTAGGAGGAGATGCTGGAGATACATATATACATACAAACATTTGACAATTAGGGAGATTTATATTTATGTTACTTATTTGTTACCAAGTAATTTGTTTTTATAGTTTTCGCTATGAAAATCTGTCCTTTCGAAAAACTAAGTAATAATTTTGTTAGACATACGTAGCGAAGTATCTTTTTCTCATTACTGATATGACAGATTAATTTGTATTATGATGTAGGTCTTAGCTTAGTTCGGAAAATTTGTATCGCGTATACATAATTATGACGAAAGGACAGATTTTCATTTTCATGTATATTCTGTAATTTACTGTAAATATCATTTGTATTAGTTTTCCTAATGAAAACGAACGTTGAGTTCGTCGAAACGTCAATTATTAATAAATATTAATACAGAACTTACATTTAAAACCGTTTTATTTTGATTTCTGAAAGATTTTTCACTATGTTAGAACACATAATATATAATTTAGAATGAGGCTATTTATACATACGGTATGTATACGCAATTGGCTATTTATACATACTAAAAAAAAAACCTAAACCAACCTACTAACCTAACCTACCCTAAATAGCCAATTGCGTAAAAATACTATGTATAAATAGCCAATTGCGTATACATACCATATGTATAAATAGCCACTTTCTATAATTTATGTATATAATATATTTATAACACATGCAATGTATCATAATTTTTAAAAGAAAAAATTCAAAAATACCTAACCAGTCTTCAGGTATATAAAAAGTAAAAGATAAGTCTCTTATATGTTGTGAGGGTGGGTAAAGTAGTGGCAATTGTTTTGTTTTCCTGCTCATAGTGGAGGGGGGATAGCTTTCGTAGTTCGTCGACCGTTTCCGTTACAGCTCGTGCGCGAGCGTCGTTTGTTTTCGAACGTAAACCACTTGTTATTTGGCGCGCGTGTTTCAGTAAGTTTTTGACATTCGAATGGTATAGATATGTTGCTGCATGTCACTTAACTGAAACTAAAACGTGTATGTACGTCAAGTGATCCATCTGAGTGAAGTGACATTTCGTATAGTTTTTGGTCATTATCATATGACAATGGATTATTTCAAATAATTGCTTGATTTTCAAATGAAGATGATTAATTTTGAGTATACTTGAGTGATTGAAGAAATATGTTTGGATACTGTTATTGTATATAATTTAGTGTTTAGTGATATATTATTATTTAGTGCAATATGTTTTCGAATAAACTCATACTAAGGATTACACTGAACAGGACTATCATGGATTATTTACTAATACTTATTTGTGTTATTTTGTGTTTTCGGACAAGTTACGCCAATATAATGGGGGACGAATGCGATTGGACTGGGAGGTAGGATTTTGAAATTTTTTTTTTTTAAATATTTTTTTAATTTTTTTAATTTTCATAGTTTATAGTTCACTGTATTTAAGTTATTTAAAACGATAGAAAATATAATAATTAGTAGTTTGTGACAGCTTGTTCAAGTCTGTTATTATATTTTTTGCCTACGTAATTTCCGTATTAGCATTCAATTGTGTTGTTTAAAATTTGCAATCTTGTATAATTTATACGTATCGTTATTATTTTTCTTTGAATCAGATTTATTTCATTATAACAAATAAAAGAAAAGAAAATTTCCAATATTATAATTTTTTTTCTGTAAATTCATCTTTTAATCAAAAGAGTGTCATTTTAAATTTTAATTTAATTAATAAGTTTTTTTGGCTTCTAGCCACAATGTAGATTAGAAATAATATTAAATGAAATAATTAATTTACCCGACCGGGATTCAAAACCGAACCTTTTGATTGTTAATCAATTAAATTTTCGCTTAACAACAAAAGTTTTTTTTTATATCAAATGATACTAAATTATTATATTTACGTATATATTTTAACAAGAATTGATTTTACAATACAAAAAAATAATCATATAAGAAATAGTCATATAATCTATATAGTATAGGATTTACAATTAATTAGTTATTATAGAATATAGATAATATATATTTCTTTATTATTGAAATATAAGACTTTTAGGTAGCAATAAATTTTAATTTAATTTAGACAACACAAATACTTTACAAATATGCACCGAGCGGGAATCGAACTCGGTTCCATATAGGTGACGAGTAATATAATTTTGATTGTTAAATATTTTATTATTTATAATCAAAATATTACTGATAACAATTTACGTTTATTTATTTAATAATTATTATTGAAGTATAATGCTCAATCAACAGTTATTGATGTTAGAAAAATAATCAAAATTTCAATATTTTAGGAAATTGTGTAACAAAGTCCCATATTTACAAGTACTTATACAATTTCTTTTATAAATGATTTTAGTTAAAAACATATTTTTGTCGTTGGAGTTTTAAAATATGTTTGTTTTTATGAATTCGTGTTTTATTTCGATATTTTAATACATTTATGAACAATTCTTAATAACTTTTAAAAGTGATTAATAAACAATTTGAAATCTATTTTAAAACCTCTTTTAAAATCGGACCGAAATATTTGATGAACGCTAGCGTTGTTATGCTTAATTTTTCCAAATATTTATAGCTTTATAGATAATTTACGTTTATCGTAGAATACAAATAATAATAATAATGAATAATAAAATAGAATAAAATTGCTTTAGGTTAAAGTTCTGTATTAATATTTATTTATAGTCGATGTTTCGACGAACTCAACGTCTGTGTTTATCAGGAAAAATGATACAAATGACATTGACAGACGTTGAGTTCATCGAAACGTCGATTATAAATAAATATTAATACAGAACTTTAACCTAAAGCAGTTTTGTTTTAATATAATAAGTTCTAAAAGGTTTTTTTTACTATGTTAAAAAGTTTTGTTAGATTAATAGATAATAAATGTACGATTTGGTAAGTTATTTTTATTGACTTGTATTTGTTTATCGAATATTATCAACATTTTCAAAATTATATCGCGTATTATCATTTCTTATTTGAAGAATCTCGGCAGTTGTTTGTGCAAAGTGTCTTCTTTCGTTCGAGCAAAATAAATAAGTAATGTGTCTATTAAATCATCGCATATGTGGAGTATCACCCAACAATTTGGTACCCACATGTGTTTTGTTATTATCCTCTTCTCTGTATATGTATATGTGTATTTCGCGTATGTGTTTTTTTGTCTACCGAGAGACATACACGATACCGCGTTCCCACGACACACACCACGGGAATTATCCAGAAATCTTCCCCGTCATATTCGACTAGGCTTCTGGAAAGCGCAAAATTGAAAACATGATGTTGATATTTGAACAAGATTTTATGCTGTTTCGTTCATGTGCATATAAGATGATAGATTTCTATCATATGGAACTTAGTTGTTAATATCTTCATTAGAAAAACATTTGTTTTCTGTTTATTTTAAGTGGGAATTATAAAATCTGTTAATTAACTTTCTAGTTTAAGTGATAGTTTATTTAATGATGTAAATACTAATTAATATAATTCGTTATTAAATTGAGTATAAACAAATATAAAGTTTTAAAAAAACATTGTTTGATTTTTAATTTTTTTACTAAATTGCTTTGTTTATAATAAATTTTTAAAAATTGTACCAACTTTATATTAATAAGTAAATTATAATTTAGGATAAGGTTTTTTTTGGCAAAAATTAGAATTTTAAATTGCATATATTTATACCTACAAATTCTGTAATAGACATCTATAAATATTATAACGTTACAGAATATTTTGTCATTTTCTATCCATAAAAAATCCATTTACTAGAAAAAGACAAAACATTCTATAACACTACAGCTCTTACAGATGTTTCAGTATCAAAATTTACTTGTTATTTTTGAAATAATTATTTGATTAATTGAAATAAACATAAAAAATATTATTTTTTAACAAAAATTTGAAACAAATTCAGCTATATAACAGTTTTTTTTTAATATAAAATTTAAAATATATTTTTAAAAAATAGTAAATTTTTATTTTCTTTACAAATTATTTGAAAACAAACAAATTAATTTCTGTTTGTATCATTCTGTTTGAAAAAGTTAACAGTGGACAACTCGACAAGATTTTTTTTATCACTAATAATAAAAAGTTTTTTACATGAAACTTATAAACAAAATTTGTAATCAAACATAAAAATAAATTATATGTTATTTACTTACGTAAATTTATTTAACACGTTCGAGTGCCACATTAATCAATAGATATTTCACATCTAATGGGAGCTTCAAAAATAATATGAGGCAACATTTGTCTCTCAACTTATATTCGTGCTATAGTTTAAAAAAATCGTTTCGGATTGAATATTGTATCACTATTTGGCAACTCAACGTGTGGTTTTGTAGATAATCATAAAAATCTATTACAAAATATATCGAAGTATAAAAGATATGATTTATTGAAAATATTTAAATTAGATTAAATGAAAAGGCAGGCGAAATCAATATATAGAAATGTGAATTTAACGCTCTGATGGAGCGTTCGGTTAGCTATTTACGTTTATGTATCGCGTGGCAATACTTTCTGTTATTATGGTCTTTTTACTCGAGCCCCACAGCACGCCTGATCTATAACATGAATCATTCAAGCAGAACTTTGGTTAGGAAAAGGCCTTCGGGAACCAGAGACGTAAGAAATCAACCGTTTTACCATTAGATTTAATCATCTGATCGAAAGCGCTCATTTTCCAAACAAATGTCTAAAACATGAAATTTTGTACCTTTCCTACCCATTACAATAATAAACATTTAGTTTTGTAACTTTAAAATTACTAACTCACATACCGCTCCTAACTCGACTCGTGTCTTAGTTAAAAAATTAAATCAGATTTTGTCTTGTTTTTCCCGGTAAATTGTAGAATAATTGCGCATGAAATAGTTGCAGGTATGGTAGTACAGTGCGTGCTAAATTGTTTGTCTGCTTCACGTAACTAAAGGTATTTGACGACAAAGTGAATTGCTCATAATTTTTGGAATATTTTTGTTAAATATATTATTAATACAATCATACATACATACATACATACACAATCACGCTATGTACCCAAATAGGGTGTGGCACAAACTCTTTTTATCATCCCGAAATCAGTCGCCTCCAAACATTTCTATCCAAAGAAGCAACTTTCGCTTCATTTACATTTATAATTCTCCTCATACATGCTCTTTTATTCCTACTACTTGGAAACTTTCGCTCACGCAAACACTCTCAATCATACCACACCAACTAGGTGGAAACCATTTGCACAATCTGGTGTACAAATTAAATAAATAAATTAAATAAAGTCTTTGTAAAAATCCTTAAAATTAATGAAAGATTTTCTTAAAAATCATGTAAAATCACGAATAAAATTCTTTCAATCTTAGAAATTTTGTATAAAATCAGTAAAATCAACAAAAATCGTTGATAAAATAGTATTTAAAATTTGTACAATCTGGTATACAAAATTTGGAGAAGTGGTTTTTTACTCGAATACTATATGTTTTTCAACATGTTTTATTAATTCACTGAAAAAGAATCACTGTCTAAAATTGTGTATATTGCAATCCCAGAATTATATATATATATATATATATATATATATATATATAATTATATATATATATATATATATATATATATATATATATATATAACAATATGACTGTATATATGTTTTGTATAATTAAAAAAAAATCAATGTTTTATTAATATATAATGCTATAAATTAATGTAAAATAGAAAATACAAAATAAAACATTTTTTGCTGTATTTTAAATATTTTCAAAAAAATAATTTACAGTAAATGACTTTACGATTATGATTTTATTATGACATTAATTTGCAAATCAAATTGTAAAGTGGTTTTTCCGTCTTACTATTTTGAAATGTTTAATCGTGATTTTTAGTTATAATATGAAACATAAAAATTTACTGCAATATTTTAATTATAAAAATATTCCTGCTATATATTTAAAAAATATTTATTTCAAAATCTAAATTTATTTTGTGCATAATTCTTTCGAATTTATAATTTCCAAAATAGGGAAATATTATTTTAAGTGGACAAGCATTTTGGGATACTTTATATACATGGTCAACTAGCTGATATGAACTACATCCGTACACCAGAAAATTAGTCTGTTGTATGGGTTTTTATCCACACATATCGTACACCTGCATTTTTGGCAAAACACTACAACTACCTGATGTACCTGTTTGTAAAATTAGAAGCGATTATAGAGACCACTAGACCAGAAATATTACATTTCTTTGAAATATAATGATAGAAAAAGGTCACCTAATTTTTTGCTGTCATCTTCATATATTACACATTAGAGTAGACCTAATTGACTTCGAATTTCAGATTCAGTTTTTTTTTTTTTTAAGTTAATTTTGATTTGGTTTTATTTATTAATTTGAAAAATTATGAATACAAAGTTTTGTGTTTATAGTTGTTTTAAATTTTTTTATGAGAAATTCTATAATAAAATTACAGTAAAATTCAGATTTTTGAAAATAATAGTATATTTTATGAAGTTATTCATTATTTAGTGCCAATAAAATTTTTATGGAAAATGAAAATAATATATGTTTTGTAAAATTTAAATGTTTTTGAAATTTTTATTACATTTTAATAATACGTAAGTTATTGTTAATCGTTTCTTTATAAATATAATTACATAAATTTAAACTATTTATTGGACTGCAAGGATAAGTTTTAAAGAAATGAATAATAGAAAAAAATTGTTATTATATAAAGCGTGCTAATAAATGGATTGGATTTTTTTTTCAAAAAATTTATTTCTGCAAGTATAATAAATATGAAAATGTCCTAAATTTTTATGTGAATTTGAAAGTTTCATTGAAACTCGAAATTTATGTTTTATAAACACGGTGATTTGTCAGACATTGTTTCACAATGAAAAGTTCAGTTAAACCCCGTGTTAAATATGAAGTTAAGTAACTTATCTACAGAAATTAACTTACTGTGTACTGTTTTCTTTATTGTTTTTTTATTATTTTTAATTTACCTATCTATAAAACTAAGTTATGTCCGCTTTTATTAACATTATGTAGTTAACTTTTATTTTAGGAATAAATCGTGGGGAAAACTCACTTGTACAATCTGGTGTACAAATTAATGAAAACTTCTTTAAATCGTAGTAAAATAATTTAAAATTGTGGTAAAACAATAATTAAAGATTTTCATAAAATCCTGTAGAATCCTTAAATCTTAGAAATTTTATATAAAATCAATGAAAATTGTTGAAATTCCAAAATTTGTTCAATTTGATGTACAAAATTTAAGGAAATGGTTATAAATAAATGTATTTATTCTATAGATTTCCATATTAAAGTAAATTTATTCTAGTGATAAATCTGCATGAAATTACAAATCTTTTTAGTTGGGAAATAATTAACACCTATGTTTGTAATCTTTAAACATATTTTTCAACCAAGCAAGACAAATTTATAATTTTAGTACAAAAATTAATATTTATTGTCTGATATCAAATTTAATGGAAAACGATTATATTTAGCAACAGACTTAATATATGTGATATATTCATAATAAAATACAGCTGTTACCAATATGATAGTCTATAATTTAACAAATAAATCGCCAATTTTTCATATACATAACATTGTATATACAAGCCCGATCAGATAATAACCATAGGTTTCACAACACGTATATATTTTTTTGCTGCATTTAATATACCATAAACCGAAACTAAAAAAATCAATCTATCTATATAGATCTTACGCAACCAATAAAACCAGTACTACCACAATATCTGTCACCCACGGGTGTCAAACTGTCAAAATTTATAAAAATCCAAAACTGTACTTTCACCGTGCTGTGGTCCGAATCTAGAACAAAAACCTAGAGAGATACGAGATTTATCCATCTCGCGCGCTCGCGAGCTATTATGTTCGGTAATGGGCCGGCGGCGCTAAAGTCCGGCTTTTGAGTGCAGAGCGCGCGAGCGGTCATCGACGGCCTAACGTGGGCGTGATCGAGCCACAGCGAACCTCGACTCAGCGCGGTTCGGTCGCCTCTAGGTTTCACAATCATCAAACCACCGTCTCTTGTGGTGTGCATATGTAAAGCCGGAGATAATAGGAACGAGTTTCTTGTAACTTACAGAGACTATTATTGTATACGTTTATATTATATGGAATATGTTACAGTTGTTCGATGCTGAGGGACGGATTTAGGTTAGGTTTGATGTTTTTTTCCCCGTCTCGGTTGAAGTGGGTGTGGTATATGGGTGGTCTAAAGTTTAGTTTTATTAGGGGCGATAAATTATTTTGGAAATTTAACAAATATTTATTATTTTATTTAAACGTCGCATTGTTGTTCAGTTTTAAAATATGATTTTTATTTTTAAAGCTTGCATTACATTAGTAGAGATAATAGTAGAGTTTGAACTGTTTTGTCAATAGCAAAATATAAGCATTTTAAAATAGTGGAAGCTAAATTTTTACTCATCTTTCACTATATCAAAATGTTTACATTATTCTAATAATAGAGTACGTACTCTACCACTGTACTCTACGATTAACTATATTAATGTAACTCAGGCTTAAGTGTCATTAAAAGTTAACAAATGGAATGCCAATTATTAAAGCACTAAAAAGATTTAAAGCACTCTTAAAATAGAATCAAATTTGACAAATTTCAATTTATGAATCTATTAAATGAAAAATTATTTCTTATATTTACGGTATATTTTGAAGATCCGAACCTATAGTAAAAATAATTTTATTTTGATTGTTTTAAAAATAAAATATATGAAAACATATTTGAAATTAAATGTTCAGACATATTTGAAAAAGAAGGCACTTATAATAAAGCATTTGTACAAATATGAATTAAAAATGCATATAATGTTTTAATGTGTATTTTTTGTATGTATGTTGTTAAGTTGGTATATTATAGAATTCATTGAAACAGCATTTAATATCACATGCATTTATATTTTATTTTTATTATATTAAAATCATTAGCAGTATCAAATTTTATTAGAAATACTATTGTTTATTTACATACATTTGTAGAAATATTGACGTATATGTCAATGTTTATTTGCTGTAATTTATAAATTGAAATATTATATCACAATCTAAATTAATTTTATTTATTTACATAATGAGTTTAGTTTCTAAATTTAATCTTTTTTTTTTATTATAATTGTGTTAAAAGTATATCTACGACTTATTCTATACTCATCCAACATGAAAAAAAATTGTTTATAAATATTTATCAATCTTCTAAAAAGTCTTATACAGGGCAGGGGCGTGTATCCGTTTAAGAATGCATTAAAATTTAAGATTCTGAATACAGCTCTGTTAGAATGCAGGATTCTAGGTGGGTCACATTGGGAGTAACTCTTTCGGTTTTTTCTTTTCTCTCTGGTGTAGTCTCACTTATTGTTCGTTCTTTATCTTGGTCGTGTGACAGTTTTGTATATATGATAAAATAAGACTAGTTGTAATTTGGTCAACTTCATATATTTGAGGTCTCAAAATTTATTAACATACCTGTATTACCATACGGAATAATAGTTTTTTACGAGTAGTACTCAAAATGTTCCATTTTTTTCTTCTATTTAATTATTATATCTTTACATTTCATATTAATTTTAATAAATAGTGTAAATATTTTCCAGTATTTTTTTGCTTTATAATTCTTATTAATAATATGAAAATTAAAACTAGAGAAACATCTGTACAGTTTTATTTTTATTTATGATATTTAATAACATTATTAAAGATTTTTACTATATTTACATGATTTATTAAGAAGTAAAGTGTATAGTTTTCAAATAAACTGATAATTATATGTTTGTTAATAGATTTATAGTTTTTGCTTATAGATGTATTGTCATATAAATTATTTATTATTTAAATAATATATAAATAAATTTAAATAACACTCCTTTCTATAAATAATTATGTTATACTACAATAGTTTTTTAAAATTTGATAAATATTACTTAATCGGGAATATAAACCTTTACATAACTTAATATTTTAGTAAGTTGTATAATACTTATATTAACACATCATATGTTTTCAATCATTGTAAACATAGTCAAAAAATCTTTCAGAACTCATTATATAACATTAAATAGCTTTAGGTTTAAGTTCTGTATTAATATTTGTTTCGACAAACTTAACGTTTGTGTTTATCAGAAAAACTGATACAAATGAAATTTACAACAAATAACAGAACATAAAAACAAGTTGCTAGGTAACAAATCTTTTTATTATTATCTAGTTACTTATTTGGTACCTAGTAACTTGTTTCTATGTTCTATTATTTACTGTAAATGTCATTTGTGTCAGTTTTCCTGATGAAGGCGAACGTTGAGTTCATCGAAACGTCGATTATTAATAAATATTAATACAGAACTTAAACCTAAAGCCGTTTTATTTTAAATGCTATTGTTATTTAAAAAATAATAATTACTAATAACTGGATATGTAAAAACTATAAATATAATAGACCAAAATATGTAATTCTGCAAAGAATAGAATTTTTTGTGCAAATATAAATCAACTTATTGATCCTTTAATTATTTTGTAAATATGAAACACAGTATTGAAAAAAATAAATAAAAATAGAATAAATATTTAGGATCTTTTATCATCTCTAGATATACTGACAGAATTTTTAACATTTTATGTATGGATATTTTTGTTTTGTTTTGTTTGAAAATCATGCTCATTTGTTTAATTTTAATCATAAATAAATACTTTAGAAATCAAATATAAAAAAATCTATTAGATTATGTATAAAAAGAAAGCATTGTTTGTATTAATTTCAAAAAGTGTTACGTAGATATTAGCTTGTTTGATAAATAAATGTGACAATTTCCTTGTACTTATATATCAACCATTACAATTGTAACATTTTGAGTATCAGAGTAGAACCACCGCCTCCACCATATATGTACCACGTACATATAAGCATACGAAACATATTAAAGCGGGTAAACCATTTTTAAAACCAGCCTTCGCATATATACATAACAACAAATGCTCGCTGCGCGGGTCGACACAGACTATGCGCCACACCAACCGGGGCCCATATATACAATATATATATGCATACAAAAGAGCCCTGCAGCATGTTTGAAATGTCGAGTGTTCAGGACCGGACAGCGCCCACACGCCCACCATCACACTCTCCACGCCAGAGTGTTCCATTGTCGTCTCGGACCCCGAGAACGAGATTTTATCTCTTCGGCCGCGATTTTTACGCTACGTGAAATAGATCTCTCGCGCGCGAGCGAGAGAGAGAGTGTATGAAATGGATTGCCTTATGTTATATACGTTTCGTTATACCAACGTTATACGTTATACGTTATGGGTCTTGCTGGTACGCTGCATTGCGATTCTGGACTGTTGTGTTAGCGCGGCTGTTAAGTCTTCGGTTGAAGCATTGCTGGTGTCATTGGTAAAAATGTTCTTGTAGCTTCTGCTGTCTGTGAAGTACTTGAAGTTTTCTAGATAATTGTACAGCCACTGTTAAAAGTTTTTAATTTTATTGTTTACATACTTGCAATCAGAGGAATATATTATCGTGCTGTTGTAATAATACAAAACTAAATATTTTCTATATTCTCAGAATTTGCCGTTAATTACTCACAGAATTTAAAAGTTTTAATTTAACGAAATTAATATTATAGTTTGCAAAGTTTTTTTTTTTTTGATATTATTAAAATAAAAGAAATTAATGGCAATTTAAGCAAAAATAAAAATATTATAACCTAATATTAATTGTTTTTTTAATAGTTTTATTTAAAATTTTATGAATTATTAATTGAGAACGTTAAAGTTATAAAGAAATATTTTTTTATAGATAAAGTTGATTGAAAAAATTTAAAAAGCTAACTATTTCATAACTACATACCCATGTACCCATAAGGATATGGTACAAACTCTTTTCATCTAAGCAGAAATTATTTTCCTTACATGCATATCCTTTCATACAGCTTTTTTTAATTTTACCATTTGGAAATATTCGCTCATGCAAAATACTCTCAATAGTACACCTACTCATTTAGTAGCTAGGTATATTGAATGTAAATAGTTTTTTTTTTATCAAAATTTTTGCTTAGTATTATTTATGATATTGTAGTATGCGTGTGTCATGTATAATATGTACTTTTAAATAATGCATATTCATTAACATGGGAAATTTATAAACATAAATATTTATTATAATAATATCTCTATAATCTAGATTTAGATTAAAGATTCAATATAAATAATGTAAATTAATTGAGTTTAAATACATATTATTTTATGCAAAATTATTGCACATAATTTAAACACTTATTTGTTTAAAGTATTATGAATAAAACGATTTAATTGGTAATTTTCTCACCTAAGTAAATAAAATTTTAAACAATGTTTTTTAATTAAATTTGCGTATATTTTTTTATTAAACAATCAATAAAATATTAATCACTTATCAAGTAATTTTTTATAACAATATAATCAATGAACAAACAAAATTTATTTCTATTACTGCACTTGAAAATACTTCTATTGTATACAATAACAATATCTGTATAATTTTAAGTAATAGAATATATTTTGTTTAAGAAAAACTTTTGACAATCTTTACATGACAATAGTGGGTGTTTATGGGGGTTCTTGACATGTTAGGGGGGCGGTTTAAATAGGCGTACGTCCCACAGGGCACCGGTCTGAACTCTTGCTGAGTTGCTGAAGATATTTCTTCAACTGATGGATGGAACAGAGTTAAGCATGATTCCGCAAATTGTTTTTTTGGGATTATTTTTAAGCATTATATTTTTTCTTTACACACAGGTGGTTTCGAAGAATTTTAATTTTTGATTTAGATTTTTAGATTATTGATGATCTTAAATTTCTATATTGACTAATCACAAAATAGAATTGGAATTAATATTTTGACTTATGGTTAGTCATATTTTATCTTATTTATATAGCGGTAAATATAATTCATATTTTAAACTACTTTATACAAAGAGAATATTTATTATTGATTCACTTACAAGTTTAGGTTAGATTACTATTTTTGTTTGTTTTCAAGTTGCTTACCAAAATATAGGAATGTTAAACGAAAACTTATGTCGCTATTCTAGTCATTAAATTTAGCTTAAATTAAAAGAACTATAAATAAATTTCAATTCTAGTCACTACTTGAATATACTTTAGCTTTAGTTAAATTCTTTTAAATTTAAATGGTCTTCGGAAATAGTTTAACTGCTAAATTTGAGGGTTAGACTCGTTAATTTGACAGAATTAGTGTGAAAAATATTTGCATGAAGAATGGATAATATGAATAATATAGAAATGTTTGAAATTTTTTATATTTAGATTTTGAAAGATTAATAATTAAATATATACATTGCCAATATAGAAATATAATAATTTAAATTTACACTTAAAGCTAAATATTTAGAATTAGTTTATATAAATTTCTTAAAGTTGAAGTCTTATTTAAGCTAAAGATCTTTAATTTTAAATCTGATGATCAGAATAGCAACATAAATTCTGCTTCAATAAACAACTTTGTGCCACACTTTTATGAACACTTCATATAATTGTGTGTATATTGATTATTTATTACAATATATTCTTTATTTTTATTGCAAATATTACTTGCTTTATTTCTGCTACAAATTTAAATGTAAACGTGTGTCTGTTGTAATTTTAAATGTAGTTACTGAAAAGTTGTAATGCAAGCTGACTGAGAATGCTAAATACGACTGCACGTGAACACTGTCTTTAGACACATGTCTTGCCCTATTTATTACACCTCTATTATATGTCATTCTGCTTGTCTCCTTTTATGTCCCTAGCTCCTGGTTTACACGTACCTGTCTTCACGTCCTATTGTAGACCATTGTTAAATGAAACGTGAAATGTTATTTTAGTTGTCCCGTTTTCCAAATAAATTCTTTCAGTACACTATAACATGTATTGGTATGTGCATTTTAAAATCTTCTGAATGATACATCTGTATACAAACTTTGTAGTGGGTATATTTCCAGAAAACTTAATCACAGTTTAAATGGTAATGTGTACGAATTATTAGTTCAAATCAAATGAGGTACTTGTAGCACTGTCTTAAAAATGGTTTTAATTAAATGGCTTTCAAATTACACTTAGGACCGATTGAATTAGACATTGTTAAACGCTTTGTAAGCGAACTCTTTCATTTTTTTTGCCAACTGATTAACAAATGAGTTGACAATTTAGTTTCTTAGTTAACTAATTGACGAAATTGTAGATTTTTTGTTCATTTCAGAAAGTGATTGGCAGTTTATTCAAGAAATACGGAAATTAATATATGATTCTGAAGATATTTTATTTATATAAATGGCATTGAACTATTTATAATTAAAACTTGAATAACTATAAAAATTATATAGGAATTTGTGTTTATATGTTTTTTTCCAAACACTAATATCCGTATCAGTGGGAAGAAGGTGCTAGGCGTGCATAAAGTCGACGAATCTGCTGAGTAATGAAGTTCCATTTCGTTTGAAAATGACGATCGTAACGTAAAAAGATCATTTGACAAGTCATCATCGACTTGACGTCCCGCTGCTCCAACTCCACCGATATCTATGGGCCACTTTGTTATAATATCGTGCTCTGTTAAGTGTATTTTTACCTCATCCCCCTACGTCTTTCATCCGCTGGTAGAAGCTATCAGATAGCACGTAACTAAAAGGCATAGCCTTGTTGATTGTATGCAGATGTAATTAAATATCTTTAATTCGATATATGTAAGTTTCCTTTGTCGATTCGAGTTGATTTTATTAACGTATCAATAGACCACTATATCAAGTTTTTCTTTTTTGCTTATGTATTGCAAAGAACTGATGTTATTGGAAGAAATGATTCAAATTAAAATCCATTTATAGGAGTAATTTTGTATTTTATTGTGATATTTTCTTGGTTTATTTTGTTATTTTGCCAGAGAAATACTAATTTATACAATATATTTATTTTATATAACTGTTACTATAATTTATAACATGTAATATTTTTAAATATTTTAGTATTCTATTTTAGATTACAAGAAACAAAAGTTTATTAACAACTGTACATATTTATTTATAATATATAATAGAACTTGTATTTAAACAAACAAACACAAATAAGCGTTTCCTGGCAGAAATAACTATGCATATGAACGTCGATTGCGCAATAGATCTAATAGATAAAGATAACACTAGATTATTTCACTGTTAGCTCTAAAAGTGTTTACTTTTTGAATAATAAAGTACTTTTATTACACTGCTAATTATCTCTGTTCCGTCTAATACCAATTTTTATTCTCTTTTCGCAACCTGATTTTAGTGGCAGATGCAATCTCAAGAACTCTATTTTTTTACAATTTTTACTTTCCCATACCCTGACAACATACTTATAGGTTATATATTATTTATAATCGACATTTCGACGAATTCAACGTCCATCTTTATTTTTTCTGATAAAGACACGAACATTGAGTTGAGTTCGTCGAAACGTCGATTATAAATAAATATTAATGCAGAACTTTAACCTTAAGCAGTTTTATTTTAATATAATGAATTTTTATTATGCTAATATAATTTAAATAACTATTTAAATATTTAACTAAATAAATATTTTTTTAAATTCAATAAGTAAGCTTATAGTTCTAAATTTACCAACAGTCTATTTGATTTAGTTTTATTGTTTCAATTTACTCAAAATTATGTGTTTTTAATTACATTAGAATTAATTCTACTAATACCTAATATTCTCCAGTCCCATCGATCTCCAAAGGCTGGGTTATAAAGCGCTTTCTAAACCTTATGGCTATTCGTATCAGCAATCTAAATAACCTATAACAATAGTCATGGTTAGGTCTTGTCTGCCACCTTGTAATTATGTCCGTCGATAACGCATCGACCACGTCTAAGTGAAGAGCTTGAGTGCGCTTTACCTCTTTCTTTTTTCAATACGACCATCTCACTCGATCGCATCTACGAAACATATCGGGTCCACTTAGTCGGCCAATGTTTTTTTTCTCCTTCTTCGGCGTGGTGTTAAAAGCATTTCTCTTTTCGGAGACTTGTCACCTTTTTAAAATCGACATTTTAGTATGAGATACACAAATCAGATATTGTTCACTTAACTGGTTTGCTAATTCTGCTAATTGATTTCTTAACTAGCTATTTCGCCTGATGACTTATGATATATGGGCCTTTTAGGAAGAAGTTTTTAAATCGATTTGATATCTTGTGGTTTTATTCCACGATACATGATAATTTGGTTTCTTTTAAATCGAACTAGTGTATCGTCATCATAATTAGAAATTTTGGCGTATTTTTACCTTTTTTGTTTATGAAAAAGTGCTTTTATTTTTTACTTTAAAATAAATTTTCACTTCTACATTTTATCAAATAAGTATAGTATTAATAAGTAATTTTAAGTAAACGTCAAAAGTGTTTTTTACAAAAAGCACTTTTAAAAGTGAGGTGAGAATACGCGCCTTTGTCATTTTATTTTTGAGTAAATATGACAATTTAGCATCATTTTCAAATAGCTAATTTTTGTAACTACGTTATCCATCATTGAATATTAAAAATAAATGTTTTTGTGTCACCTGTAAAATTTGAACTTTAGGACTTACAAGGTTTTCTAGCTAGGGTGACTATGTGGAATGAATCATTAAGCAAAATTAATAGATTTTTCAATTATTTTTATGCAAATTGAATATTTTTATTGTAACAATTACGTTGACCAATTTATATAGCGAACTAAATTCATCTTTGTTAGAAATTAAACAAAATTGTCTCAGATGTACAAAGACTGTCCGACAATATCATAAAACAAACTCTGCATATATGTAAGACAAATAGGGCATTATCTACCAACTGGGCGATACACAAAGTTTGTTGTATGTTGTCCACTTTGTACAATAAAATGGGTGTGCTTTATGTGTACGCATTCATTACTTAAAAAAAAAACCAAACAATAAACGTCAGGTCTGCTGTGATTATTTATAATCGAAAAACTTGGCGAGCCGCTGGGCGCATGCATCCAAGGCGCCTGCGCATTGATAAATAAATCATCGATCTACATGACCGGAAGATATATAAAGACGCACAAATTATTCCAGGATCGTCTCTACTTCTTTCTTTCTTTCTTCAAACGGATTTTTCTGTATTTACTAGTTCGACGCATGTCTGCAATTTGAATAATGGCAGTTGTTCTATTGTTAAATGTTTGCTCATTGTACGTGCCTCATCTACCTACACTCTGTCACTTCAATCTGATAAACAAACCAATAAGTTTTGTATTTGTATTTTTTCTTGTATTTTAATGATACTACTTTAAATGCAACTCCCGAAAGAGAATTAAAAATAATTGCAAGCTTTTTTCTGGTTTCCAACCAGATAAATCATTTGGATTGTTTTTTTTCGTTAGTCTTATCAGAAAAACTAAGTCCAAAAGCAATCATAAAAGTAGTCGAAGCCGATAGGTAATTCTGTTTATGTAAATGGAGTTACATGAGCAAAAAGTAGTCGGCTCCTTTTCCAAACCGAAAAGGTTAACCAATTGGCTGCGATGAAGGTCGTCTTAAATCAATCACATTTCAAAGCCGTCCTCTTTCTTATCGTGTCTCGTCAAGAAGCAGAGAAGCCACTGTCTTGTTTGGCTCGTGCACTCTAAAAACACAGTCAAATCACGTAAGCGATATAACAATAGACCGACTATAAATAATGTCCTTCATATCAGAAATATTTATATGCGTTTACTATACGAAACACAAAGGATATTCGTACATTCTTAAACGTGCCCTGTGATTGAAGTTGACGGAAATAGACATTTATTATTTTTTTTACTGTTTTCAACGTATTATTTATATTGAAATATTGTTGCTTCCTAAACAAGTAAACACGGTGTAAGAGGATATCCGTTTGAATATCGCTTTTCTCTAACTTAACGAACAAATATTGTTTTTGTCATTGGTCTTGTGTACACATTCATAGGGACTTTATATTTTATTTTTGAAGTGTGATGCTATGTCATTCTCGTTGGATTCTATAGTAGTATTGGAATGTTAAAATCTTGTTAATGACCTGCAGAAGAACAACGTTTGTTTTCTTTTTCTGAAGCTACATACAATAAAAATATTTTTGAAACAATAATACATAAATTTTCTTAATGATCCTTACAAATTTTTACATATTGTCATATGTTAGTGTTGAAAATGTAAACATATATAATTAATTAAAGAACACATTTTTTAGTAGGTAATGGTACAAATATAACACTTTTAAAACATCGAAATAATTTTGATTAATAGTATAATTGAGAAAATATTAATGTATTATAGTGCAGGTTGTTAGTCTTTATAGTAGTGCTGGAATTTGGAATCTCAGATTAGGATTTGAGATTTGTGTTTTATATTTTTATATAGATTTTTCACACATTATACAAATATATATGCATGTTTTTTTTTTAATTTATATCTATATAAGCAAGCTGTATTATTGAAATAAGTCTAGGAGATTAGGTAAGTTCTATTTTCTGTTTAAAATATCATGCTTTTAAAGAAATCATACATTTTTTAAATGTTTGTTAAATAGAATAAATATTGAAAAGATTTTTACAAGCTGTATTATTTCATCGAAATGCGAAATAAGTGTGTGACGGCAATTATATACAATGTGTCTGAAAGAATCATATATAAAATGTGCCTTAAAATTATATATACAATGTGTTTCAAGAATTTTATATACAATATGTTTGTATTATAAATATACAATGTGTCTCAGAAATAAAAGTACTCAGCTATATACAATGTGTCTAAATAATTTTATATACAATGGCTCGTATTACGAGCTCAATTTTAAAATGCGTTTTAACTAATACAGATTTTAAGACAACGTAACTGTCATAAGATCAAGACTCAACAAATGAACTAAAACACCCAAAAATCGAGCTTGTAATATCAGCCAATGTGTTTAAAGAGTCATATATGCAATGTGTTTTAAAAATTGTATATACAATTTAAGATCCGGATATCGAATCCTTATCTAACAATAAGATTTTTTTTCAAATATTAACAACACTACTTTAAAGTGAAATTCGAGTCACTCATAAGTCGATCGAAACAATATTTTATTTAAATTCTAATACAAACATATTCCGAACTAGGAATACTTTGTGAATAGAACAGCATAATATTACTTTTTTATTGCATTTTTTATTCGAAGATCGATAGCGTTAGTTTAAACAAATAATGGAATGAATAAATAAAAATGTATAAACATACATAAACGTAAAAAGAACAATGACAACATTAAAATCATTGCTTCGATATAAAAAAAACAAAAAACGAAAAACAAAAGTATCAGAAAGCCAAGTCATAAACACATAATTTATATCGGCCATTTACAGTTTTTCCAATGTGTAATATAAAAATTCTCGCATCTAATCTATGGCTTCATTCAACACTTGTAGTATTCAACCCATTGGCTTGCCATCCATTCTCTGACTGTGTTATCAATTCCGAAAATGGACCTTTAAAAGCGTACAAATACATTTCTTGCACACACACATACACAAACTGAAATAAAAAATCATTTCGAACAAGTCGAATGATGATAAGGTACAAAAAGCTCATATGTGTGGCTCTTAAAAAGACACATTAAATAACCATCACTACTTTAGATGATAGAGTTAATGCATATACATTAGGTATATTTTGTATGTATACGTGCAACGTCACAGATGAAGAATTCTATCGGGGCGAACATTAGAGCCATCGGTCATTCGATATAACCACAAAAATAGAACAAAAAAACAAACAATATAGTGCCTCATTTAGGTACCATTAAAAGTAGTAAACTTCTTTTAAAATACCAACTTTATATTTTACATGTATAGTACATTTTTATTTTATAAAAATAACGGTAATCAATTTGCAATAAAAAAAAAACTTTTTTACTTATGCTGATGACAACAATTTCTAAATATTTTCCAGTTCTAAACTGGAAAAAAAAGCCGTTAAAAACAAGTTTTGATTATATCTGTTAAATCGTGTGCCATATGATAGAATATTGGAGAATGTTATTATGTAAAAAAATTTAATTAGCGAAGAAAACGTCTTTTACATTAATTAATATTTTAATGACTTTATTCTAACAAAGTAACATGGCGTTTATTTTCATTTTTCCAATGTACCCGATCAAAACTAATTAGATAAATACAGAAATACGAATTTATGACTACTGTTAGTTCGGAATGTTTAATATTTGAATATGCTAATATAGTTGAGTATCATATAATATTATACACGAGCGATATTAATATTAATGATACATCTAGTTTATTAAAGATTTAATTTTACATTTAATATTTTTGAATTGTATATGCAAAAATAATTTTCATACAAGGTTTTCATTTAGTAATTCATAATTAAATTTTAAGTATTTGTAATAATATACAGGATAAAGTTTGGTTAAAATATGTTAGCAGTATTACAAATTTTAGTTATACTAATATTGAAAATATAATTCTATATACTTTAGTATACTTTAAAATTTAAGGTCTTTTATTTAAATAATCAAGAATAAAGTTGGTATCTTTGCAGATCATTTGTGAATAAAATTGGATATTCTTTTAAAATAATATCTTATTAACTGACTTCGCATTTTTAAATAAGTATCTGGTACAATCAAAGAAATGCATTCCAATATTATTAATACATTTCTTAAAGTGCTAAAACTGAAAAACCCGTTAGCTTGCAAAAAAAAAGAAGATATGGAAATAAAATTGCACCTCGTAAAATCGAGAGCAGCGAGAATGATTTCAGTTGACTTTCAAGTTAATAAACATAAGAAAGATTGTGCAAAGCAAAGTAATTTTGTTATGGAACTCAAATGACATTATAACCGGAGCGAAATGACAAGTCAATGACTACAAAAACCATTCCTAATGGAATGGGTAGTTTTTTTTTAATATTGCAATAAACTCTACCTAAAGATACTTCGTATTTTAGGTAGAAAAACGTTACAGGTATACACGATATAGGAACCAATTTAAGAGGGATGCAATTATGACGTTTGAAAGATAAGGAAATTGAAATGAAATGGTTGTTTTTTTTTTCTCTTGAAATATTACTTATTTTTAGGTCCAAGCAATTTTTCTTACATTATCGTTTATTACATTTTTATTATTTTCGAAAAGAATGTTAATAATATAAAATAACGGGGAAAGTATTCTTTAAAATGAAATCTTGAATAATAATCAGGATAAAGAAACTGAAACACATTTTAATGTTACTTATTTATTGTATTTTACTAATGATCTTACTAATATTTTTATCGCTATGGCACTCGTATTATTATTGTTAAAAACCAGAAAAATATACAATTATACTGAAAAATTTTACATTTTGGCTAACTAAACTAAAATTAATTTTATTATAGTTACATATTTATTATATAAATAATAAGATTTAACACTTATGTTGCAATTCGGTTCACATCTTATAAATCTCTTAGTGCTATGAGATATTCTGCATTTTTCTATCAAAAGAAGAATTCCATTTACTAGAAAAAATAAAAAAATAGCAATACTACGATTCTTACGAGATATAAATAGAATTACAATATTACTCAGAGTCACAATTATTATTCAACGGAAAATAACATTAATATTAGAACTATCAACGATTTATATTACAGTATGTTTATTTGAAAAGTTCCGACTGTAAAAATCTTCTATTTTTACTAAAATTTAGAATTTACTTGATAGTAAGATCTTCTGTTCGATAAATCCATATTTTCGCTTCTAAAAATATCATGTCTACTGTTATTTAAAATGTTACATATACTTTTTTTTAGATTTGAAGACAATTTATTTGCAACAATTTTTTTATTTTGTAAACCTAACGTTTAATTTATATAGAAATAATAAATAATATGAACAAATTTATTTTCAGTACTGCAAAATAAATTGCCATTGTATTGTTGAGTTTTCGGTGAACATGTTAAAATTTACCGATCTTAAATTCACACTTTATGTGTTGCATTCGGATTATCGATATGATCTTGTGTTGAACTTGCGTGGAGGCGGCAGTTTAAGGCCAGGAAGGCGGCGTGGGTCGGATACACTACCGCCTCCGTACACATCACTTATTGCATGCGCACGACATCCAATACAAGTTCAAGGTACGGAGAAAAAAGATTCTATAATAGTTACTTATACTACGTATTACGAAACATACTATCTATTTATATATATATATATATATATATATATATATATAGTTATTTGTATTTGCTTTTTTTTTTCTTTTCTTTTCTCTTGTTCCCCAAACAAATTGACTCATTTTATTTGCAGATAAGTTTTTTTTAATGAAATATTTATGTTTTAGATTTTCTTTTGTTTCTTTGATTAATCGTTTTGGAGATATTTTGTATTTGAAGATAATTGTCATTAGAGAAAATATATTGTTTATTTTTTATTTTATTTAATGTATATTTATAATAAACTTTTGTAGAGAAATTTTTACAATTGTAATTTAAATAAATATCTATAAAATATAACAAGAACTTTTACAACATTCAATCTCATTTTTAATCTCACATTTATCTATTTATGAAACAAGTATTTAAGAAAAATTGTAATTATAAAATTATTTCTAGTAAAAATTTGTAGTGAAACTTTACAACTTGTCACTCAATTTTTATAACTAATAAATGTAATATTTTTCAAGAAGACACCGTGCTGTGAAAGTTTTATAAAAAATTATTTTTGTCATTACTGTCAAATATATATATATATATATATATATATATATATATATATATATTGGAAAACTACTTTTAATATTAATAGTGTACAGTAGCAGTTGTTGGATTTGGTCTTAAACATAACACTATTTTTTATGTAAATATTTCTGTGTACAAAATAACATTAATTTTGTTAAAAAATGTTGAGACAAATCTTTTCTTCATATATTTATTTCTAAAAAAGAACGTACACCCTGTGGTCATCTTCAGCTAAGACTGACAATAATTAATTTTGTGTATAAATTACACTTTTCAATAGCTTGGTATATTTTTTTAACACTTTCTTCTTGTGTAATTTTTATACTATTTTTTTATGTGTCTCAAATGGAACATCGAATAGTGTTATATATTTTTAACCGCATAAATTAATTATTTGTAATAGTATGACATGAATACTTATAAGTACGTATTTTAACTTTCTTGAAAACTATTACTTGATTATAAACTTTACATTAAATTCTGTAAATACTGCCTTGTACAAATGTCTAGTATTTGATTTATTTTGAGTTTAAAGTTTTCATTTACTACTAAACTATAGTTTATTCGTAACGAATATTAATTAAAAGAATCAGTAGACTAGCATTGCCACGAAAGGTAAACAACTTGAATGTATATTAAAATTTCAATCAATAACACCTGTTTCCTTCGTTGAACCACGTAAAATTCCGTGAATTTTTTGCTACAGAATAGTGTTCTGTTACAGTTTTTCTAAATTATTATTGCTTCGCATTTAAATAATCAATCGAATTTGGCTGCCTGGCGCTGTTTCGATAATATCGACCATATAGATTTTGAATTGTCGGGTTAGGCAATAGGTTCAATCAAGTCGCCCACTCTTCGGATGAGAAGAAAAGAATATCGAACGCGAGTGAGGTTTAAGTGCGCGCACGATGGCGTATTTTATTGCTCTGTCATCTCTCTCATCGGGCCAGCAAATGTCAGAGTCAAGTTCTTGAGTTATTGAACGATAAACCATCTGCGTTTTGTTATGTTTTCTATATATGAGTACTACTTATAAATTTATGTATTTTTCTTTACGATTTGCTACGATTAATTGCGGTGCGTGCCTGTGCATTAAACTGGCGGAATATTTTCTTGTCATGTTGTTGTCTCTTTACCCTTTTCGGTAATATACATTCGACATTGAGAACTGATTGTGAACGTTCCATATGTGCGAGTATGTGTGTGTGTGTGGAACTAAATTGCATTTTGTGTTATCACTTGTGGAATTTTCGGAATTCTCTTTGAGAATATATGAGCTGCAGATAGGGTAAAATTAAATAAATCTGCAAGCAGACGTACTAAAACTGGAAAATATTTCATTCTACAATATTTTAATAAAATTGTACGAAACCAGTTATATTGTAATGTCTTCTAATGTATTATTTAGTTCATAATTAAAATTTTTGATTAATTTACTTCTTTTTAAATATACATATTAGTTTTATATTTTCTAAAATTGTAAGTTAAAATACCATGTTTTGTTTTTCTTTTTTCTCTCTCTTTTGTATTTATTTTTATTGTATTATTGTATTTTATTATAGAATGGCTCGTAATAGATTGTTTTTACTTTTATTAATTTGTTTTGTAGGCATTTCTTAGTTATTGTTACTCTGTAATTGGAAATTGTATTTTTTCTGTTGAGTAATAAAGATTTATTATTATTAAACAAATTTTGCTAAAAAAATTACTCTAAATACGAAATTGATTACTGAATAACTTCTGAAAATATATAAAAGTTATAGTTATAATAATACTCAAAAATGTTGAGATTTTATTTTTCCCAAAATTTCACAAATTGTTACTCATAGTCATTGAATCGGCTTGTTAGGCTATGTATCAATGACTGGCCAGTTAACCTTAGACACGTGTTTCGCTTTTTTGGAGTTCGTCAGTATGGTGCTTTGACCTGTGGCAGGTGGTTAACTGCCAGTCATTGATGCATAGCTTAACAAGCTGGATTTAATGTCTGAGTAACAACTTGTAAAATTTTGGGAAAAATAAATAATAAATAATAAAATCTCAACATTTTAAGTATTATTATATTAATTTTACAATGACAAATATGAACATTTATTTGTTCAATGTTATTTACAGTAAAATTTAATTTTAAAGCGTCATATATAACTGACATCAAGGTTAAGTCAGGAATATGATTTTGGTCAAATTTCGAACGAACTTTATAGTTTGAGGCGATTTTTGTTGATTGTGGTTATCTGTGATAAACTCAGTAGTTAATATTGCTTACTCTTTTTTAACACACTATCGGCGGGTAACACCATGAACTTGACTGTCACGTCTAGCGGGCGAAAATTAGTGAAGTATGAAAAAAGTGCACTTTTAAGAAAACATGTAATATCTTTACAACTAATAGTAGGATTTCAATGAAATTTGAAAAATATGCATCACATAGTATTTCAAAGATGTAGATAAAATTAAAAAAAAAAAATTTTTTAGTTTAGTTTTCTATTACTTTAACCCTTCAAGTACGGGACACAACAATAAGCGTTTTTGCGTAACTTCCGCGACAGGCGGGTAGCATCAATAAGCGTTCTGATAAAGTTGCTTGTTTTAATATCCGAATAACGCTCATTGATGCTAGCTCGTAAAGTTTGATTTATGGCGCGCGCGGCATCTGACTGAGCCGCTTCGCGACCATGGCCGTAACACTATGATTACGGAAAATAAAATATTGTTGCAAGCACATTTTATATGCCTCTAATTTAAATATAATATTCTATAATATTCTAATTGATATACGTATTATGACTTTTTTAATTTCTTTATAAAATTTCTGTTTTATAACTCTTTATAAAGTTTATATATAGACATGCATTTTATTTTTTGAGCAAACCCAAAACCATAAATCTTTATTTGAAAAAAGGAAAATTTTTATATTATATTTATATTTATTATATATTATATATTATATTTATATTATATTATTTATTATTATTTATATATTATATTTATATATAATATTCTATAATAGTCTAATTGATATTGATATTATTGACTCTTTTTAATTTTTAATTTATTTACCATTATTATTTATATACCATAATTTTATATATAAACCATGTATTTTTATTTTCGGAGCAAAACACACCATAAATCTTTGTTTGAAAAAAGAACAGGTGCGCTATTGCGAAATATACCTGTAAAGAAAGGATTTATGTATAACATGGACCAAACAATAATTGTTAATTTTTGAAAGTTCCAAGAGTTCATGTAGTAAGAGAAAAGCGTAATAATGTTTAGGAATATTTTATTATTCAGTTTCTTATATAGTAATAATTTTATTTACTCTAATATTTTTTTAATGTATGGTATTTTTGAAAACACTCACCCCTATGAAGGGGAATCTGACAAAACTTACAAATATAAGAAGTTAAACTTTTCTTTTTATGCACTGCACAAACACGACATTGTCTTTGTGGAATTTTTTTTTTGCCGCCAGTAATAATTTTTATAGCTTCATGTTTCTGCAAGTCTAATGACAATCGCCCAGGAGGATTTTTACTTACTGCAGTTCTTTTAATGCCAGATGTAGATGGTTGAGGATCTTCGGAAGCGGTGTTTTCAGGAAGCCGATCACTTATCCACTCTTTGCTAATTTCATGCAAAAATTGTTTATAAGTAATTGTTGTTGTTGGGTTTAATTTTCTAAATACTTGGAACGCATTAAAAAGTGCACAGTTTAGCAAATACATGACAACCCGCTTTGTCCATTTTTTTGTTCTTCGGATAATCGAATAATAAGCAAGATATTGATCTGCTCGATCGACCCCCTTCATGTACTTGTTGTAAGAAATAACACACTGTGGTTTCCAGATGTTTTGTTTAGTGTTCCAATCGATGTTATGGCTTTCAATTATCTCGGCTGAATGTATCGTAGAAATCATTCGCACCGGTCTTTTTGATTGCCAGCATTGCAGTAAAATGTCCCCACGACGACGGAAAGTAGAATCATCTCGTGCAAGCCTTACATTCTTCAAACTCTCAGGAAGTCCTCTATTTATTCTAATCGTCCCACAACACCTTATTTTTTTTTTGAGAAGTATTTCACATGTTTGTACACTATTATAATAATTATCCATGTACAAGTGGTGCCATAAATTTACATATGGTTCTAGAAGGGTTGCAATTGTTTGTAATAATGGTTTTCTTTGTCCGCAATATATTTCCAAATTACAGATATAACCCGTAGTGGCTTCACACACCATTCGTACGAGAACACCATATTTTATAATTTTTGAGGCGTTGTACACCTTGAACGCTAACCTGCCTCTCCACGGTATTATGCTTTCATCAAGCGAGAGTTCCCTCTGAGGTGCATATACGGACTTAAACTTAGATGTAAGGTATGTAAGAATTGGTCGAACTTTATGAAGACGATCACTATTATCAACAATATTTGCATTGTTTGAAAAATGCCAGAATGCCCAAATTTGTTTGAAACGATCGCGACTCAGCACTTGAGAAAATATCGGCGTTTGTATTGTCGGATCCGTTGACCAATATTCGTCTCTATTATCTTTACGTACTTTTCCCATTAGCAAAATCAGTCCTACAAATTTTTTTAGCTCTTTCACTGTTACGTCCTTCCACTTTACAGATTTAACCCTGTCTTTAACAAGAGATTCATTTTGCGCATGGTAACGATTCGTTTCTTCTACCATGTATTGAAACAGATCATCCCCTATAAACAACTTTATAATATCGCTAATATTTTCGCCATTATTAGGTAATACACGGACACCAGAATTGCCCATAAACGGCTCGATATTAGGTGGATTATCAGTTTCAGACCACTCTGCTATTTCTTCATCTTCACTTTCCGAGTCGCTAAATTGTAACGGAAGCGCCCGATTTCTTGTGCGTACAAATATTTCGTCGTCACTGAAATCACTTTCACTATCAAATTCTGGCAAATCTTCTTCACCCGAATGTGCTGATAAATTATCGGCGAACACGTCATTATCACTTTCGTAGTTTTCAAAATACATTTTAAATAAAGTAGTTAAGGTAACAGTTAAATCGTTAAAATTTCTTTGAAAAATTGCAACAAACAGTAAGAGTGTTACGATAAGACTGAACGATTGGAAAAAATTTCCGTTCAACAGGGATCTACGATATGCCAAAACAACCGGAAGGTTGCTTACAAAGAATTGTTTAAAACAAAATATTCATTACATGAAAAAAAAAAAAAACAAGCAAAAAAAACATAAAAGGTATTAATACCCGACCCGCCGATTACCGCCAGTCTGTGGAAAAGGTATTAATACCCGTCCCGCCGATAGTGTGTTAATAATATATATTAAAATAAGTTAGCTATATTACAAGTCTATTCGGTTCACATCTGTAAAAATGTTTTGTTTTTCTAGTAAACGGAGTTCTTCTATTAATAGAAAATGACAAAATATTCTGTAACGCTACAGGTCTTACAGATGTGAATTGAACAAATCTATTTACTACTGAGTTAACCACAGTTGGAGAAATTTGTTTGATTTACGTTAACACGTAGGTACTTATCTATAAAATAATAACTGTTTTTATTGTTTATTAAATTAATAAACCGTTCTATTTTGTTGTTTTTTTTTATTACTTATTGCACTTGTTGGAAGTTATATTTCTATTTTTGTTTTTCTTTTTAGTTTATTAAAAAAAGGATTACATTTTTAAAAAATGTTCAAAAATTAAAATTGACAATCGATTTAACTATGTAAAACTTTAATATTATTATATAATTTTTAGATGTTCAGATAATATACATAATATATTGTAATGACATGTCGAAAACATTGATTGATTACTCATAGAATAGTGGAAAAATAATTAACTTAATCTTGCATTAGAATCAAATATTACAAGCGCTTATTAGGAAGAAAAAATGTACATCCATCTACGATTCGATGAGCATTAAAAAAAAAAGTAAAATAAATTGATATATAAAGTCAATAACACATAATTACACACACCTATCGACAGATCTAAAAATATTAATTATCAATCATCGATAATTGATATATTGTGAAAGTTTAATCTAGAAACAGCAATTAAAAATGAATAATTTTTTTGATTAATTGTAATTACTATAGTGGAAAACTGATTGAGAACCACTGCTCAAATATGTATGCAATGCATTACAAGTAGATGTATATCATTTATGTAGTAACATTATCACTGTTGTAGTGGTAGCGGTCTTTTTGAAGTTATTTTTTTTTGTATCTTCTTTTTAGTTTTGTTAAAGAACATACGATAATCGGATCACATACTCTTAGTTTTTAAAGTTATGCCAATTTTTAAAATGATATAGAGATTAATTTTTGAAGAATATTAATTTTTAATATTACAATTTTAAGTTTTTGCTATTTTTACATTTAATTTGAAATTTTTATGAAATTTTATCTGTGCTTTTGGATTTTCTCGAATGGAAATCTGTTGTTAAATTTGGTTATTCAAAATTTAACGGTGAAATATAACTCGTGAAAATGCTTAAGAACGCTTTTAACTACAAGAAGTAATATTACGAGTATGAGGTTATGATTTTAATATTTTTTCTTGTAATACTTAATTAAACTAAATTAAAAGTCTATCAATTAAAAGATAGCAAGGAGTTAAAAAAATATAAAACACTGAAGTTGGAGTTTTATATAAACGTAGTAATTAATTATTGATTGAATTTGAAAAAAGAATGCAGCACCCCGCTATGGCAATCAAACTAATAACTACTCAGAAGTGTACGCCAGTGGCGTAGAACATTTTTACATTGCATAATTAGTACATATCAATACGTTATCGATAAATGTCAAATATATATATATATATATTGCCACTTTGTTTATATTCTATTTCATAACTTGATAATTAAAGATTATAAATACAATATTTAAAAAAATATTAAATAATAAAAAGTAAAGTAATATCAAAAGTAATTTTACATCAAAATTAAAGTTTAACTAGTCAAATGCTTATATTTATTGATGTGGTAAAATTATTCAAGATTATAACTAAAATTTTAAGCAATAACAAAAGACTGTTTAACCCTTTAGGGTATATTTTGAACTCGACCAAACGTAGTCTCGTGACCGCGGAAAAATGAGTTTATATACGTAGAGGAAAAACTGTACATCGCCTTTGGTAAAAAGCGGGCGGGCAACTTGTCATTTGCACTAAACAAGATTACAGACATTGCTGGTAAATGCAATACAAAATAAGGTTTAAATGTCGTGTGTATGTGTGTGTGTTTTGTTGCAGAAAATGTTTTAAAATACACCCTGTATATGTTTAAATGGTTACTATAGCCGAGATATATCACGATTGCCTTACAGGTGTCTTACAAAGCAAAATTTTTACAATGAGAATTATTGTTCAAGGATAATAGTTTTGTGTGTGTTTTCAGATTTTATTTTTATATTTTATAAAATTTGAAAAATTATAAGTTTCTCTCGTACAAAGTTCAATTGATATATTAAACATTGAGAAGAAAAATACTATGCCTCAGTGAACGTTATGGTATAAATGTATGTAATCAGAACTGTAATTTAAAATTGTAAACAATATTGTTAAGAATTACAAACATGTGTTTTGAAGTTCTTATGAAACGTATTTAACAGGTAATGGCGAAACGTTTATTTTTTATTGGATAATTTAGATTTTTTTAATATTAATAGAAATTAAATTTGAATAACTTTTTATGCGAGTACTAAAGTTTATTAAATATTATATAAATTAAATATGAATATATTAATTTAAAAAAAATTAAACTAGATACTGTTAAACATATTTTTAAATAATATTTATTAAATATAGAATATTGATTTTTTTTGCCAATGTCAGCAATAAAATATTTTAGCGTGGTTTAATGAGTCGATCAACTTAATAATAATTAATAAAAATACGCTGATCAATTATATTAAACCAGTTATTTAAATATAATAAAGAATCGAACACAGACATTTTTACTTATTCAAATATTTTTCATAATACATCTTTGACAAATTTATTTTGTAGTTAAACATGTGTTCCTAAAATGTATTTTTAAAATCAGTTCAATAGAATTCAGAAACAATAATTGATATTAAATATAAAATATAATTATTATTAAAAATTATTTCAATGTAACTCAATGTGAAGTCTTAAGCCTTATTCTGATCGTCTTTTTTGTTTTTACGCACAAGCACAAGAGTTTGACCAATCCAAACACTTGACATTCGTGGTCTGAACGAGGCCTTATTTACACTTCCCCACTTATTAGGAAATTAGTGTTATGTTTTAGCACAAAGCTTGTGATTCTGAACTAAACTACTTACTAACTTATGAAAAAAACACCGCTAATGCACGATTTTAGTTTTATCATTTGTTTTTAATTTTATTGCACAAATTATTAATGTGTTTTAACAAATTTGTATTATGTTTACACAAGCTAATAGATAGTACAGTTCAGAACCAATAACATTACGACTAAAACCTAATAAGTAGGATAGTTCGAATGAATCTTAACATTAAAATTCTGTATTATTTTGAACAGAAAGTCATTAATAATACATGTTAACAAACACGTTTCTTCATATATATGAAAACCATATTATTATATACTTGAATAATTTTAAAACTCTAATAAATAAAGAATTTTTTAATTAGAATAATTAAATTGAATTAAGAAAAGAATGCAAAATGGATGTGTGTAAATTTGTACTTATTAAATTTTATAACAATATTTTCAAGTTTTTATGCATTATAAAATCTTTTACGATGATATTAATATCAGTATGATTTGATTTACTTCTTATAGCGGGCATTATACATTTTAATCAATGAATTATTTATAGTTTGCAATATTTACGTAGAAATCAAGTATAATGATTATTCCTCGAAGGTCGAATATGATTATGTCGTCTTTGCTACGACCTTGTCTTTGTGTCTCATACATATACACCATCATCTACAACTATTTTAGAGGCGAATCAATTTCTATTTACAACGTAGTCGCATGCTAATAGCATGCAAATACTTCGCTTTATAACATGTTAAACTGTTCTTTAATAAAATATCGAACAATAGATATTCAATATACCGAGATAATAATGATGCTGCATTCTTCAGCAACTTTTATCTTTTTTTTGTTGTATTTGAATTTATCTAAATATTTCAATGTAAAATATACAAAGATCCAGCATATAAAAATTCTTAGACGTTGTTTTATATTTTATTTATAAAGTAGTATACTTATTTTATTACAATTAATAGTAGATGTACAGTTGAGAACATCTGATTTTTGCGTTATTGGAATTTAGAAACTAAATCTGTCACAAATTTGGTGGTATTCTATAGGTTACTGCTAGTTAGCGTTGTTATCTAATAACTGTGTAAATTATGGAACTATGAATACTATGAAAAGAGGAGGAGATCAATATGACACTTGTAATAAGGGATATATGGGCGTTTTAAGGAAGGCGAGGTTGTACGAAGTTGTGATTTTGACATTTGTGAACACTTGGAGTGAGAATGAAGTAGCTTCAATAATTTAGATTAATACCATTTTTTATAGTATTTCTTATTCCAAGGTTCATACAAACCATATTAATTATAAAATATAGTTACTAGGTAACATCAGAAACCTTAACTAGAAGTAACTTTATGGAATACCTACTACTCATTATTTGTTAAGAAAATTTAAAAGCGAAAGCTAAATCACCAACAAAATAATAATTAGACATATTTAGACATGGTACACTTGTTATCCAAAATCCAATTAATTTTATATTATTGATAAAATTTTGAATAAGATTCTTTGATGTCCAACACATTTTGAACAAAAAATTCGGAGACACGAAAAGGTATAGATGAATAAACCAACTGTTTTGAGATTGGATTATACGTAAAAACTCAGATAACATAAACTTTTCATTTGCTTTATCTTAAATCATGGATTGAGCTCAAATACACGATTTATAGATTTAACAGATTTGTAATTGGAATAATTATACTGTAAGAAATCTTGCAAAAATGTTGTGCCAACTCACCATCACATTAATTTATAATCAGTTCACAACTATCAGAATAATATGGAATGCTCCGCACCGATTGGCAGTGATACAAACCTAGTTCTATAGTTGGTAGGAATAAATTAAAAATAAATTCACAAATTTAGTACATAACTTTATATCCATGAATATTTGCTGAAGAATATATTGTGGCAACAATAAATAAAGTATAAATAAATTTAGGTTAAGTTATTTGCATTAACATTAACAGAATAAGAGTTATTTAACAATAAATTGCTTATAGGTTCATTTAAACATAACATTCCGAACATAAATATTTAAGTACAAGAATTATTAATTAAGGAACTTTAAAACAAGCACGTTAAACAATGATTAAGGTAAACAAATGAAGCACTAAAAGACATATGTTCATTATTATTAATTTTGTCAGTAATAAACTACTTGAATATAATACTAGAGTTATTTATCGACAATATTTTAATAACTTTATTATCACGAAAAATTCATAAATCGCGTCTTTTGTTCTTGGAGTAACGGTATTTCAAGCTAATAATAGTTTGCATTTGAAATGTAACCATATTTGAAATAAGTTTACACATTTTTGTCATTAAATAGTTTATTTATTATAAATGACTTTAATTAAATTGCTTTACCATTAAATGTCAGTCATATTTTATACATATATGCAACATACTATTATAGAAAACAATAAAAACTAAATTAGTTGTAAATAACTATTTTAATTTTGTGTCATTTGCATATTAATTAATTCTGTTCGCAGATGTATTGATTAATATTTTAGCTATGCGGAAATAAATTAGCACAAAAAAAATTCAGTTTTAATTCCATGTTAGACTAGCTATTAAATTATAGAAGTATTCTATTTAAAAATGATAAATATATATTATAATTTTTCATCAAACTATTTTTTTTTTTAATGGAACGTGTTCTGATTGATAAATTAACTAGATAAAATGTAATTTAAATCACTTTTTTATGTTAAAACCATTTATATCTTTATATTTGCTTTTTAAATTTGTTATGTACATATAGTTAATTATTTTTTGTTTTTGTTTTAATATATAAAAAAATGTTTCAGTTATTTTGAACCATATACAAAATTGTTTTTAATAGTTCATGTATTGAAATTGAAAATTGCAATTATTGAAAATCTTAAAAAATCTTACACAACATATGTACAATTTTCTAATATGCCTATAAGAGTATAACACAAATTCTATTAATTCAATCAGAAATCAATTTTTATTTATGATACCTTTCATATATGATCTTTTATTTTTACTACTTAGATAAATTTGCTTCTGCAAAACAATTTATAAAAATATGAAAGATCTATAATAACAAATTATCAATTTATAATTGATGCTAATACTTTTGAGTCATACTGTATATTTTTGTAACATTGAATAACTTAAAAAATTTGACAAGAAAATGACATTGAATTTAGAATTTTTGCTAAAATAGATCTCAATTAGTAGAGATTGCCTGAAACTATTTATAAATAACATTTAAACCATTTTTAAAGTTATTCTTTATTCCAGAATCCTAGCAAACCCAACACAATATTATTACAGAGTCAAACGTTGCAATTATATTCCACTTAGCCTATTGGCTAAATTAATTTATGGTATTAACACACGCAGACATACACACACAAACACACATAACACAGAAACAAGGAAACTCCAAGAGTTCACGTGAACAGAGTTTTTCAAAGTGCGGACTAAAAAGTGTTTCAGATTTAAAAACACGCTTCGTAGTACAGTCAGCTTTATGTCTAGCTGATTTTAAGTCTATAATCGTTTCAAGAAGTAGGCAGAGAACCGCTATACGTTATAAATGTGGGCGCGACACCCCGAGGGTGCCACGAACTTCGTGACTACCCTGTACAACGTCTCTGGCCCCCGCTTACAAAGTTTCAGATCTGATGCCGTTGGCATTTTTTTCTCTCTACCCTGTAGTTTGGCGTCGCATACTAATAGTTCATCTTTTTTTCTGTTTAAGCTACAAAAATGTTCCCCCTAAAATTTTTAAATGGGGTTTCTTGTTCTGCATGTGGAAGTCATTTATATTTTGGAAAGAATTTAATGGTTTCACTTCTTCGTTTCTAACTACCGGGAAAAGTGTATTTATTTTTAAAATTATTGTAGACATTGATATATTAATTTAAATGGTGTAATTTTTTTTTACGTATTTTAAAATGGATGACTTTTAAATTTTTTATCTTTTATCTACTTAGAAAAAGATAGATTGGAAAACAAAATATGTGTGTTACAGATTAGAAACTGAAAAAATAATGCTAAAGTAACTTTCTCTTATATTGTTACATTCAAGATTTGAAATTAAGATCCGGTCACAAAAATAATTTATATTACTTTCTTCTTACATAATAAATATTTAAATTTGTAGTTTTATCAGGAAAACAGCATCAAACAATATCATTGGTTATAGCACGAAGATCTTATAGAATATGTAAATATATACATATAAATACAACATCATCAATATCATTGAAGATTCACTATCAAAATGTATAAATCTTGTTGGTGTCTGTAACAATAATCTTCTCTCTTTAACTAAAAGATACTATATCCTACGTACTTCTTCACTTTATGAAGTGTTCTTCTCTGTACATTTATTTAAAAAAAAAAAAAATAACAAACACGCATTTTATTCTGTGTACGTGGATGGAGTTCAAGGCCATTCACATTCTCCTTATGTCATTTTGGAGTGGCTCCTTCGGTGTGTTCTTAATCAAAATATTCATGAAGCCATTGTTTTCTCGCATTGGAATCGAAATGACTGCGAGAGATCTTAGTGGGCTGTTGAAAATAACATTTGGAATGGTTTGGCTGGAGTACGTACTCCAAACAACCTAGTGGGCCATGAAAACGTTCTTACAGAGTACTCAACACTTGTCACAACAATAACGTTTCCCGCTGCGAGGTCTGATGAACTTTTTTCTACTACTTATCGTCGCCTATCTCGTTTTTTACTTCTATTCTTTTTTTTTTCAAAATCTGACGGGTTACGTAATTGCATCAACTACTTATGTGCATATTTAATAAAATTTATATTTGATAAATGAAAGAATCAGCCTTATTACGTTTGAAATAAATTGAATCGACTATGGTTGTACCCGACGTGAGTCAACATTCTTCGGCTATTGTCGACAAAATTGAAGATCGGCCAAGTAACAAAAGAACATCAATCATTTGAAATCGAAGTTCGTTTATATATTTAATCGAATTGATTATCCATTTTAATTGGATTGATATTTTTTCTATCATTATATGAAATACTGAGATTTTTACTCTATTTATTTTCTGTATAAGTTGTGGTAACATGTATTAGGAATAAATACTATTGAGAAAAGCTAGGCTAACGAGGTGTAATTTAAATCATTAATTAACTGTCAAATGTTGTCGAACTATAAACTATTTACCACATAGTGACAGCAGATGTATGTTACATGTCATTAGTAATAAACAACTTATATAACATTTTAGATAGTGTTGTGAAATTTTACAAATTACATCGTAATGGATACAAAGTTTCTTATTAATGCAATTATACTTATTAATTCATTATTTTATAACTAAAAAATGCTAGTAATATTTCCTACAAAATTACAACTTTGGAAACCAATGTTTTGACAAACATTTTATGTTCTGTATCTGTCGTCAAATTAAAAAAATAATATTGGTGGACATATAAAAATTATTCAGTTTATTGGCATTGAAACTAATAGTTTAGTTTTATATATTTTATTTATATAATCAAATAAAACTTGATACAAATGTAGCTGCTTTTTTTAATGAAAATAAAAGTTTAAAAATAAATTATGTAAAATTGCATATAGATAACAGCGCATTAAAGCATGCGTAGAAAATTATATTTTTACATACTCTACTTATAGTTGGATATCTTTGATAATACTGCAAGCGTGAGAAAATAATGAGAAAATATAAAAATGTACGTAACAAAAATTACCCTAATTGTTATTAGTCGGTAAACTAACAAGATCTATGTGGAATTCTAACAAATCTTGGTCAAAAATCTCTAGCTGTATATTTTTCGTGTTAAAAACATTCCACGGTCATAGAACATAACCAGGTGTGTTAAACTTATCCGTTAGTCGGCAGCACAATCGTATATGTCGTTACATACAAACGTAACATGAATGCATTCTTATCCACTTTTAACATACGCCATGTCGTATGCTCACAAATACGAACAGACAAAAGAGAAAAGAATTAGGAAACAAAGATGGTCATATATGTAGCTAGTACACTGTAATAATCCAGTTCTAGTACACCTGATGCATTGTTTTCCATTTCCATGGAAACTCTGCTCATTTATATTGTTCAAGCTGGTAGATGTTGTTAAGGCGATAGAACGACATTAAAACTTCTACGTGCTACACTTGTTAATGCAGTGAAATTGTTACTTTACATCTTTCTAAATTTGTCTTCCTATTTAATTTAATATTGTTCGTTCCATATATAATGTTTTTGTAGTAAATTGGAGATGAAATATGACTTCAGGATTATTATTAAAACCATTTGTTTTGTTTTTTAACGGCTCAGTTATAGTTCCGCGAATAACCAGCTTCACGTTGTTCTCATCTTTTGAAATATGAGATGTCATTTGACCCAAGGAAACGGGTATATCACCAAGTTTATAGAAGAAAACCCTTGGGTGAAACCGAACAAGGTTTTAAAAATATGTAATATTTTTTTTTCTTTTACCTGGTTTCTATACCACAAGCCTTTTCAAAAGATATTATGTTTTGACAGAAGGGTTGTAAATATTCAACGAACATCAAATAAATAATATTTACGGCCGAAGATCAGCGGGGTATGAAATCCTATATCCGAAATCTTTGTGTTTGCGTCTAAAAATGACTACGAAAGTGCCATTTTTTTTAAAAGACTTTTCTACGAAATATATTTATGATAATTTGTGCATTTAAAATGCAAAAATTCCTATAGTTTTTGGGTCAGAATGATTCGATAAAAAAAAAAACATGCCATTGTGGAATAGATTTGCACATTCGAATTTTTTGTTTGTGACCGCACGCGCTATTTTTGGCTTACAAAAATGGACAATAATTATGATCTGTGGTTGTAGAATTTAAAGATGATTTACGAAAATATGCTGTAGCCTTGGGCGTCGATCCATTATTTTTTGGGATACTTTAAATATAGTGTGCACCAAGGTCTCATGAATAATCTTATCAAAAAAATTCTACTCATCGCATGATCTCATTTTTTATTCGAATATTTACATTATTAAAGTTTTATATTTAATTGTCATTTATCAATTTATATTATATTAGGAAATTGATTACATTTTTGTATAAAGAGTCACAATTTCATAGAATTTTGAACTTGTTTGTTGTACATTACAAGATTTTTATTTATTATATTGTAATCCACAAAAAGTAGTACTTAAATATAAAAAAACTAATTTATTATAATAGTTACATTATTCGATGAGTATGTTATGATAGCTTTGACTCACGAAGATGAAGTATGATACACGTGCCGTAGGCGAATGTTGTAAATTATATGAATGAATTATGCCCATAACATGTATGTAGAATAAGTATGAATACTTTTTCTACTATTATATCAATTTAAAAAACTGCACTTTTTATTTTGATAATAACATTTCTAAATAATTATAATTTTACATTTTTATGGTATACTGCCAACTTGTAGTTAAAGATTTGAAAGAGTTGTGATTGGTAAATTTTTTTATTGCTAATGGCTGTGAGTTATAGATAGTATATTATGAACGAATTACTCAAAAAGCATACATTTTTTTTTAATTATTTTAATTATACTTTTTATTGTATTTATGAAAAAGAAGCATTTATATATTACAAGAATGTTAATTATAATTTTTTTAGGTTTGTTATATCTATTTGTCTTTTTTAGTCTATGCTTGATTAGAAATTTACATATTTCTTTTTTAAATAATAATAATCATAAAAGCATTTAAACTTTTTTACTTAAAATTGAAAAATTCTTTTGCATGTAAAAAAACTTTTTTTTAATTATGTCATTTTAAAATTTCTGTAATTTAATGCTTCTCCACGTATATGCATAAAAATAAATATGAAGTCGAGTTGTCAGATGTCTGCGCCACAAACAAAATTTCATTAATCTTACAGAATAATATATATAAAAGTATATATAATAGGTACGTGATGTCCATTTATCTGAAACCGTCTTCCTAAATTGGGGCGGACAATTTTTCACGGTGCCGCATAAAAGAAGTTATTCGGAGAGCCGGACATTGGGCGAGCAGTAGCTTCTTGCATGTTAATTACAAAACAGTAATTTAAATTACATGCATTTGTCTTCTGGTGGTATGTAATTAATTCTGCAAATTGCGGCCAGAATTTTTAACTCATTTCTTTTTTATTTGCTTGTGTCTTTCATATTTGAAGCCTCGAGAAATGCCATTCTTTAAGCTTCATTGGACTTTAATTCAAATTTTTATGGTGGTTAACAGTCATTTGCATTTTTCTTTGTTTTGTTTACTTTTTTATTCTGTTATAAATAACGAAGAAGATTATAATGCAATACATGATATATAGTAACTAATAAAATGAACAATTAACGAGCATAACTTTGTGTAGGCAAATACATTATTTTTGTTAATTTAAATACTGTTTCAATACAATGTATGAGAGTTGAGAGTTTTTACTAATTATACAACATTCACTAAAAAATGGAACTAATATATCCACTAGTACAGTTCATATTATTATTGTGATTATATAAAATTTAATCTCAATATTTGAAGATAAGTGTATTTTGGAAACTATTTCAGTATTTTTACGATACTGGATTATATTCTACATACATTTTGTTTAAAATAATGGACTATGCAAATTTAAATTCCAGAATTCCATTGTTTCCTGTTATTTTTAATAAATATTAAAATAAAAATTATAGAATTCGTTAAGATATTGACTAATATCTTATATGACTTTTCTTTCACTTTTATTTCATCAATACCATTTAACAGAATTATATAAAAACTTCGGAAACAAATAAAAAACATTTTTTATTTTAATCTTTTATTTCAGTTCAGTTTGTCAAACAACCATTGTAAAATAAATAATTATAATATTAAATATTATCAGATTGGAATTATAAATTTGTTATTTGTCCCAGTCGCTAGCTGAAACAATTTCTATGCTCCAAAAGTTTAGTTAACTAATAAAGTATCATTCTAAAATTGTATATATTAGAAGACGTACGTATGTACATGTAACAACTTTAGTTTGGTATTTTATGTATACTTATGTATTCTGAAATATGAACATCAGCTATTATTATTATTGTTTCCATTATAGAATTTTACATTAAAATTTATATTTTAAATTGTTGGTAAGCTAATACTAAGGTATTGTTCAAGTCCTTGATGAAGTATTCATTAAACTGTAAAATTTGAATTCAAAATTACAGAAAATTAAAAGTTACAGCGCAGAAAGCGTAGGTGTTAAACAGCTTATAACATTATTATAATAGTGAGTGAGATAATAAGTCTTGCGTTCAGGAAGTTTCTTGTCACGCACGTGCGTATCCATATACGCAGTATATACACATTTACACACACACACACATCTACGATCCGAAACATATGATCTCAGCTTTGAAATTGTTAAAAGCACTCCCACAGTTTTACCAATTATTACATCACAGCGTCTATTCTTAAAATCGTTTTTCCTCTTTATATTGCAGTCTCAATTTGTATGTGAGAAATGTGATAAAAATTGTTTGTTGCGGTTCAGGAAACCCCAGAATATTTTAAAATGTCATAATTAATTGTTTTCTGATAAAGCCTATACTGATAAGAAAATATATATATATATATACTTATTTTTTTTGGTGAGAATGGTTTGATAAGCACCCAAAGAACTGATAATATTTTTGAGCTGTTAAGATATCAACATCCACTGTAAACGGTTTAAGTTATCTTTTGAATTTTATTTTTTTGACAAATGACACAGATTTTTATGGAATATTTTTTATGTGACAATTACAAGATTTCATTAGAAAGTACGTCACATTCATACAAGACTCTGTCAACTATATCAGCCTACTGTCATTACCGACAAATCATTGCTAATTACAGTAATAAAACCACTCCTACACGCTATAATGTACACTACTTCAAATTAATCTAACGTTATTTTTTTTTTTAATTATGTACTACACAATATGTGTATAGAAATTTCTAGGAAAAACTCGCATTAAAGTTTTATTTATGAATGTAAAAATCTATGATTTATATTTTTTTAATTCACAAAATTTATAAATCTTAAAATAAAACGGCTTTAGGTTTAAGTATTAATATTTATTAATAATCGACATTTCGACGAACTCAACGTCCGTCTCTATATTTTCTGATGAAGATGAACATTGAGTTCGTCGAAACGTTGATTATTAATAGATATTAATACAGAACTTAAACAAACCTATTTGCTTACTTTATTCGCTCATTCCAAAACTAGTAGAAAAATTATATTTTTTGTATTTTGTGGCATAAATTCGATCAGGTGAAAAATAACGTTTGGTTAATTTTTTAAATATAAATGAATACCAAATCATGTATAACGTATTCATTAGAGTCACTAAGTGTATTACTGTAGCAATCATCGCTTTTTTTTCTAAAATTCTACTATATACAAGATTTTAATTGCATTTGCACTTTACATTACAAGTTTTAAAACATAAGCTTATGCACCAAGATTAAAACGCCTATATAATGATTCCTTATTAATCCATGATTCATTATCTTTATCGATCATACTTAATAACGTGCTTATATTTATTAATAACCTAAATGATTTTAATTATTGTTTCCTTCAAAACTACTTATGATTAACTATTTAAAAGGGGGGTAATTAATGCATTTAGCAACCGGCCTTTAGTTCCTATAATTTATTCCCATTTGCAATATGAAACTATCTAAAACCGAAAATATAACTGTTCTTATGGTAAGCATCAAACAAATAACAATCGCCTAATCAGCTGGAAAAATCTCGATCTATAAACAACGAGAACAAGCCAACCAAATAGTAAACTTGTGGTACTTCTAAGTTGTGTTGTTTCCATCTAAGATTCCATCTCCTTGCCCCGCTGGGCAAGACTTGTCAACTCGGCCACGGTACTGGCGTTTGTTATAATGAGAGTCACGTGCAGGCTCACAACAGCCATGATTATAATAAGCAGCGTTTCTTTCAGTCTCTCGGCCCGGTTGCCTCTTTCTCGCTTGTGCAGTTGTTGGTTGGTAAAGACGGTAGCTTCGGCCAAGTGGTTGTATGGTATGGCCGGTATGGTTGGTATGGTTTGCCCATGGTATTTGCTACCTTGCATGGCACATCGAAACGGTTCGTTCTCTTTTAAAAGATGCCTGCCGCCCTAAGCTTAAAATGCTTGCAGTCAAGTTATGGATATAATGGAATATGCGGATTATTTCGAATATTTCTTATTTTATTTAGAATTCTCGTGCAAAATAAATGAAAATAGTGTACAATTGATATATACGCTTGTAACTAGTATGAAATATTAAGATTTTCTATGACTGTATATCTGATTTATTTCAACTCCAATGAAAATTATTTTTCTTAAATTTGTTAATACGTAAATATTAACAAAAATATTTTAACATGGTAAAAAATCTTTCAAAACTTATTATATTAAAATAAATCTGCTTTAGGCTAAAGTTTAGTATTAATATTTATTTAAAATTGACGTTTTGACGAAACTCAACGGCCGTCTTCATATCAGGATAAATGATACAAATGACATTACAGTAAATAACAGAACATAAAAACAAGTTAATAGGTAACAAATAAGTAACTAGATCATAAAATTTATGGAAGTCAAATATTATTTAACTCAGTACCTTCGCAGTGATTGGTGTTATCCTTTTCTGTATAAATTTCTGTTGCTTCTCTTATCAATTTGCTGCTAATATTGATTGGTCTACCAATTATTACAATTATTATTGTGTTGGCCAAAATTCAAAAATTAACAGTCTAAAATTTTTATAATCTAAAATTTTCAAATACAATTTAAAAGAAATATCTTTAATTTTGGGATTAGGATTATAGCATATTAATATGATAAAGAATTACATTAGAACAATTATTATTATTTTTTTTACAAAACAACTAGAAATAATTTAGTTATTTTGCTTTTACTTCTCTTGAACATCTATTATTTCAGGTATGAGATTCATCATAAATGATGAAATTATATTAAAAAATTTCGATGAAACTGAGAGATTAGCTACCGTTTCATGGCGGTCTATTAGCATACTAATAGCCGAAATATCATAAGCCCACTATATTTTCATACAAAATTAGCATTAAATAAGATGATGCTACTTTAAAAAACACATTATTATGAGTAGCTAACCATAATTTTGTAATTTTTTTTTTTTTAATAAAAATTTTTTTTAGATATTTTATCAAAAATTATTTAACCGATTTTCATAAAACTAAACACTAATAAAATAAAAATAAGAACCCAGGATTTTTGGTAACAATAAATCCATATGTATTGACTAGAAATATGTAAAAATAAACTGAAATTAATTTAAAAAATAAACTAAAAAAAAAACTACAAATAAATATAGCATTTTTCAATTAAATTTGAAGATAAATATGTATTTTTTCTACATGTATACATGTGCATTTATTAATAAAAAAAATAATTAAATACGTACAAGCTAGATAATTGCTCGTGAACAAAAACTGAGAAAAAACTGATAACATAAACCGAAATCATGATTACTATAAACGATGTTTCTCCTATGCAGTCGTAAGTAATAGTAATACTCAAATGGATAACATTATTTATGATTCTAATAAGCGGTGTGCACTGTATCTACATTTGAAAAAAAAAAAGAAGAAAATTATTTATGCATATATCGAAATCCTGAGTAAACTGACAGACAGACGGATTGCGTACAGATGCGATCGTTGAAAGGAGCGCATGTGTTATGCAAATTTCTGTGATTTTATTGACGTTCATAAGAATACATTAATGCTAAAAATCCATTTTAACAAATGGTTTACAAGATCGATCAACTTTATATATACGACATGTTTGCCAATCTTTGCAAAATAAAATAACTACGTTGCGCGCATCAATGTATGGTGCTTGTTAAAGATTTTAAAGGCCTGATTTTGTTGCGGGTCCTGATCAATTTTTATCGAATACATAATTAAATCGTTTTGTTTATAACGAGGAAATTTACATAGAATTTTTGATCAGACGGACATGCATTTTTTTAAACTTAATATACGTCTTTTATTAAGTTATTTATTTTTCATTTGGTTTTTTTTTATTAAGAGGTAAATTAAACCAATTACTAAATGAGAACGATTTATAATTTAATGATGTATTTTTCATGGTCACGATGAAAGTATATATACCTAACATCTAGATCGAGATCATGTTTCATTTTATAAATATTAAAATATTCAAATAATTTTTATGAATGCCCTATTATAATACTATTTAACTAAATGTGATTTATTAATTTTTAACTAGAGCTATTAATTTGATAAATGTTAGTCTTACGACTAATATAAGGTTAATAATTAATTTAGAAATGATTATAAGTGCTATCTATAATTATAATTTATAATTGTATTATTTTTAAGTTATTATTTCTTAATTTGTGACGCTAAAGGTCTGTTTAATCACCATAAAGCTCATTCGTACCACTAAACTTTTATAAAATTAGTGTTATATTTTAAATTAGTATTATGTTTTGGTGCAATACGTAGATCTGAATTAAACTGCTTATTAACTTATGAAAGAACAATGTAATTTCTGGATTTTATTTCTATTTGTTGTTGTTGGTTTTATTACATTTAAAAATTGTTATTTATTTTGATAATTATATCATTAGTTAATTTTTAAATGAAGAAAAATGCAATGACCTTGCCGGGGTTTGAGCCCGAGACCTTTTGCTTTCGCGGCAACTGCGCTACCACTGCGCCACAAGATCCCAACAAGATAATGTATTTTCTATATTTTTGACTGGTCATAATAAACTCATGAATTTAATCCAGTCAAGTACATCACATGATGTGTTTATAAATCTAGCAATGTTAGTATATTTTTTTATATTCTTAATTATACACATGGCGTATTATATAATAGGTTTTGGTATTTTATTTTTGCTTAAATTGCCATTAATTTATTTTAGTGAACTTATTAAATCATTAGTTAATTTTAATCATTAATCAGTTTAATTTTATTATGTTTCTACAATCAAGTGGATAATATAGTTTAGCAACAATAAGCATTACGATCTAATATTGATTTTGAAATAAATGGGGAAGTATGATTGAAGATTCAAACTCAGGTAAAGTCAATTTGAAAATATTTCACTACATATCAATCTTGAAAAATCATTTAAATGATTGGAAAGGTCTTTATATTCGAAAATTATTTAATTTTGTAAAGAAGTTTGCTTTATAATGTTATAGTTATAAACTAGACAAGGCGTCAACCAAGCTCGAAAAGTTGCGAGTTAAAATTTTGTAGGTGATAATTTTGTTTTGTTTAAAAAAACATAAATATTAAATATTAAAAATGAATGAACAAACCGCAATATTAAGTTCATTTTATAGCAATAGCACAATTAATAAAAAAACTTATACTATATATATTATGAAAAATTTGAATAGAAAAAAATGCATTTATCAAATAGCAAAACTTTGCACTTACTCTAATCTAAATAGAAATAAACAAGAGTGCATGCCATTTATTTATAAACGTATTCTATTGTACTATGATTTTGTTTTGCTCGCATTTTATAACCGGTCTATATATGGTGTCCGAATACTAACATATACCGCGTAAGTGCCTATTACGGCCATTTATAGATTTTCTTCTAACATAACGTATTAATATTTATCGGTATTCACCGTATAAATTTCTTCTTTTTTTTTAAATAAAAATATAATATAGTCAAGCATCTCTGAAGTAATTCATAAATTTTCTTTTATTATTTGTGTATTTAACGTATGAGAATTTTATTAATAATAATTTTTACATTCAGGCACTAGAACGTTTTGCAAATGAACTAGGTATATACAGAATGATTAATAATAATGGATATTAGTTTGAATTACAGTTACAAGTAATTGAAGCTTGCTTGTTTTTTTTATAATTTATTATTAACATTTATTTTCTACGTTCAAGAACACTAGGAAATCTTAATTAGAATTTTTACTTATATTTTTATATAGATATTTCATTTTGATTACAAAACAAATATAATTTCGGTTTAACATACAAATAATAAAAAATATTATAAATAATTTATAGAAAAAATGGCGAACTTATGTGCAGTAAGTGGCAAGAATTATACTGACTTTACACGATGCTTTTTTTTTATACAAAAAAATTTATACAAACAAAATTTTCTGTATTACACAATCCAATATTCGATTTTACACTGTAAAAAAGTTGATATTTTATATAAAAACCATAGTAATTACATATTATTTTAGCAAAACCGATGGTTTTTAACTTTTCTATAAAAATAATATAATTTTGAAATTTTAATTAAAATAATTAATTTATTAATTAATACTACTAATTATATATATACTAATAAATTTTTTTTTTTTTTTTTTTGATTATTGGCTTTGGATGCAAGTCCATTAGCCAGCTACTTTGTTATGATTTTAATATTTTACAATGTTCAAATGACACTTATTTAAATATTCTGCTATAAGGTCATATATAATACTAAATAATTAATTATATACTCCTATGTTTTTTTACCGAAAAAGTAAATAAACTTACATAAGATATACGTATTTTATATTTTTATAATGTAAAAATTTTTCTGTGACATCTGTTAATTTACATATTAAACGGTGTAAATTAGTTGCCCCGAGTTTTCATATAAAATTACCGATTTTTTTTACAGTGTATATATATATTTATGTATATGTACGCGTATATGCTCAGTTTGTCTAGTCTATATAGAAAAATGTATGAATTAGAACACATCCTATTTTTCATATATTTTCGACGCGAAACTGAATGCGCATTGGTATTAGAAACGTCAAACTATCGTTTAGATTTTTCATAAATGATTTTCTACTTATCTTAAAAATAAATAAAATTGGAAATACTGGCCGACCATTATTTTTTTTTTGTTATTTAACAACATGGTTAAATTATCAACTGACCAATCGATCTAAGCACTTCGAAAGTTGACAATCTAACCCTGTAATTTACCACTATATATTAAGTTAACAACGTACGATACAACTGGCCCGTAATCTTTTTTAAATAACTTATTCTATTCGATATGAATCACTCTGTATAGTTTTATTTTAAAATTTACAATGACCATTAGAAAATTCTTTGTTTCAAAGCGATAACGTTCAGCTAATGTTTATTTTTATTAGAAATACAATAGAACATTTAATAAGTGTTACAATTTTTTTTTAATATGTTAGGAATAATTTTTATAACCGAAAGGCCGTTTCAAATCTATAATATTTTATTGCGAAAATTTTACGACTTCAAATATAGATCGACAAACACGGATATGTTATGCGTTCATGTGACTAACCACGCCTGTTACACTTTCACTTATAGATATTATAAATAAACACTTAAACAGAATTTTTATTATTTATATATAAAGTTATATATATTTTAATTAGTCAATCCGATACAAAAAAGGTATATTTTTAATCGAACAAATTAATTTTCGATTTCTAAAAGCAGTCGTGGCGATTTTTGTCGCAGAGAAATTTTACATGCACTTCTTTAATTATTAATTTTAATATCTCGTTAAGTGTATGTCTTATTTCTTTTAATAAAGGCGAGGGCCGTTAATGATCTTGTTAAATATTAAAAGTTCAGTTTGACATAAATGAATAAATTTCACGATATGCAAAATATATTATTAAAATTTCTCTTTTAAATACTTTCCTATATAAGAATGCAATGTGTTTTTTTTTTGTACGTATGTACAAAATGCTGGCGGTACCTGCAGGTTCAAGTGCATTTCATGAACTTCTTATAAAGGTTCACTCACAAACAAGTCGTTGTTGAATGTTGAAAATCTCTTGCACTCCATACACTTGTGCATTTTTAATGTCAGTTTAAAACTCTATCCCATATAAAAGGTATTTTATATTATATTGAAATCTACTTAGATATTCTAAGTATGCAGTGGCACATTAAGGGGTGACTGACTCTGTTGCAGTCCTCCCCAGTACTTTAGAATCCCCAGATTTTATTTTTATCAAATATAATAATAATATGAAAATATTTAGTTTTATTTTTCCTTCTTGAATGAGTTTTTTTTGTTGTTGTTGTTCACTTGTAACGCGTTTCGACTAATGCCATCTTCAGACTATAGTCTAAAAAAAAAAGCTCATTCAAGAAGGAAAAATAAAATTAAATATTTTCACATTCAACAATGAAGTTAGGGAATATAACTAAACAAACAATAATAATAATATATACTAAGTGAGTATAGGTAGTAGAATTTTTTTTGCCAAACTTAACACCATGGGCAACTTTGCCAAATTATCAAAAAATAATTTCTATACTTTTAATCGAGCAATTCTTTATTATTTAAGGGATTCAGTCTGTCTATATTGTATTGTCATCGGAACTACGTTTGCGTATAAAGTTCCAATTTGATCGGATATGTGGATATGGATTAAAATTGAATTACAAGAGAAAGTATAGCAGAGAAAAAGAAATATATCGTAGCATAACTATGTAATTAATAATAATAATAGAATACTTTATTTAGCAAAATAGTACTATATAAACAAAATATAAACAAACGCATTTAATACATTCAAAATACATAAAGTGTATTTCAAAAGTATTAAAAAATATAACTTTATTATTCTATATTAGATACTAAAATGCAAATATATTGATTTCTCTGCAATATTAAAAATACATGATAGTTTTTTTCTTCTGCAAGCACTTTAGTTTATTTTTAAGAAATCGTATTATAATATTCGTTCCAGCATTAAATGAAAACAAAATCACAAAATCCCCTATTTCACTCTTACAAAAACATTCGACCATTGCATTTAAGTTCATATTTCTATCGGTATAATTTCAGATAGTTGCATTTGGTCGACACAGTGTTAAATATGATTGCTATAAGAACTAAAGCAATTTCACCATTTACCATTAGAGCATGTCTAAGACGTACCGTGGGCCGCATCGCCGTGGGTGCAAACGAGAACACATTGCCGGAGTGGGTGTGTCGTAGATAACATGTTGGAGGTTGCAATCAGAAAACCCGCCTATGCCTAAGGCAACTATGAGCTGCGCTCTCTCAACTATATATATATACATACAGAATTTCAAATCAACTGATGCTGCTCTTATTTTAGTTTTCAAGAGCAACTTCGTCGCTCCTCGAATACCGAGATGAATGTTGTCGCTTCAGGTTGTTTAATTAATTATTTGACATTCTTTCTTATTATTTTTTTTATTTTATTATTTTGATTTTAACGTAACACGAAATTGAATTGTTTTTATTGAAAAACTAGTGTGTACTTTTTTGTTAAGAAATGTTTCTTTTTCTATTTTTGTTATTATCCATAACATAAAAAGAGGATAAGAATAGTTAAAATTAAAATAATCCTTGCTGTTAGTTCTTGCAAAATATTTGTATACCCTGAATTTAGTAGTTAGTAGTAGACTATGCACTATCTGGTTATTAGCGTAATATAAACATTTTTTAATATCTTTAGATATATATATATATATATATATATATATAATTAAATTATCTATAATATCTTTACTTGCCTTATAATTCACAGCTGAAGCCATTAAAACTTGGCGGTACAGTCAAACCTGTTTTTATGCAGTCCTTTTTATGCGTTTTTTTTTGTGCGACTAGATTTGTGCGATTTTTTTTATGCGGTATGAATTCCAACGGTATTGGCATTATAATGTTGTAATGTTTTCTATAAGTGTACATATGTACATGATATGTTCACTGCAAGGCACTGTTCGCCTTTAGATGTTATGTTCATTTGATATAAACAGTTTCCCGACGTTCCCGACAATGCACATTCAATCTCTATTGGACTTTTTTTTCTCTAATATGTTGTAGAAAATTATTTGTTATAAGTATTTATGAAATTTCCCAATTTTTTTATTCGGTCCCATTTTCCGCACAAAAACAGATTTGACTGTAATTTTATAGTGAGATTAAAGGTAAATGTGTAATTTAATTATTTATTTTGATTTAAACATTTTCCCACTACATATTTCGTAAATTTTTTACATATTTTATAAGTGCGACGTTTTTTATGCAGTTTGTATCCACCGCATAAAAAAAATTCTCTAATATGTTGTAAAAAATTATTTGTTATAAGTATTTATGAAATTTCCCAATATTTTTTTGTGCGGTTTTTTTATACGGTCCCTATCTACCGCACAAAAACAGGTTTGACTGTATTTTATAGATCGGAAGTATTACTTTACCTGAAACTGTATACTTTTATTCTAAATACAAAAGAGGAAAGTGAGAATTTCAAAGTATTCTATTGAACATTAAAAATAATTAATTGAAATACAATTACAATGCTTTTTAACTTTACAAAATAATAATTAGAATTCTAAACTTTTAATTAACCATTAAAAATTTATCAATATAATCAGTTAAATATTTACCGATTCGAATCATTAAGAAAGCATATACAGTCTTTAATGAATCCGAACCACACAAATCAACAGCTATCAAAAAAATAATTGAAACCCAATCTGCTTGAACATTGATTCATCGACATATCCCCCCCCCCCATCCACACCGCTAATCAAAACGAATCAGTGCAGATCAGTTAATGATCAGTAAACACACGGAATGCAATCTTATTAGCTAGATCTTTTACGTATCACCTCATTTAGATTTAAAATTTCGATAAAATTGTACACACGTATAGGTATGCGTTATGTCTTTGTAGCAGGGATTTTTTTTTCTTTTCGGTTATTTTCTATTGGTACGTCTGAGCTGAGATGATAAATTGTTGGCAATGTCGGACTAAATAGCCTATACGAGATCGTATTAAACGTAAAGTAATTGTAAAATTGTTTTAAAATAATGATAAAAATCTACTTCATCATAAATGAGATTGTAATAAAAGGTTAGAGTTTTTTCTTTGCAGTTTAAATTATATGTTTTAAAGACAAAACTTGTTTCTTGAATACTATTACGTAGTTTTAATGTTAAAATGTGGAATCGCAGTTTTGTCATAATTACTGTAATGATTGATTGATGTAGAAATGAGTTTTATTTACATATAATTAATACTATACGTGATTGAATGATTATTTAATATTATTAGAAAATACAAAAATTTATCAAATATTAATGCCTTCAAATTTGTGTTTTCGAAGTCACCATAGAATTATGAATATTAAGAAAGTGGCATAAAGGTCGCGGAGCTAAAAGAGGGTAGAAACGGATTTAGGAGGCTAATTTGACATATAGATGTACTTGTGGAAATATATATAGGGTTTAGATAGGCAGAGATGGACGAAGTAGTGATTTTGACGTTTGTGAAGTAGCTTCAGTAATTTAAACCAATGCCCCCTTCTTTATTCCAAGGAATTTACCTGATTAAACTGGATTTTAATGTAGAAAATAATAAATAATTGTATTAAATGATATATTTGTTTACAAATTACTAAAGTATCAGCACGAATACCACAATAAAAGGAAATCTTCCATTAGACAAGAGAATAATATACTCTATAGAATAATACTCAAATGTTGGGATTTTTCCCCAGATAATTATTATATTAATTTCACTGATACACCTAACATTTATTTGTTCAATATTACTCTATAGAAATCTACCAATACTTTTTAAAAATATGGAAACAAAACATTATTTGTTAAAAATTTAGTAATAGCTTTATGTTTTAACTTTGTATCTATATTTGCAACAACTACAAACCAGTGGATAGTTTTAGGGTAATAACATTTCAAATTAACATTTATTTTTTTAACCTAACTTAATCTAATCTAAATAAAAATTTTATTAGAATTTTAAAAAAATATAATTTGTAAAATTTGTTAATTCAATCATATATCACACATACTACTTAGGATTTACGCGAACTAATGTGCCAATATTGTCAATTCTGGTATAATCAGTTAGATAAAAATTTTGAAGCATCGTTTTCTGATCAACCTTTGTACATTATAAAACTGCAAATGTTTTACTAAAAGCAACCGTTTTGATATTTGATCTTTTAGTATAAAACCCCTGAAATTTGAACCGTCGTTCAGGTGTTGTGTATTCAATTTAGAAAAGGGTGTAAACAGAACTAGCAGTCTTTGGATTATGTGTGTTGTCTTTCAAAACAATCGCGTATTTTTATATTTTTCACAAAGAACATTATTGTATTTGTAAAATCCTGTCACTTACAGCTAATCAATTACAACAATCTTTTTTCAAATTATTTGATTAGAATACACAATACAAATTCTGTATTAGTAGCTAAAGGATTATATTTCAACGTACTATATTTCTTTGATAGAACTACCAAGACTATTTTAAGTAGATACCTATTAATTTAAAATTAATATACAAGTTAATGAGACTTAAGTAATAGAATAATTTAAGACTGAATGTTTAAAATTGTTATTTAACATGCTGAAAGCTATCATTATTAAACAACATATTATTATTTAAAAACAACGTTATTTTTTGATCGCTCCATTTTATCTGCTTATAATTAGAAAGTAAGCGAGTTCTTTTCTGAAACTAGTCCGTAATTAGATTTTTTTACGACTATAGAATTGAATAGATTTGTATCGTATTATCATACAGTACGATTGATAATAAGAATTTAATTGGTACAATTGAGATATCAGATGTGGACTGAATAACGCGAAATTGGTGTTTTTATTGCTGAGTTTGACAACTGATTGTTTATTAATTATATGATCATTTTAATTATATAGCAAAGAGATTGTTTGCGTGTATTAGTAGATCAACTACAATTCATTAAAACGGTTTATATAGATTATAATTCTTGTTTTTAAGTATGACTTATTTGTAAATAAAAAATTATGTGTTTTGGAACTAGATTATTAATTGACTGAAATGAGGCGCTTTAAAGACAGTTGACAATCTAGTTAATTACGTTTTATAAAACTGACCCTAAGACAATCTCATTGAAGGATAATATTTTCCATTCACACACAAAAAAACAATTATTGTGGACATTTTATGGACTATATGATATTTATTTGAAAAGTTACAACAATATTGTAACAAAACAGAAAATTGTTGTTTTTTTATAAAATTGAAGTAATTAATATCTACTGCTTATTAATTATTTTTTTACTGCAAAGTACAGAAAAAAAGTTTGTAAATAATATTACAATATTTTTGTACAATAATTGCAATAAAAAAATGTATAAATAAATTAAATTAAATACTGTAAAAAAAGCAACAATTTTTAGTTTTATTATAATATCATTGCAAATTTTACAATAATATCTTGTAGTCCATATAATGTCCACAGATTTATCCTATGTCCGAATGCAAAATGTACAATCTTTTTTTTTAATTATTATATAACTTAAATTGACGAAAAGTATGTAATGTAAACTGAGGATTAAAGATCTGTTTAAGAATTTGTAGACAATATATTTTTGTTTGTATTTATTCATGGTTTTGAAATAAATCGTTGTAGAGTAGATTTCAAATTTCTTGGCATATGACGTAGACCATGCGAGTTTGCATTTGCCGAAATATCACCCTTGTTTTCAACCTTTGCACTTCTTATTTGTTATTAAGATGTTTAGAACATACTCTACAAATATTTTTTCTAAATAAAATTTGTAATTCTAAAATGGATATAAATAAAAATATAAGATACTTATTTGTCAATTGACGAGAAATTATTAAATGAAACAATAAGATTAGAAATTTTAAAAGACTTGCATGACTTAATTACTGGTTACCAATTATTCTTTTTATAGATTTATAAATGACTTATAAAACAAACAATAAAACATTAACTAATTTATTAATTTGATTGTTTATCAACAACCATACATTTGATAAGATGGTGGTTAACATATGTATTTTTATGTGATTTCGTGTGAATAAATATTTTTTTTAAATCCCAGATTTTCTACTACAGTACCTATCGCGTACCAATCTCGATGTGAACAAAACTTTAACCATTTTCCCTGAGAAGCACACATATATATTATAATCAAATCACAATATTTTATTTATTTAAATACGATAATTAATGTTAATATTATTTGATTTTAATTAGCACATTTGCTCAACCAATCACGTCATCTTTATATTGATGTAAAAAGTGTCAAACTTAACTTAAAGAAATAATTATTTTCTCAGTGATGTCATAGTACAAGTTTTAACAATTTGATAAAGGAAATGATATAAAATTTTATTATCCAACATTTAAAACATTGAAAATATTGAAAAATTATTCTAAAACAGTAAGTAAAAATATATTATGGATTTACAGTACCGAGAGTATAATATTCTAAAATATAATAATATCTGCTCACTATATTAATATTGTCATGATTTATTCTGTATATTATCATATTAAATTCCAACTAGTGACAACTTTATCAGATGGCAACCAGTATTTTTTCGAAGAAAGTTGAAAATCAGAAAAGTCTTACGTTCACACGGCGCGCATGATTGCAAACAATCTGAAATTGTCATCTCTGCGAAAGCATTAGTTCAACGAGTGTCTTACTAATTAATTGTTAATTAAAATTACTTGGGTTGGTTAGAGAGAAGCACGTTGTTGCAAAGATAACAACTGTAACATGTCAGAGTCACAAAGTCACTAATCTCTCTCGGATGTATGTGTGTCTGTCGTGCAGTTTCACTACTTGAAATAATGCAATGCAAAATGTCACGAGTAATGAGACACATCGGTCGTAGATTGAATCGGTCAAGATACCGTTAACATCGAAATAAGATGACATTGTCAGTTTTTATTTTCTTTTTTCTTTGATTGTAGGAGATTTGTTTTAGCCCATTTCGGGCACCGGTATTTATAAACTGCATTAAATTGCTTTTAATTATATTTCGAACAAACTGGAATGATATTTAATTAAATTTTTGACATTGCTCCTAATTATACCCTTGGCGTACCTATAATATTGAAGAAACTGTGTCACTTTTTTCTCTCATCAGAAATACACATAAATAAAAATGTCATTTACAGTTGTTATATTGAAATGTAAATATCAGATATTTAGACGAGATGTTGTGCCTTGTAAATCATCACTTTTCGGCACTTTGCGTTTTTGTTTTCCGGATATGTAACTACGTTATTCGGCTATAATTTTACGTTAATTACAGGAAGATTTTAATTAACAATTAATTTTATAGTCTGTTTGTTTGTTTAAACAATAATAATATATAATTATTATAATTTCTTTATTAGAAAGCATTCTATAGATTCAACAGAACTATAGTATGTATTTTAATTTCTTCTATGATTTCTGCTCTTACTTGTTGAAACTTTAAATTTATTATGATATGTAAGTAATAACTAATTGGTTTTTTTGTTTCAAAAATATTTATTTTGGTGACTATAGTTTCGCTATGCAATAGTCACCAAAATATTTTTGAAATTTTTTAAACAAAAAACCAAGTGGTTATTACTTACGTATACAAATTTTATCAAATATTTTTTACTTAATTTTTTTGTTTGCAAAAAAATATATTTTGTAGAATAAGATAAAATTTATTATATTTTTTATTTGAAAATATATCCACAAATAATTTTAGTAATAATAGTGTTATTGTATATTATAGTTGAATAAATTTGTGTGAAAAAGAAATGAATAATTAAGATATTATAGAATGTTATGAAATTTGAAATTTGTTAATTAAAGTTTAGGTTATATTATATCAGATTTGATTAGGTTAAGCTTAATGTGTGCAAAATTATAATTTTTACACTTTGACAACTTCTTTAAGTTATTACATACTATAAAACACAATATCAGAATTATGTATACATATAAAATCAAAGAATAAAATAAATTGCTTGTATTCATAGATTTTTTTTAGAAATTCGTTTTAGCTTTATGTAGGTGTAAAGTACAAAGTATAACAAAAAGAATTGTATTTAAAACAATAATTTACATTTCGTAAAAGACAAAAGAAACAACGTCAACGCTATAAGCACATTTTAAAGATATTAATGTTTCCAAATATGTAACAATTTTTTTTGTTTTTTATCGGAATATTTCGGAATTCCAAGGGAAAATAATCACATATGAAGAATGTAATTATTGCAATTAAAAGATAAATATTTCCAAACATGAAAAGAGGAATGCATTGATTATTGGTTGAATGCCTGCAATTCTCTAGAGTTACTAAATATTCCGTCTTTTTCTATCAAAAGAAGAATTACATTTACTAGAAAAAAAAACAAATTATCACGTTACGAGATGTGAACAGAATTGCAGCAATAGATTAACATGATTCTAGAACTATACAAAAGATATATATATATATATATATATATATATATATATATATATATATATATATATATATATATATATATATATATATATTAAAAGAATCCAATTATAAATTATTCTTGTATGTTGTTGTTGCAGTGGCTTAACTGATCCATCTGAACATGGTCGTGGCGTAACACCCGTTTATCTTCGATGCGCTGCTGGACGAGTAACGTGGTTATATCCGAAGGGTGCTTTGCGTGTACTTCTGCGATTACCGGCATATGATCGGGACTTCAGGGCTTGTGTACGAATCCGATCACAATCCCATGATAAACGTGTACCAGCCAGACTCTTTCTCGAAGGTCCCCGATCGTTACTGCATCTATATACTGATGGCGATGGAGGAACAACTGGAGCAAGGTAAATATCTTTTTTTTTATTATTATTATTTGAAATATTTTTAGTAAATTAAAACAAGTATTTGGTAAATTTTGTATAAATCTATAGTTTTATAAAATTAAATAGAATTGCATCAAATGCTATGATATTTGTCTAATTTTGTAGATACATAGATAAGTTTCTTGTTTGCAATATAAGGACATATAATTAAACATTTTTATTTTGTAACAAAGTAGTGTCCGGAATAATTTAGTAATAAAAAATGAATTAAATTAAAAAGTAACTTGTTACATTGACATTCTCTCAAATCGTCATATTTTTCATATCGTTCTATCTCAATACGGAAGCATTTTCGGACAATATTTTATAACGGAAAATTACTAATTAGTCAATCTGCTATTGCTCAACATGCATTAAACATATCTTTATGATGTAAAATTTGAAAATACTGCAATAATTGCAAGACCCATCAATTTTAACAGCAGAATGATAAGAGAAGCAATAGAAATTTATAAAGAAAAATATAACATCAATCACTGTAAAGGCACTGTTTAATTAATTAAAAATTTATAAAGTTTTTATGATCTAATTCGTTACGTCTAGTTCGTCGAAACATCGATTATTAATACAGAACCTAAACCTACAGCCATTTTATTTTATATAACGTGTTCTGAAAAATTTTTTTTATTATATATTTTGTTATTTACAGATGTTTTCAAAGCAAAAATGGCCAAGCTGCCATTTATGTTGAAGCGACCGAAGGAGATCCAATTGAAAGAAGGGTTGCTGATATCGAATACGATTTACAACCCTTACCAAAAGGAAAAGGTTACGACCCCGCTGAAGGTAAATTTATTTCTATTTTTAATTTATTATTTATACACATTTAATTAGTAATTAATTATAATTTGAAATATAAATTATATGTACATAATATCAGTAATAATTTATTAATGGTATGTTTGAACATTTATAATATTTAGGACAACTAGTATTTCGATAATTATATTTAATTTGTCAATTTTATAACAAGAAAATTATAACTCATAATTATTAAATTTTCGTAATGTGTAATAAATATATTAATTTTAACTTTCACTAACTTATCGAATCGTTTATTAAGGTTAAATATGAGACTGAAGTAAAATTTGAGGGTGTATGAAACAGAGAAAAAATAAGTATTAGTAGTAGTTTGACGTAAGATAAAAACATGTGGTTTTTGGTCTTAATGCGCATACGTATATACGTACGTCGTACGAACATGTACACATGTGTGTGTGTGTATATATATATAGCGTGGGAAACTAGATTACCCATCATACATTGCGTGTTATATAGCGATGTTACGGAACTTTCAGACTATGCGAATTAAAAATGAACTACATTAAATAAAATTGTATCATTCTGCTATTTGAATTGGGGATTTTTAAATTAAAATACGTTAATTATTGGTTAATATTTTGATTTATTTCCAATTTTTTTTAATTCTAATTTGACAGCTTTTATAAAATGATGATTTCAGAAATATGAAAATTAAATTAAATTTTAGCAAATTCGAACACTTTAAAATATATGTCTGATACCATGAGCTGAATTTTTCTAATATGTTCAGTGCACACCACTTAATGTGATCACATCGGAACTTGAGGTTTTTTGATAACAATAAACGATTGATACAAATATTTGAAAAGCTAACACAAATTATTTACTAGAACTATGAAAAATTAACAGTAAATAAATTATATAGTAAGCTGAAAAATCTAAAAATGTACATAACAGTCTTTTAATTAAATTAAAATACGTATGTATGTATTTATTATGAGAGAATGTATTTGTTACCTTACGAAAAAGAAGTCCGGTACACCTTAGCTTGAAAATTCAAACAAGAAAATGCTTAAAGTGTGTCCACAAACATAAACTGACATAAACTCATTCAATAGAAATTAGAGTTATGCAAAAATGTCTTGTTTACAAAATATTGTAGGTACAAATGAGGAGCAGACTTTCAAAATGCATTTTGTCCAAAATGTAAAATTTTTAGTTAGTGATGGTATTACGTTCTATGCGCAAACACGCATCTTTTAAGACAAATTCGACATTTAAAACGCATATTGTCCCGTTTGAAATAAATATTGAAAGTTACTTGGACATTCAAAACGCGTTTTGTCCAATGGGCACGTAATGTACTTTCAGATTTAGTCAAAAACGTTTTGCCTCTTTCTGAAAATTATGGAATTTGGACAAAACGCATTTTGAAAGTCTGCTCCTCAAATTCCCTTCAAACATAATACAATACAATGAATTTATAAGAATGGACAAACTATACAAAGTTTTTGCTCGTAAATAAAAATCTTAACAAAATATTGATAACACAAAACCGAAGTCATGATTACTATAAATAATGTTTTTCCTATGTAATCGTATAGATACGTCCCGTTCATTCTTCACGACAGTGATAACAATACACGATTGATAACAATATTCGTGATTCTAATAAGCGACGTGCATTGCATGCCTGATATCATATGCTTGATTTTTCGATGTACTAATTTAATTAATATAATTATTGGAGCGAGATGAAACTCACATTTCCTGATTTTTGATTGACTGATGACCGCAATATTGATGTTTGTTTAACTGACATATCCCTACTACTCCAAAATAAAGTATATAAATATTATAAAGTTTAAAATAAAATTAAAATTGAATCTTATATCAGCTATTAAATTTTTAACAAAAAAGTAATTATTAATTTCGAAAATCAAATAGATAAAATAATCACTGTCATGCTGAAGATAAAATTGTAAGATTTTACAAAATACACCTATCAAGTAAATTTGCATTTTATACCAAAAATTCCATTATAAAAAGAAAGTGAATGATAATGTTATGCTGATAACAATTTGACTAGCAACTGAGTTTACGGAATTTCTTGCTAACGGTGCATTTAACACATCGATTAATTTTTTTTTTCTTTTTCGATTTGTTACAGAATGTCGACCATGTACAGGCGAAGAGTTAGCGCATGCGTTCTGCACCAGTGATCTCGGTGAGTACAAACAAAACACTCCAAAACACACACACACAGAGACACACCATCATATGTCATTTTTGATCTGTTCTATTTGGTATTAAATCTTTTCCTGATGTTGTTTTGTCTCGATATAAAAAAATAATTAAACAAAAATGATTAAATATACGTTAATTGATTAGCTTCTGAATCGCCAGGATATTTTCAAGTTTTTTTATTTCTCAATTTAATTAAAAACCTTTCTCTCATTAATATTCTGTGCCGCGAATGAAAAACTTTTGCGATTAAATTTATCGAAAAACTATACTAATCGAACTAGTTCTACCTACGATTTGTATAAAATTGTAATTACTATGTAATTGCAAAAACTTGCTAGTTCATTTACCTGTTGTATACACGATTTCAAGTAAAAGAATATAATTAGTTGTATGTTTACAAATAAGGATTAATCAAAAAGTTATACCCTTACAAAATCATTTTTTATTTAATTGCAAAAGAGGTTTTTAGTTCAAATTCCGGGAACTCCAAATATATTTAAAAAAAAAAATTAAACTAATTTTTAAAATTTTTTGGTTGCGATCGTGTAGAGTTAAAATTTATAATTTCAGAATTTCCTCGCAAATATATTTTAAATTTAGTATTAGTTTTCAACTGATTAAATTAAAACTAATAAACAAACATTAATTATTAATTTTTAAATTTTTTGTTATATGGCTATATAAAGCTAAAATTGTTATAGAATTCTTGACATAATGCCAAAAAAAATGTTCGATACTTTCAAATAATATATCAGCATGATAGAATCAGAAGTAATTGATGTTTCATTATTTTATCTGTTGCTCTTTAAGTGATTGGTTTCGTATAGATGTTGGCGTGAAACAGGGCTGTGTAATGTCTCCTTGGCTATTTAATTTATATATGGATGTTCTTCTTCGAAAAGCTTTCTGTGGTAATGATGGTATACAAATAGGTGATTGTGTTTTACCTGCTTTAGCGTATGCTGATGACGTGGTTGTTTTGGCTGAATCTGAAGAAAAACTGAGAAGGATGATTGATAGAATTAATGTTGTTGGTAAAGATATGAATCTTGTGTTGAATGTTGATAAGTGCAAAGTTTTAGTTTTTGAGAAAGGTGACTTGATGACTGAATGTAATGTATATATTGACGGTGCACATTTAGAGCAGGTAGATGAATTTGTGTATTTGGGTAGTTTGCTGTCTAGGGATGGCCGTTTTGATCGTGAAATTGAAAGGAGAGTAAATGCTGGTTGTAAGGTTTTGGGTGCTTTGGGAACTTTTGCTAGGAATGTAAATGTTTCCAAAGAAGCCCGTTTAAGTATATACAATGCAGTTTTGGTGCCTACGTTGATGTATGGTAGTGAATGTTGGGTTTGGTTGCAAAAGCATAAACGGAAAATGACTGCTGTGGAAATGAGATTTTTACGTGGGGTATGTGGTGTAAATAGGAGAGATCGGGTACGGAATAGATTAGTGTATGATGAGTGTAAAATTGAAAGAAATGTTGTAGCAAAAGTTGGTGTTAGTCAGTTAAGATGGTTCGGTCATGTTGTACGAATGTCTAATGAACGTTTGGTTAAAAAGATTTATTTGAATGATTTTGATGGTATACGTTTGAGTGGACGTCCGATGAGTAGTTGGAGTGATATGATTGAGAGTGTTTGGCGTGAGCGAAAGTTTCCAAGTAGTAGGAATAGAAGAGCATGTATGAGAGGAATTATGAATGTGGATGAAGCGAAAGTTGCTTGTTTGGATAGGAGTGTTTGGAGGCGACTGATTTCGGGATGATGAAAAGAGTTTGTGCCACACCCTTTTGGGTACATGGCGTGATTGTGTATGTATGTATGTATTTATTCTACCGTAGTTTAAAAAAAAACAATCTAAGGACAGAATCAGTGTGTATTTACTTGATACACAAAATTTCGGTGTGTAAATATAAAATTTGGTTTTAGATCAAATTGTTAGACATTTTATATTTGCTGCGTAGATATGCAGCAATTTAATTAATTAATAAAATTCTTATCAATTAACTGAAATAAATTCGTTACTAATGGTGTTTTTACATTATATAATTTAAGAGAATAATTCCACAAATTTATAATACACAATGGCGTTAATGTTTTGACCACAATAATTTTTAAACTATAATACTGGGTATGTATATAAATAAATAAGTGCTAAAGGCAATTCTAAGAAACATTTACTTTTAGTAGGCGTTATGCTGTGGTTACCAAGCAACGTTTATTTACACGTTGCTATGGATTGTTTACTTTTTAAAACGATATCTAGGAGATATGATAACTTAAAGTTTATAATAGTGCATGTTCATCATAATACTCTGTCAACATTCCAACAAGTTCCTATAATAAACACTTTATATAAATAACATCCTAATGTTTGTTTAAAATACTACAGTTACTTCTCAAACTCAGATAAGCATTTGATTTTTGTTTATACCCATAAATTTAAATTTATTGGAATTTATTTCACTTTTCTCACTTTATTATCAGCACTATAATAAATTAATTTAAAATATATTATAATAAATGTATTTAATATATATTATGTTCAATAAATTTTATATATCTATATGGAAACAGTAATAAAATTTTGATATTTATTTTCGTTTTAAATTTATTTGTTAACATACATTATATTTTTATTTCTCAATATATATTAATGAAAATAAAAAGTCAATAAAAGTATTATAAATTTTAATAATTCCTTTTTTTATATGACAAGTAAATAACAATTACAAAAACACATAAGCTTAACATTAGAATATAGTTAATAAAAATTATTTAACAAACAAAAATATTTTAATTTATAACATTTTACAATTATTATTGATTTATCTTACATATAAAAATTATTAATTTTTATATTTTACAACAAGTTATCAAATAGATTTCTTATCTTATTTTTAAATTATTATAATATTCTTCTCAATAACATTTATTTGAATTACTCAAAATTTCATTTAATACAATCAATAAAATTCACGTTATATAAAAATGAAATATTCATAAATATTTGGTATAAATTTTCCTATTTTAATATACAAACATATTTTATTTTACATTTCATACAAACTATTTTATTCGCCATATTTGAAAATATTGAATTCTAATGTTTTTTTTTTTAATTTCCAGTGACTCGCGGCATTATCCGCTCAGTGGAAAATGATGATGATCGCGATGTATCCGAAATGAAAATCAAAATAACTAAATTAATACGTCATGCAACAGAAGATGGCTATAGTAACGATATCGATACAAATCAAATACCAGACATCGATAACAGTTCGTTACAAACGGATGAGATAGATCTGCAAGTTGCTAAGCATTGTGGAGTCAGTCATGGAGCCGGTGAATTCGTCTTTATGGCCCGTAGAAAACTAGGAAATTTAACCTTAAAATGCGCGCCACGCATTGAAGACTGGACTTCGCTTATTAAAATTTTAACGGACGAAGGAAAAACACATTGTGTTTTAAGAAGTTAACAAAAGTTATTTAAAGAAAAACTATCAAGTGTCTGTGATTATATCGAAGAAAAAAACTTTGTTCGTATAAAATTTAAGTGCAATGTTGATATTTCCGTTAATTCTGGCCACATGAACGCATAAACTTTGATCTAATAATTCATTATTAAAAATTATCATCATTTGCAATAGATTACTAACTGTTAATTTCAATATAATAAAAAAAAAAACTTAAATATGTAATTTATGGCATAGGACTTATATGTAAATATTGTATATAACAAAGAATTTTTCAAAATGGGGTCCGTTTCACAAATATTAATTAAAAATAAATAATTTACATCCAGAACCTTTTTCAATTTTAAAATTTTCGGTATTTTAAATATGTGAAACAAACTCGTATTTTGAAATGTTGTTTTCTTCATATTGGAGGTATTTTATATGTATTATTTATACATTTATTAACTTAAAAAATGTGGTAATTAATATTGTACTTGCGTTAACATCACAAATAATTACTTCTAACATAAAAGAGAAGAAATTGCTTGTTTATGATGTCATTTGCAACTATTGTCCTTATATTTAATTTTTCTATATCTACAATTATTTAACTTATTTTTACAATCTGTTGTAAGTATAGAGATTAAAAAATAATTACATGAAATATCTCTTCAAAAACATTATTATACATTCAGCACGTATCTTTGTTTAAAACATTATCAGTATAAAATTAAATTAAGATTTGATAAACAGATTTTTTTTAAATATCCTGTAGCTGAATTTCATAGCAAAATTGAAATTTTATTCGAAGTTGAATTTGAATATAAAAATAAAATGCTCAGACTGGTTCCTGTGCTATAAATAATGATACATTAAAAATGCAAACCGTAGCTTTTTGCTTGGTGCCAACAATCTAACACTCGGTACGTTTTCGACAAATAAACCAAATTCATTTGTTTGCATTTATATTTTATTGTCACACCCTATAAAAATTTTCAGAATAAAATTTCGATTTTACTATGGAATCCAGAACCATTTCTTACATATGAAATAGTACAAAACTATATTTTTTAAGTCTCTATATTACTATATAATACACATTAATTTCACTTTTTGAATTCGTAGTGCCAAATCTAAATTTTTACCAATCGTTTCACTTTCATAAAAAAAAGTGACTGACAATAATTTATTTAAATCTAATAATTATCACTTTTGCTTACCTTGTATTTTGTGAGGAATTATATTTTTATTGTGAAAAAAATAACAATAAAAATATAATTCCAAGATATAGATTATATTTTTAATGTGTAATTAGATATATAAAGTGTGTATATAAATATGTATATCGTGTAAAAATTTTATCTCAAACAATTGATATTGAGAGAATATCTATGTAAAAACTAAATTTTTATGAATTGTTCAATGTATAAGAGAGTTTTATAATAAAAGAAATGTTATTAGTTTTGCGATAAACTAAAATATTGTTTTCTGATTATGCAGGGAACTGTGATATGTAAAATATTTTTATAAATAATTATATATTTTAACAAATAAATATGTGTTATCATTCCAAATCATCATTTTCGTATACTAGATATATATGTAATTTGATATATTAAATTTATAATTCGAAATAAAATGTATACATTCCAAATGTTTAACGAAAAAATCTGAATTTAATTTTATTTTTAAATTTATTATTTATAATAAGCTAGTAGTTGATTTACCCCAAACAGCCAGAGGGCGCCACAAATCTGTCAGTAAGCTAGATAAAATTTGAGGGGTTGTTTTACATATCCAAAAATCAACTCCATAGAACACCCTCTTATTAATTAAGCCAAACCCTAAAACTGTGATAAGAAGTTAAACATAGTGTGTAAAAATTCTAAAACTTAAATTGCGTGTATTTCGCAAACGGCTACAAATAACGAAACCTTTCCGAAACACTTGATTTTGCTATAACATATTTCAATCCCAATCCCGTACGATCACCCCCTCGTTATTAATTATTAATTTTTGCAAAAAAAATCTTTAATCGCAAATATCTCGTAAACGGCTAGGAATTTCGCAAAAATAACAAAAAATTTTGCGTTTTTCAAATATTGGTCTACGACACCCCCTTATTAATTAAGTCAACTCTCAAAACTGATAAAAAGTTAACAAATTTGTGTATAAAAATTCAAAAACTAAAATTGCGAGTATTTTGCAAACGGCTGCAAATTTCGCAAAAATAACGAAATCTGCTAGGCAGCACTTGTCTTGCTATAACATTTTCAACCCCAACCCCGTACGAGTCCTCCTCGGCTATTAAAATGTTTGCAAAAAAATCTTTATTCGCTAATATCTCGAAAACGGCTGAGAATTTCGCAAAAATAACAAAATTTTCCACGTTTTACGAATACTGGTCAATTATGGCCGTACTACAACATATCCAAAAATCAATCCCCTACGACACCCCCTTATTAATTAAGCCAACCCCCAAAACTGTGATAGAAAGTTAACAAATATGTGTGTGTAAAAATGTATGTTTTCCTGAAAAAATTCATGTTCCCCTGGAAAAAAAAACAGGAGAACATAAAAAAATATGTATTTTTTGATGAACTGTGATAAAAAGTTAACAAATTTGTGTGTAATTCATGTTCTCATGTCATTTCTTGCAAAAAAATCAAAAAAAACTATCAGGATAACCTGATCGTTTGCAATACACACTAGTTTTCCTGATGAAATTTGCATTTCTTGTTTTCTTGACAAAAATTTTTTATTTCTTGTTTTCTTGACACAAATTTTTCATTTCTTGTTTTCATAACACAATTTCGTTAAAAAAGCTTAGCTTATACATTCCCGCAATGCATAGATGTTAAACTAGTTGCCCTAGGCGCCCCTACGCCGAACTAGAGATACTCTACGCCAAACTGCCAAAGAGCGCCACAAATCTATCAGTAAGCTAGTAAAAATTTATGTTACCCTCTGGCGATTTGGGGTGAACTACAAAATTTGGGCTATTTTTTTATATTTTATGCTTTCGATTTTTTTTTTGAAAACTATAAATAGAAATCTACATTGCTTCCATATTGACAATTTTAGGTTATAAACTACAACTACAAACTGTATAAAGATTAATAAAAGATATAATTAAAGAAATAAATTTAATAATTTAATAAATTTATTTGTAATAACTACAGCAAATTGAAATTAACTAAATGGATTTTTTTAATTTGTAAATTATTTTCAGATAATTTACAAATTTTTTGGTGAATGTGGCGCGACTGCTGGATGACTAAAGAACTAATATGTATAGCGCGTTATTTAAAATAGTACCATTACTACCTATAAATAAATTGAAATAAAAAAAAACAAAATTATATTAAATTTATTTATTAAATTTCATATTTTACAATATATGCCATTAATAGTTTGTAAGAAACTTTAATTAATTAATAGTTCCAATAGTTTCGAACTCATCAAATCAAAGACTTTCTCTGCTGCTATTTTAAATTATATACTGCAGCAGCTGCAGTTATTAATTCACCTCATTTTTTATTAGTCGGACTCATCTTGATATCACTCACAATAACCACATTCACATAATCATCGCTATCCGAATCGGAATCATCTTGATTTTCATATCTTCGTCTGGTTCCACGCCCGGTGGCGGCAGGAAGCAAATTACCCCAATTGTCTATCAAGTGGTAGATTCGCAGATTTAGACTGGAAAATGTAAGTTATGAATATCAGAAAAACAGGTTATTTTGGTTTAAGGAAAACTAAATCTATTAAATAATGAAAAATTGCTTATTTTTTTGTATTAAATAAATATTATGATACATGCCATTTATGTTTGCTGTTTTTAATCTCAAATTGAAACAACTCTGTTGTTGTTATTTAAAGTATTTAAAAATTTAACGCACACACTAAAACTTATCGCTTATATTATCTATCTTATCTATCATATTGCCGTGAAAATCAATTTGGTAACATTTCCATTGTGACCATATTATTTTAATGAACTAATTGCAAATTGATTAATTTTATAATAAACCAGTAAATAAGTAATTAACACTTGTTTAAAAACAAAAACTATTATGCATAAAGCGTATAAAGTTAGGCAGATACTGAAAATATATTACAAATTATAACTTAATCTTTACATTTCTATTTCTATTTATTCGAAAGGTTGGTGTCATAAAGTCCCAGAGCACTGCGGCCTAGTGGCCTATTGTACTGTCCCTTTGAACTATCTCATGTAAGAAGTCCTGTTTCTCTTATGAAATCCAGTATCTTGGTCCACGGCAATTTATGCACTGAGTCTCTATCTATCTCATCTAGTCCAAACTTGTTGTATCTTTTTTGAGCTAGAGAGTCACAGTCGCAAATCAGGTGTAGAGGTGTTTCAAATAACTCTCCACATTTTCTGCATATTGGGCTATCGTTTAAGCCCAGTGTGTGTTGGTGTTTTTCCAGATGGCAGTGTCCACTCAAGATACCCATCATATCTCGGATACTCTTCCTACTAAGATTAATAATATCTATAGCGTTTGGATTAATTCTATCTGGGAGAAATGTTTTCGTGTGCCTTTGTTCGGCAGTTTCCAGCCATTCTCCTGTATGTTTTTTATGCAGCCACTCCGTGACTGATTTCTTTGCGGTTTTATAGGGAATCCCGCACAATACGTAGGCATTATCTTGGTTAATCCTAGTACCGTCTTTTGCAAGAGTGTCAGCCATTTCGTTGCCTCCAATGCCCTGATGACCCGGCACCCACACCAATGTCACTGTTGTAACAATGTCGTTTTCTGCCAGTTCTGTCAGTGCTTGTAAGCATTGATAGACTGTTCTTGACTTTGTTCTGTAAGCCTTAAGCGCATTAATAGCTGCTTGGCTATCTGTACAGATACAGATTTCTTTTTGATTTGTGCAATCCGAAAGGCTCTGTATATTTACTACTGTCAATCATTCAGCAGAAATTCCATCCGTGATATTTGCGTACGTGGAGTGTGGAGTAATATCTCTTAATAATTCTTCAAATAATAATACAGTCATTCCGGAAATTTTAAAGAAAATTGTTTACACTTAAAAAATACTGAAATGCACCATTCATTGGTCTGTTTGTAGATTGCAACAACACATACGAGTACCAAAAGACCGGTAGCACACAATAAATATTGGTTTCCTATTAACATTTTTCTAAAACAAGTTTAGACTGACTATTCTTAAACCGTACTTTTCAAAAATTAAAATAAAATTTCAATATGGGCTATACAAATTTATTAATTAATATAAAGGTAGTACAGAAAATATTAAATACAAACTAAGAATTATAATAGAAGTATTTCAATTGCTTCTAAAACTTAACATTTTTTCACTAATAAATAAATGATTGACATATTTATTAGCAATTAATACAAATTTATTAATTAAATTAAGTAGGTAAACATAAACGTAATACAGCAAATTTCAATTGCTTCTAAAATTTAACATTTTTCACTAATAAATATATTATTAACATATTTATTTGCAATTAACTAAACTATTTAACATATTTATTTGCAATTACTTAACAATTAACTAAATTATTTAACAAAAAAATAAAAATTAAATGTTTATAGATCATACAAATCAACGCTTGAGTCCGAATCTAATTTTCGAAATAGACTCTCCTGGAACATTAATAATTAATCAAAACTTTAATATATTGTTTTAAATTATCTTAATTCATATTTATATTTTTACCTTGTCTACAAAACTGAAATCAGAATCTTCATTTTGTTTAGACGATTTATCTGCAACAAAATATAATAAAATTGTATTTTTTACCATGTATTACTTTATGAAGATAAACTTACTTGGTTTTTTATAAACATCTGAATGCGACATCTTTCTTTTATTTCCAGTTGTTTGAGAATATTCCGTTATACGCATATTATCACTCGAACTATCAGCATCATCTTCCTTATCTAAATATAATTCATATATTACATATTTGAATTTCGAATTATTATTTTTTCTTTTATTACTTTATTAGGCTAAACTTACCTGGTATTTTATGAATATTTGATTGTGTCATCTTTATTTTATTTCCAGTTGACATGGTTGTATCGATATTGTTATCATCTTTTTCAGTTTCATTTGTTATTTGTAACATTATGTCATTAAGTTGTTGGTTTAGATTTTGTTTCAAAATTTTCAAATTTTCAATATTTTTGTCACCATCTTTAAGTAGCTTCATGTAACTATTGAGAGTTTCTTTATTACGGAACATAGCATGTTCTATTTCAACCTGAACAATAAACAAATTAATAAAACATGTTTATATAAAAAAAAAAATTGAAACACTTCATGTAAATTAATTTTCCTAAAAGTCCGCCAGATTTACCAAAGTATTTTTAATTAAATATACAGTAGGACTTTGATTTTTTTGTACTGTACAAAACAAATAATTTTAACAAAAAAAAGTTGATTATATAATTTATTACGTTACATTACATTAGGTTACCATACGTCCTTTTTTGAGATTTTAAATTTCCGTCCAGTCGGATTTTTGTAATAAGCAAAAATGTCTGAGTTTCTAATTTCTGCTCTTTTAGTATAATTTAGCTTAGTAAATTACAGATATGGTCTACCGAGAGATTAATTTTGAATGTGTCAGTAGTATTCTAATTGTGCAGTATAATTTTAGACATGTTTTGCCAAAAAATTTATAGTTACTGAGAAAATAATAAAACATGGCTAAAACATACAATGTTTAGAAAAGTACAAGTAGGCACAAGGAAAAATATAACGAGAGAAATATTTTCTGTTTGTTAAAAATAAAAACTTGTAAATATTATTTTCTAGTTTATTAAAATTTTGAATAATTTTCTTGGATTTTACACAAAAAAAATATACGAGAACGATGCATGAACCCTTTTTTTATATTCCTTTATCTGAACCCCCATAATATGATAACCTTGGTAAAACGTAATTTCTATGAAAGAGTAAAATTTCATTAGGCTTGATGCAAAGTGTCGTCTACTGATAGTGTATATAATCCTAAGATACAAAGTATGCATATTCAGCTACTGTGCGTTACAAAACAATTATTATTTATACTAAATATCTTTTTCTTTGGATTATAGATTTTTCATTATCTCCATCATCTCCATTTAATCCGGATAGTCAAGGTTGTATTGTATATGAACTCAAACAAATATACTCAATGTTTGCAATATGTAAATTTTGTAATTTACTAATCAATTTCATTTGTTATTAGTGTTAATATAATTAATATTTATAAATATATATTTATATATCAAATCATACAAGTTTAATATTTAAAAAGTTTATGGAAGCAAACCTGTTTTCGAAAAAGATCTTCAATAGCTATTTTAAGTTCGTCAACAGTTTGTTGCTTGTCCACATTATTTACATCGTTTTCGTTGGTAATCTCAGTGACATTTTCTTCAGATGTATTTGAATCCATTTCGGAAGTGTTGTATGTTATAATGATTCAATTTTATTCAATAATCTACAATTCTACATAAACAAACCTTAGTGAACAAAAAACTTGCAGAAAACGCCAATTGTTTTTCGATTGCCAGCGATGCCAACTTATGTTATTAAAATGTAACTAGTAACAATTTCTGAGTAACTTTTTTTGTTATTATTAATAAAAAAAAAAAGAGAAAAATAAATGTGGTTTCCTCTAAAATAAATTATTTTGTATTAAAATGTTTTAAATGAAAATAAACTATATTAATATTTGACAATCATTAGATTTGCTCGATTTGCACTCTTGGGCTGTTAAATACGGTTATATGAAAGAGTTATTAAAAATGATAACAAATATTCGGCAAAATCAAAAAGCCGAATATCAGATTGTTCGGCCGGATAAACTAATAAAAAAATCATGAATGACAAGTTTTAACATAAAATTTTGTTGGAATAATTTTCTAGATAAAATAAATAAATTACTGCCAGAAAAAGGCGGGATTCTGACACTTACATTTTGTAACAGGGATAGACTGATTTAATTTTAGATTAAAATTTTTTTACTGCAATTTTTATTTATAGAATAAAATTTTATTCAAAATATTAAATTATTTACTTTTTAGAAGTAAAATATATAATAAATGTTAAAACTCATGCATGTGGAAATGTTTCAAAATTTGCAAATGAAAACTAATTATTTACCTTAATAATGCTTTTCTAACTAACGAATAATACTAATTGAAGTTGAATCTAAATGTAGAAGAATATATTATGACAATTAATTGCCCAGTTTCAAATTCGAGAACATTTGTAAATGTTTCGCATATAGGTACCCAATTGTTTACTATGAATTGCATAAATGTCACTCCCAAAACCAAGAACTCAATTCCAAAAACAATTTTTCTCTTGAAATGTAATTTTTTTTAGCTTTACATGTAATTTTCAGTATTTCCTACATTACTCGTATGTTAGTATAAAACAAATACTACAAAAAGTTTTCCGATTATAAAATCATAACCTCAATTTCAAATATCACAAATATTCAGATATCACAGCAGATAAAAAAATATTCACAAACTATTTTTATAAACATCTTAATAATATGAAACAATACATTTACGTTCAAATATTTTAAAAACTCACTTGTCCGACTTATCACTGAATTCCCATAATTTTTTAAAATATTTTCATTTAACTAATTTTTGTTATTACAAAACAAACGTATATCTATAGTAGTATATATATATATATATATATATATATATATATATATATATATATATATATATATATATATATATCGTAGTCAGGAACTATTTTATAATTTAAAGTAATTAAAGTTTAGAATATAAAAAACAATACAAACAACTATACACCAACCGGGACTCCACTAAAAACTAGCACAAGTGACAAGTGTGTGAGACCTGACCTAACCTAACCTAATCTTTACATTTACTACTGTCAATCATTCAGCAGAAATTCCATCCGAGATATTTGCGTACGTGGAGTGTGGAGTAATATCTCTTAATAATTCTTCAAATAATAATATAGTCATTCCGGAAATTTTAAAGAAAATTGTTCACACTTAAAAAATACTGAAATGCACCACCATTCATTGGTCTGTTTGTAGATTGCAACAACACATACGAGTACCAAAAGACCGGTAGCACACAATAAATATTGGTTTCCTATTAACATTTTTCTAAAACAAGTTTAGACTGACTTATTCTTAAACCGTACTTTTCAAAAATTAAAATAAAATTTCAATATGGACTATACAAATTTATTAATTAATATAAACGTAGTACAGAAAATATTAAATACAAACTAAGAATTATAATAGAAGTATTTCAATTGCTTCTAAAACTTAACATTTTTTCACTAATAAATAAATGATTGACATATTTATTAGCAATTAATACAAATTTATTAATTAAATTAAGTAGGTAAACATAAACGTAATACAGCAAATTTCAATTGCTTCTAAAATTTAACATTTTTCACTAATAAATAAATTATTAACATATTTATTTGCAATTAACTAAACTATTTAACATATTTATTTGCAATTACTTAACAATTAACTAAATTATTTAACAAAAAAATAAAAATTAAATGTTTATAGATCATACAAATCAACGCTTGAGTCCGAATCTAATTTTCGAAATAGACTCTCCTGGAACATTAATAATTAATCAAAACTTTAATATATTGTTTTAAATTATCTTAATTCATATTTATATTTTTACCTTGTCTACAAAACTGAAATCAGAATCTTCATTTTGTTTAGACGATTCATCTGCAACAAAATATAATAAAATTGTATTTTTTACCATGTATTACTTTATGAAGATAAACTTACTTGGTTTTTTAAAAACATCTGAATGCGACATCTTTCTTTTATTTCCAGTTGTTTGAGAATATTCTGTTATACGCATATTATCACTCGAACTATCAGCATCATCTTCCTTATCTAAATATAATTCATATATTACATATTTGAATTTCGAATTATTATTTTTTCTTTTATTACTTTATTAGGCTAAACTTACCTGGTATTTTATGAATATTTGATTGTGTCATCTTTATTTTATTTCCAGTTGATATGGTTGTATCGATATTGTTATCATCTTTTTCAGTTTCATTTGTTATTTGTAACATTATGTCATTAAGTTGTTGGTTTAGATTTTGTTTCAAAATTTTTAATCCGTCAAATTCTTTTTCCAATTTATGTCCCTTATCGATTAGTTTACGATTCTCGTCTAAATATTTATTATTCTCTTTATTCTGCGCATTTAATGTATCTTGTATACGATTATTAAAATCATTTGTCATTTCCTTAATCTTTTCCTCGATTTCTTTGTCAATTTCTCCTATTAATTGTTCCGAATTCTTTTCTGTATTTTCAATCGTTTCACGCAAAACTTTATTATCTTCTGTTGAAGTTTCAATTTCTTGAGCGAAAGATTCAATCTTATTTTGTAGATTTTCTTTCCTTTTACAATATTCAATTGTAATTTTATCAATTTTTGCTTTTAACTCGTTTTGTATTTCGTTTTTAATTTGTGCTTCTGTTTCAAATTTTGTATTTTGATCAGAATCTATTTCATTTTTCTCACAAATATCTTTGATTTTTTCATTTAATTCATTTACTAATAAATCGTATTCAGAATATTTAGTTTCTGAATATTGGTTAAAAAGCTTCTTTTCGTTTTCTAGATACATCATTTCATCTTGCTGAATTTTTAGCTGTGTTTGTATATCTTTGTGAATAGCTTTCTGGCTATTAAATTTCTGTAAAAAAAAAATTAAATTAAATTTATCAAGTTCACACAATATATAAACAATATATAATTTTTAATATGAATAATAATAATAGGAAAAATTATATTTACTGTCATTAAATTCTCTATATCCGACTTAAGAGACATATTCAATATTTCTGCTTCGTTTCTTTTTTCAACAAATGTATTTAAGTTTTCAGTTAATATTTCACGCTGTTTATTTAATTTATCTGTTAATTCATTAAATTTTTTATCGAGATGAGTAAGATCTTGTTCTTTATCACAAATAATTGTTTCCAATTGATCACGATCATTTCTTACTGCAGACATTGCTTGATTTTGACTTTCATGTTGCTCTTCTAAATGGGTTATATCGATTTTCAGTTGTGAAATACTGGAATAAAATATTTGAATGAAATTCGATACTTTAATTGAAAAACAATCTACGTATATAATTACAACGTACCTTTCATTCTCGGCTGATAAGTTGGATTTTAACTGAATAATTTTATCAGTAGCACGAGTCTTCTTCGAAATATATTCTTGTACAGCTGTATTCGTCGTAGCTTTTAATTTAGTCAGTTTTTCTATGGCATCATTTTTTTCAATTATATCTTGATCAGTTGAATTTTTAAGAATATGATTTAATTCTTTCTGCTTGGTAACTTTTGCTAGTAGTTTTTGATCATTAATTCCAAACTCTTCCAATTTTGTATCTAACATAGTTACTTCTTTTTCCGTTTTTACATTTTTCTTTTCATTGGAATGTTTAAAAAAATTCATTAATTTTAATAAAGGATCAAATTGATTTGCAAAAGTTTTTCGGTTTTCATCACGAGCTGCATTAGCGTTATGTTGTTTTGTTTTTAATTGTTGGTTTATTTGAATAAGTATATCTTCTTGGGATTTGATATATTCCAGTTGTTCTTTAAGTTCTTCATTTTGTAATTGATTGTTTTTTGATTGCAAATTTTCAATATTTTTGTCAACATCTTTAAGTAGCTTCATGAAACAATTGAGAATTTCTTTATTACGGAACAGAACATGTTCTGCTTTAACCTGAACAATAAACAAATTAATAAAATATTCATGTAAATTAATTTTCCTAAAAGTCCGCCAGATTTACCAAAGTATTTTTAAATTAAATATACAGTAGGACTTTGACTTTTTGGAACTGTACAAAACAAATAATTTTAACAAAAAAAAGTGGATTATATAAATTTATTACGTTACATTACATTAGGTTACCATACGTCCTTTTTTGAGATTTTAAATTTCCGTCCAGTCGGATTTTTGTAATAAGCAAAAATATCTGAGTTTTTAATTTCTGCTCTTTTAGTATAATTTAGCTTAGTAAATTACAGATATGGTCTACCGAAAGATTAATTTTGAATGTGTCAGTAGTATTCTAATTGTGCAGTATAATTTTAGACATGTTTTGCCAAAAATTTTATAGTTACTGAGAAAATAATAAAACATGGCTAAAACAAATACAATGTTTAGAAAAGTACAAGTAGGCACAAAGAAAAATATAACGAGAGAAATATTTTCTGTTTGTTAAAAATAAAAACTTGTAAATATTATTTTCTAGTTTATTAAAATTTTGAATAATTTTCTTGGATTTTACACAAAAAAATACACGAGAACGATGCATGAACCCTTTTTTTTTATATTCCTTTATCTGAACCCCCATAATATGATAACCTTGGTAAAACGTAATTTCTATGAAAGAGTAAAATTTCACTAGGCTTGATGCAAAGTGTCGTCTACTGATAGTGTATATAATCCTAAGATACAAAGTATGCATATTCAGCTACTGTGCGTTACAAAACAATTATTATTTATACTAAATATCTTTTTCTTTGGATTATAGATTTTTCATTATCTCCATCATCTCCATTTAATCCGGATAGTCAAGGTTGTATTGTATATGAACTCAAACAAATATACTCAATGTTTGCAATATGTAAATTTTGTAATTTACTAATCAATTTCATTTGTTATTAGTGTTAATATAATTAATATTTATAAATATATATTTATATATCAAATCATACAAGTTTAATATTTAAAAAGTTTATGGAAGCAAACCTGTTTTCGAAAAAGATCTTCAATAGCTATTTTAAGTTCGTCAACAGTTTGTTGCTTGTCCACATTATTTACATCGTTTTCGTTGGTAATCTCAGTGACATTTTCTTCAGATATATTTGAATCCATTTCGGAAGTGTTGTATGTTATAATGATTCAATTTTATTCAATAATCTACAATTCTACATAAACAAACCTTAGTGAACAAAAAACTTGCAGAAAACGCCAATTGTTTTTCGAATGCCAGCGATGCCAACTTATGTTATTAAAATGTAACTAGTAACAATTTCTGAGTAACTTTTTTTTGTTATTATTAATAAAAAAAAAAAAAGAAAAATAAATGTGGTTTCCTCTAAAATAAATTATTTTGTATTAAAATGTTTTAAATGAAAATAAACTATATTAATATTTGACAATTATTAGATTTGCTCGATTTGCACTCTTGGGCTGTTAAATGCGGTTATATGAAAAAGTTATTAAAAATGATAACAAATATTCGGCAAAATCAAAAAGCCGAATATCAGATAGTTCGGCCGGATAAACTAATAAAAAAATCATAAAATTTTGTTGGAATAATTTTCTAGATAAAATAAATAAATTGCTGCCAGAAAAAGGCGGGATTCTGACACTCTTACATTTTGTAACAAGGATAGACTGATTTAATTTTACATTAAATTTTTTTTACAGCAATTTTTATTTATAGAATAAAATTTTATTCAAAATATTAAATTATTTACTTTTTAGAAGTAAAATATATAATAAATGTTAAAACTCATGCATGTGGAAATGTTTCAAAATTTGCAAATGAAAACTAATTATTTACCTTGATAATGCTTTTCTAACTAACGAATAATACTAATTGAAGTTGAATCTCAATGTAGAAGAATATATTATGACAATTAATTGCCCAGTTTCGAATTCGAGAACATTTGTAAATGTTTCGCATATAGGTACCCAATTGTTTACTATGAATTGCATAAATGTCACTCCCAAAACCAAGAACCCAATTCCAAAAACAATTTTTGTCTTGAAATGTAATTTTTTTTAGCTTTACATGTAATTTTCAGTATTTCCTACATTACTCGTATGTTAGTATAAAACAAATACTGCAAAAAGTTTTCCGATTATAAAATCATAACCTCAATTTCAAATATCACAAATATTCAGATATCACAGCAGATAAAAAAATATTCACAAACTATTTTTACAAACATCTGCTTTAATAATATGAAATAATACATTTACGTTCAAATATTTTAAAAACTCACTTGTCCGACTTATCACTGAATTCCCATAATTTTTTAAAATATTTTCATTTAACTAATTTTTGTTATTACAAAACAAACGTATATCTATAGTAGTATATATATATCGTAGTCAGGAACTACTTTATAATTTAAAGTAATTAAAGTTTAGAATATAAAAAACAATACAAACAACTATACACCAACCGGGACTCCACCAAGAACAGCACAAGTGACAAGTGTGTGAGACCTGACCTAACCTAACCTAACCTAATCTTTACATTTACTACTGTGAATCATTCAGCAGAAATTCCATCCGAGATATTTGCGTACGTGGAGTGTGGAGTAATTCTTAATAATTCTTCAAATAATAATACAGTCATTCCGGAAATTTTAAAGAAAATTGTTCACACTTAAAAAATACTGAAATGCACCATTCATTGGTCTGTTTGTAGATTGCAACAACACATACGAGTACCAAAAGACCGGTAGCACACAATAAATATTGGTTTCCTATTAACATTTTTCTAAAACAAGTTTAGACTGACTTATTCTTAAATCGTACTTTTCAAAAATTAAAATAAAATTTCAATATGGGCTATACAAATTTATTAATTAATATAAACGTAGTACAGAAAATATTAAATACAAACTAAGAATTATAATAGAAGTATTTCAATTGCTTCTAAAACTTAACATTTTTTCACTAATAAATAAATGATTGACATATTTATTAGCAATTAATACAAATTTATTAATTAAATTAAATAAACATAAACGTAATACAGCAAATTTCAATTGCTTCTAAAATTTAACATTTTTCACTAATAAATAAATTATTAACATATTTATTTGCAATTAACTAAACTATTTAACATATTTATTTGCAATTAATTAACAATTAACTAAATTATTTAACAAAAAAATTAAAATTAAATGTTTATAGATCATACAAATCAACGCTTGAGTCCGAATCTAATTTTCGAAATAGACTCTCCTGGAACATTAATAATTAATCAAAACTTTAATATATTGTTTTAAATTATCTTAATTCATATTTATATTTTTACCTTGTCTACAAAACTGAAATCAGAATCTTCATTTTGTTTAGACGATTTATCTGCATACAAATCAACGCTTGAGTCCGAATCTAATTTTCGAAATAGACTCTCCTGGAACATTAATAATTAATCAAAACTTTAATATATTGTTTTAAATTATCTTTATTCATATTTATATTTTTACCTTGTCTACAAAACTGAAATCAGAATCTTCATTTTGTTTAGACGATTTATATGTCATATCTGCAACAAAATATAATAAAATTGTATTTTTTAACATGTATTACTTTATGAAGATAAACTTACTTGGTTTTTTAAAAACATCTGAATGCGACATCTTCCCTTTATTTCCAGTTGTTTGAGAATATTCCGTTGTACGCATATTATCACTCGAACTATCAACATCATCTTCCTTATCTAAATATAATTCATATATTACATATTTGAATTTCGAATTATTATTTTTTCTTTTATTACTTTATTAGGCTAAACTTACCTGGTATTTTATGAATATTTGATTGTGTCATCTTTATTTTATTTCCAGTTGATATGGTTGTATCGATATTGTTATCATCTTTTTCAGTTTCATTTGTTATTTGTAACATTATGTCATTAAGTTGTTGGTTTAGATTTTGTTTCAAAATTTTTAATCCGTTAAATTCTTTTTCCAATTTATGTCCCTTATCGATTAGTTTACGATTCTCGTCTAAATATTTATTATTCTCTTTATTCTGCGCATTTAATGTATCTTGTAAACGATTATTAAAATCATTTGTCATTTCCTTAATCTTTTCCTCGATTTCTTTGTCAATTTCTCCTATTAATTGTTCCGAATTCTTTTCTGTATTTTCAATCGTTTCACGCAAAACTTTATTATCTTCTGTTGAAGTTTCAATTTCTTGAGCAAAAGATTCAATCTTATTTTGTAGATTTTCTTTCCTTTTACAATATTCAATTGTAATTTTATCAATTTTTGCTTTTAACTCATTTTGTATTTCGTTTTTAATTTGTGCTTCTGTTTCAAATTTTGTATTTTGATCAGAATCTATTTCATTTTTCGCACAAATATCTTTGATTTTTTCATTTAATTCATTTACTAATGAATCGTATTCAGAATATTTAGTTTCTGAATATTGGTTAAAAAGCTTCTTTTCGTTTTCTAGATACATCATTTCATCTTGCTGAATTTTTAGCTGTGTTTGTATATCTTTGTGAATAACTTTCTGGCTATTAAATTTCTGTAAAAAAAAATTTAAATTAAATTTATCAAGTTCACACAATATATAAACAATATATAATTTTTAATATGAATAATAATAATAGGAAAAATTATATTTACTGTCATTAAATTCTCTATATCCGACTTAAGAGACATATTCAATATTTCTGCTTCGTTTCTTTTTTCAACAAATGTATTTAAGTTTTCAGTTAATATTTCACGCTGTTTATTTAATTTATCTGTTAATTCATTAAATTTTTTATCGAGATGAGTAAGATCCTGTTCTTTATCACAAATAATTGTTTCCAATTGATCACGATCATTTCTTACTGCAGACATTGCTTGATTTTGACTTTCATGTTGCTCTTCTAAATGGGTTATATCGATTTTCAGTTGTGAAATACTGGAATAAAATATTTGAATGAAATTCGATACTTTAATTGAAAAACAATCTACGTATATAATTACAACGTACCTTTCATTCATGGCTGATAAGTTGGATTTTAACTGAATAATTTTATCAGTAGCACGAGTCTTCTTCGAAATATATTCTTGTACAGCTGTATTCGTCGTAGCTTTTAATTTAGTCAGTTTTTCTATGGCATCATTTTTTTCAATTATATCTTGATCAGTTGAATTTTTAAGAATATGATTTAATTCTTTCTGCTTGGTAACTTTTGCTAGTAGTTTTTGATCATTAATTTCAAACTCTTCCAATTTTGTATCTAACATAGTTACTTCTTTTTCCGTTTTTACATTTTCCTTTTCATTGGAATGTTTATCAAAATTCATTAATTTTAATAAAGGATCAAATTGATTTGCAAAAGTTTTTCGGTTTTCATCACGAGCTGCATTAGCGTTATGTTGTTTTATTTTTAATTGTTGGTTTATTTGAATAACTTTATCTTCTTCGGATTTGATATATTCCATTTGTTCTTTAAGTTCTTCATCTTTTTTTATGTAGGAAGAAGCTATTAACTTTATGTTATTGATATATTTTTGCAATTCCGATAAATTTGCTAATTCAGTATCACATTCATTCTTTAATTGATTACTGTTTTTTGATTGCAAATTTTCAATATTTTTGTCATCAACTTTAATTAGCTTCATGTAACTATTGAGAGTTTCTTTATTACGGAACATAACATGTTCTATTTCAACCTGAACAATAAGCAAATTAATAAAACATGTTTATATAAAAAAATAAATTGAAACACTTCATGTAAATTAATTTTCCTAAAAGTCCGCCAGATTTACCAAAGTATTTTTAAATTAAATATACAGTAGGACTTTGATTTTTTTTGTACTGTACAAAACAAATAATTTTAACAAAAAAAAGTGGATTATATAAATTTATTACGTTACATTACATTAGGTCCTTTTTTGAGATTTTAAATTTCCGTCAAGTCGGATTTTTGTAATAAACAAAAATGTCTGAGTTTTTAATTTCTGCTCTTTTAGTATAATTTAGCTTAGTAAATTACAGATATGGTCTACCGAGAAATTAATTTTGAATGTGTCAGTAGTATTCTAATTGTGCAGTATAATTTTAGACATGTTTTGCCAAAAATTTTATAGTTACTGAGAAAATAATAAAACATGGCTAAAACAAATACAATGTTTAGAAAAGTACAAGTAGGCACAAGGAAAAATATAACGAGAGAAATATTTTCTGTTTGTTAAAAATAAAAACTTGTAAATATTATTTTCTAGTTTATTAAAATTTTGAATAATTTTCTTGGATTTTACACAAAAAAATATACGAGAACGATGCATGAACCCTTTTTTTATATTCCTTTATCTGAACCCCCATAATATGATAACCTTGGTAAAACGTAATTTCTATGAAAAAGTAAAATTTCACTAGGCTTGATGCAAAGTGTCGTCTACTGATAGTGTATATAATCCTAAGATACAAAGTATGCATATTCAGCTACTGTGCGTTACAAAACAATTATTATTTATACTAAATATCTTTTTCTTTGGATTATAGATTTTTCATTATCTCCATCATCTCCATTTAATCCGGATAGTCAAGGTTGTATTGTATATGAACTCAAACAAATATACTCAATGTTTGCAATATGTAAATTTTGTAATTTACTAATCAATTTCATTTGTTATTAGTGTTAATATAATTAATATTTATAAATATATATTTATATATCAAATCATACAAGTTTAATATTTAAAAAGTTTATGGAAGCAAACCTGTTTTCGAAAAAGATCTTCAATAGCTATTTTAAGTTCGTCAACAGTTTGTTGCTTGTCCACATTATTTACATCGTTTTCGTTGGTAATCTCAGTGACATTTTCTTCAGATGTATTTGAATCCATTTCGGAAGTGTTGTATGTTATAATGATTCAATTTTATTCAATAATCTACAATTCTACGTAAACAAACCTTAGTGAACAAAAAACTTGCAGAAAACGCCAATTGTTTTTCGAATGCCAGCGATGCCAACTTATGTTATTAAAATGTAACTAGTAACAATTTCTGAGTAACTTTTTTTTGTTATTATTAATAAAAAAAAGAGAAAAATAAATGTGGTTTTCTCTAAAATAAATTATTTTGTATTAAAATGTTTTAAATGAAAATAAACTATATTAATATTTGACAATCATTAGATTTGCTCGATTTCCACTCTTGGGCTGTTAAATGCGGTTATATGAAAGAGTTATTAAAAATGATAACAAATATTCGGCAAAATCAAAAAGCCGAATATCAGATAGTTCGGCCGGATAAACTAATAAAAAAATCATAAAATTTTGTTGGAATAATTTTCTAGATAAAATAAATAAATTGCTGCCAGAAAAAGGCGGGATTCTGACACTCTTACATTTTGTAACAAGGATAGACTGATTTAATTTTACATTAAAATTTTTTTTACTGCAATTTTTATTTATAGAATAAAATTTTATTCAAAATATTAAATTATTTACTTTTTAGAAGTAAAATATATAATAAATGTTAAAACTCATGCATGTGGAAATGTTTCAAAATTTGCAAATGAAAACTAATTATTTACCTTGATAATGCTTTTCTAACTAACGAATAATACTAATTGAAGTTGAATCTCAATGTAGAAGAATATATTATGACAATTAATTGCCCAGTTTCAAATTCGAGAACATTTGTAAATGTTTCGCATATAGGTACCCAATTGTTTACTATGAATTGCATAAATGTCACTCCCAAAACCAAGAACCCAATTCCAAAAACAATTTTTCTCTTGAAATGTAATTTTTTTTAGCTTTACATGTAATTTTCAGTATTTCCTACATTACTCGTATGTTAGTATAAAACAAATACTGCAAAAAGTTTTCCGATTATAAAATCATAACCTCAATTTCAAATATCACAAATATTCAGATATCACAGCAGATAAAAAATATTCACAAACTATTTTTACAAACATCTGCTTTAATAATATGAAACAATACATTTACGTTCAAATATTTTAAAAACTCACTTGTCCGACTTATCACTGAATTCCCATAATTTTTAAAATATTTTCATTTAACTAATTTTTGTTATTACAAAACAAACGTATATCTATAGTAGTATATATATATATCGTAGTCAGGAACTACTTTATAATTTAAAGTAATTAAAGTTTAGAATATAATAAACAATACAAACAACAAACAACTATACTCCAACAAGAACTAGCGCAAGTGACAAGTGTGTGAGACACTACTACGCATAAGTCAAACGTTTGACAATGCAGGTCAGTTTATTTTATTATTTCAACAAAATATATTTTTATTGAATAAAATTATGCATTGTTTATTTAAATAAAGTTTTATCGTGTAAAGCTTAGATTTTCAAATAGGTATAGTTTGGCCAATTTTGAACGAAATTGAATGAAATTTTGCGTATACCATTTGAATCATTCCGCTCCCCGCCGCACCCTGCAGAAAAAAAACATGTTTTGACTTAAAAAATTGTCAAACTTTCACAACATGTATAGTATACAAAAAAAAATTTCATTCAATTTGCTAAACGGGCTTAAAAATTCAAACATTTCTACGTAAATTTCGCTTAATTTCAAGGATTTACGATGCCTTGGAGGGAAGTTATAATTTTTTGAAATTTACAAATTTGACATTTTGCAAACTCAACCTTAAAAAAAAGATTTGCTGGTAAATTGAGTTTGTATACCATACACATGTTGTCAAAATTTGACAATTTTTTAAGTCAAAAACATTTTTTTTTTCTGTGGGGTGTCACCACACCTCACCGGGATCGAAATGGCTTAAACGTTGCATTATTTTGCACGGGCTTAAAGAGAAGGCAATTTTTTTCAAAAATTCGTCCATTTGCAACCAAAAGTAACCAAGTTTACCAAAAAACTCGCAAAATGCAAAGTGAATTTTAAAAAATCATCTTTGCGCCAAAACATCGTATGTCTTTGAAATTAAGCGAAATTTATGTAGAAATGTTTGAGTTTTTACGCCCGCTTGGTAAATTGAGTTGAAATTTTTTTGTATGCTATACATGTTGTCAAAATTTGACAATTTTTTAAGTCAAAACATGTATTTTTCTGTGAAGTGTGGTGGGTAGCGGAAAGGATGAAATGGTAGATAGCTTAAATGACCTTAAAAATGTGACTTTAAATTTTTTTGGACGCAAAATTTGATTCAATTTCAGTCAAAATTGTTCGTGTAATACTTATGTATTTGAAAATTGATAATTTTTCAGATTTTTTGAGTGGCGCGTTTTTTTTACAAGTGTATATAAAACACTCACAAATATAAATAATAATATAAACAAATACTACAATTATTACAGCATTTGTTTTTGACAGTATTTGTATTTCTTGAACAAATTTCATTCAGATCTTGTGTTTGATGGAAAATCTTGTACCTATGCAAATATATCACACAGAATTTTAAAATATATTTGAACCATTTTGGCATCAATATAATTATAGAATTGTACGAAATCATTTTATATGACTAAATATGGCTTTGAAAATATTGATGAAATAAATATGTTAAAATTATAATTTTCTTCTTTCGTGTATTGGTATAATGTTAAAAATACATATAGTAGTAAGTTTGAATTTGTAGATTTTTAATATATTTTTTGTTTCATTCATTAAGTACACTAGCCTCTTCCCCTCTGCTGGCGAATTAAATTTAGCGGCAGCAAAGCGGAAAAAGACATATGCACCAATGACCATTCTTCTGTACTTCTACATTTATTATTTTCTTCTAATTGTATTGACATCTGGTGATGTTTATTGTCCATTTTCAATGCTGAAACAGTAAACTTAGAAATATAACATAGTAAATATTAAGTTGATTTGTTTCGTATAGATATTGGTGTGAAACAGGGCTGTGTGATATCTTCTTGGCTATTTAATTTATATATGGATGTTCTTCTTCGGAAAGCCTTCTGTGGTGATGTTGTTACATTGTCCTATTTTAGCGTTAATTCATCTTTTTTCAGCGTGCATAAAAATCTCATCCTTTATTTAATCACTTTGAATAATTAAAAATGTAGATTTTTTCTCTCTACATTTTACGTTGATAAAAATGTACTTTTTTTTTTTAATTAAAATAAAACGTTTTAATAAAAATAAGGAAATAAATGCTGGATTGGTACGTGTAGTTTTGTAGAAAACCAATAACAAACAAACATGGATTGTATTGACAAAAACCAGCATGTGTCCGTCTAAACAAGTTTAGGCACTCCGCAACTGCTGCGCGTAAATAGGGTTGCCAGCAGCACTGGAGTAATACAACGTAAACTCAACCTCAACTAAATTATTTGCATTTGCAATTTATTATTAGCAAAAACTCGTATATGTTTTTAATTGAAACATTAAAATCTTAACAATAATATTTAGTTTCTGGATTAATTCACTAAAGTCAAAGACCAATAAATTATCATTATTTATTTTCAGAAAATCAAAATTTAATTATTGGCTAAAAAATATTCTTTTCTTAATTTAGAAATAAAGAACCACTTTTTCAAAATGAATATATACACATTTCGTTTTTGGTAACAAAGTTTAAAATTCATAAATTACGCATGAAAACATACGTTATATTAAAATAATTTCATATAAATCGGTTTTGTGCTCCCAAAAAACTAGTATTATTTTTTAAGTATTTGTTAAGTTACTGTGAACGGTTGCAAGAAACGTAACAAAATTTTCGGTTAACCGGTTTAATTAACCGTTTCTTTTACCGGTTTTTATACCCTGTTTAAAATTTAGATTTTTAGAATTATTATTTAGATATTTAAAATTATACTTATTTGAGACATTTCATATAATGCAATAATGTCACATTATATATACGTTATAGGTATATTATATGTTTTAAGTTTTGCATCTAATAAGCACATTAAACTATGCAATTATTATACTCTTAAATTTTTTTTAAAGATTTTATATTAGAAAAAGCTTTAGAATTCTTTAGGATTTCATGGCCGGTATCCTTAAATTTATAGAAATTTCAGAGCTGGTATGCCATGGTCGATCTATTTTCGTTACAGACATTTCGCCATACATGGCATCATTAGTTCTTGCTGACTGAATCCTGTTATAAAAAAAAACATTGTATTATATAAAATAAAAAACCTTTAGAATTAAGTTCTATATAATTTTAATCAAAATTCGATATTTAGATATACTCCACGTATATCATTGTAATATCGTTTTTCAGTTGGTTTTTTCTTATTATTTAATTTCTAATTATTTGTTGTTACTATTCATGAAATATTTTGTTATTCTATAACCTAAGAAAAAACATTGACATTCAAATATAGCACGTAATCAGAGCCGTATTTATGCACAGGCGCATGAGGCGCAAGCTGGGGCCTCGTAGCTAAGGGGCCTCAGATTTCAAATCAGATATCAGTCACTGAGATCAATTTGAAAATTATATTTTAATTTCTAGTTTCTAGTTTTAATTTACGAGTAAATTATATTTCAATACATTTCTAATGTTGAAGAACTGGTGTTGTCATTGTCAATAAGATAATAAAAATCTGCATATTTAGTAGGGTGCCTATCTGGCTATTGTAACAAAATACCAATGTATAAATAATTTAAACAAATTAAAAACATTTTCATATAATAATAATAGGACTAAAACTAATTTTTTTCCACTGACAATGGGCCTTTCCACTATTTTTTTTTTATTTGAAATTTGGAAAGTAATAAATAAATAAAAAATTTTGTATATATTTATTTTTCAAATTTATTTATAGTAAAGCTTAAAAAAATTATTAAAAAACGCTAAATTGGCGCCGAACTTCGACAATTCTCGGATTTGTTCGTCCCGTGACGTATACAAGTAGTAGACATTTTCATTGGTTGAATTGCGCGTATTGTGTACTTGTACAGGGTGGGCAAATTTGGACGTTTTCATAGGGGAACTCTGAAACTATAAGAGATATGGAAAAATGGACCGCGCATCCTCGATCCCTTTTTTTGAGAGAAACTCAATTATAAAAACAAAAATTAGCTATCGTCTTTTGTTTTCGAGTTATGGCGAAAAGTTCGCTTTTTCCGTATTTTGATAAATGGCGATATCTCGATGGTTTTTTAAATTAGACGAAAATAATTTTCACATTCTTAAGGCACTTTTTTTAGTAGCATGAAATGGTCTTAACGGATATTATAAATCTCCGTTAATTCTCGGGTTATAACATAAAGTTGTGTTTTTTTAAATACAAGTCATAGTCGGCTCCGACTTAGTTAAATAGAGAATTTTTTTCTCTTTTCAATGATATACAGTGTGTTGACCGCGACCCCGGAACATAGGACTTTAACATGTAATTTCGAGAAATTGCGATATATTACTTTCTCGAATAAAATTCGAGGAAATACTTAGAATACTTTTCGATAGGGCATAATAAGTTCTATAATTTGGTTTTAGTTTTAATTTGCTAGCATGTGCCGTGTGGGCTCTAGAATTTTTTTTTTTTTTTTTTTGTTTTTATTTTTTTTCTCAAAAACTATGAGGTGTAGCAAATAAACATGACATGGAAAAATGAGGAATAATGAGTACTATAATTTGGCGAACAAACAAATTTGGTGAACAAACTAGGGTACTCCCTTGAGAGATTTTCAAAAATTCAGTTTTAAATTTTTTTTCTACTAAACGATGCAACCTAGAATAATGGTTTCTTCACCCAATTATAGTACTCATTATTCCTCATTTTTCCATGTCATGCTTATTTTCCTACACCTCATAGTTTTTGAGAAAAAAAATAAAAACCAAAAAATCAAAAAAAATTCTAGTTCCCACACGGCACAATCTAGCAAATTAAAACTAAAACCAAATTATAGAACTTATTATGCCCTATCGAAAAGTATTCTAAGTATTTCTTCGAATTTTACTCGAGAAAGTAGTATATCGTAATTTCTCGAAATTACATGTTAAAGTTCTATGTTCCGGGATCGCGGTCAACACACTGTATATCATTGAAAAGAGAAAAAAATTCTCTATTTAACTAAGTCAGAGCCGACTATGACTTATATTTAAAAAAACACAACTTTATGTTATAACCCGAGAATTAACGGAGATTTATAATATCCGTTAAGACCATTTCATGCTACTAAAAAAAGTGCCTTAAGAATGTGAAAATTATTTTCGTCTAATTTAAAAAACCATCGAGATATCGCCATTTATCAAAATACGGAAAAAGCGAACTTTTCGCCATAACTCGAAAACAAAAGACGATAGCTAATTTTTGTTTTCATAATTGAGTTTCTCTCAAAAAAAGGGATCGAGAATGCGCGGTCCATTTTTCTATATATCTTATAGTTTCCGAGTTCCCCTATAAAAACGTCCAAATTTGCCCACCCTGTACAAAACAAATAATTTTAACAAAAAAGTGGATTATATAAATTTATTACGTTACATTACATTAGGTTACCATACGTCCTTTTTTGATATTTTAAATATCTGTCCAGTCGGATTTTTGTAATAAGCAAAAATGTCTGAGTTTTTAATTTCTGCTCTTTTAGTATAATTTAGCTTAGTAAATTACAGATATGGTCTACCGAGAGATTAATTTTGAATGTGTCAGTAGTATTCTAATTGTGCAGTATAATTTTAGACATGTTTTGCCAAAAATTTTATAGTTACTGAGAAAATAATAAAACATGGCTAAAACAAATACATTGTTTAGAAAAGTACAAGTAGGCACAAGGAAAAATATAACGAGAGCAATATTTTCTGTTTGTTAAAAATAAAAACTTGTAAATATTATTTTCTAGTTTGATTATTAAAATTTTGAATAATTTTCTTGGATTTTACACAAAAAATATACGAGAACGATGCACAAACCCTTTTTTATATTCCTTTATCTGAACCCCCATAATATGATAACCTTGGTAAAACGTAATTTCTATGAAAGAGTAAAATTTCACTTTGCTTGATGCAAAGTGTCGTCTACTGATAGTGTATATAATCCTAAGATACAAAGTATGCATATTCAGCTACTGTGCGTTACAAAACAATAATTATTTATACTAAATATCTTTTTCTTTGGATTATAGATTTTTCATTATCTCCATCATCTCCATTTAATCCGGATAGTCAAGGTTGTATTGTATATGAACTCAAACAAATATACTCAATGTTTGCAATATGTAAATTTTGTAATTTACTAATCAATTTCATTTGTTATTAGTGTTAATATAATTAATATTTATAAATATATATTTATATATCAAATCATACAAGTTTAATATTTAAAAAGTTTATGGAAGCAAACCTGTTTTCGAAAAAGATCTTCAATAGCTATTTTAAGTTCGTCAACAGTTTGTTGCTTGTCCACATTATTTACATCGTTTTCGTTGGTAATCTCAGTGACATTTTCTTCAGATATATTTGAATCCATTTCGGAAGTGTTGTATGTTATAATAATTCAATTTTATTCAATAATCTACAATTCTACATAAACAAACCTTAGTGAACAAAAAACTTGCAGAAAACGCCAATTGTTTTTCGAATGCCAGCGATGCCAACTTATGTTATTAAAATGTAACTAGTAACAATTTCTGAGTAACTTTTTTTTGTTATTATTAATAAAAAAAAGAGAAAAATAAATGTGGTTTCCTCTAAAATAAATTATTTTGTATTAAAATGTTTTAAATGAAAATAAACTATATTAATATTTGACAATCATTAGATTTGCTCGATTTGCACTCTTGGGCTGTTAAATGCGGTTATATGAAAGAGTTAGGTATTAAAAATGATAACAAATATTCGGCAAAATCAAAAAGCCGAATATCAGATTGTTCGGCCGGATAAACTAATAAAAAAATCATAAAATTTTGTTGTAATAATTTTCTAGATAAAATAAATAAATTACTGCCAGAAAAAGGCGGGATTCTGACACTCTTACATTTTGTAACAAGGATAGACTGATTTAATTTTACATTAAAATTTTTTTACAGCAATTTTTATTTATAGAATAAAATTTTATTCAAAATATTAAATTATTTACTTTTTAGAAGTAAAATATATAATAAATGTTAAAACTCATGCATGTGAAATGTTTCAAAATTTGCAAATGAAAACTAATTATTTACCTTGATAATGCTTTTCTAACTAACGAATAATACTAATTGAAGTTGAATCTCAATGTAGAAGAATATATTATGACAATTAATTGCCCAGTTTCGAATTCGAGAACATTTGTAAATGTTTCGCATATAGGTACCCAATTGTTTACTATGAATTGCATAAATGTCACTCCCAAAACCAAGAACCCAATTCCAAAAACAATTTTTCTCTTGAAATGTAATTTTTTTTAGCTTTACATGTAATTTTCAGTATTTCCTACATTACTCGTATGTTAGTATAAAACAAATACTGCAAAAAGTTTTCCGATTATAAAATCATAACCTCAATTTCAAATATCACAAATATTCAGATATCACAGCAGATAAAAAAATATTCACAAACTATTTTTACAAACATCTGCTTTAATAATATGAAATAATACATTTACGTTCAAATATTTTAAAAACTCACTTGTCCGACTTATCACTGAATTCCCATAATTTTTTAAAATATTTTCATTTAACTAATTTTTGTTATTACAAAACAAACGTATATCTATAGTAGTATATATATATCGTAGTCAGGAACTACTTTATAATTTAAAGTAATTAAAGTTTAGAATATAAAAAACAATACAAACAACTATACACCAACCGAGACTCCACCAAGAACAGCACAAGTGACAAGTGTGTGAGACCTGACCTAACCTAACCTAACCTAATCTTTACATTTACTACTGTGAATCATTCAGCAGAAATTCCATCCGAGATATTTGCGTACGTGGAGTGTGGAGTAATTCTTAATAATTCTTCAAATAATAATACAGTCATTCCGGAAATTTTAAAGAAAATTGTTCACACTTAAAAAATACTGAAATGCACCATTCATTGGTCTGTTTGTAGATTGCAACAACACATACGAGTACCAAAAGACCGGTAGCACACAATAAATTTTGGTTTCCTATTAACATTTTTCTAAAACAAGTTTAGACTGACTTATTCTTAAATCGTACTTTTCAAAAATTAAAATAAAATTTCAATATGGGCTATACAAATTTATTAATTAATATAAACGTAGTACAGAAAATATTAAATACAAACTAAGAATTATAATAGAAGTATTTCAATTGCTTCTAAAACTTAACATTTTTTCACTAATAAATAAATGATTGACATATTTATTAGCAATTAATACAAATGTATTAATTAAATTAAATAAACATAAACGTAATACAGCAAATTTCAATTGCTTCTAAAATTTAACATTTTTCACTAATAAATAAATTATTAACATATTTATTTGCAATTAACTAAACTATTTAACATATTTATTTGCAATTAATTAACAATTAACTAAATTATTTAACAAAAAAATAAAAATTAAATGTTTATAGATCATACAAATCAACACTTGAGTCCGAATCTAATTTTCGAAATAGACTCTCCTGGAACATTAATAATTAATCAAAACTTTAATATATTGTTTTAAATTATCTTAATTCATATTTATATTTTTACCTTGTCTACAAAACTGAAATCAGAATCTTCATTTTGTTTAGACGATTTATCTGCATACAAATCAACGCTTGAGTCCGAATCTAATTTTCGAAATAGACTCTCCTGGAACATTAATAATTAATCAAAACTTTAATATATTGTTTTAAATTATCTTTATTCATATTTATATTTTTACCTTGTCTACAAAACTGAAATCAGAATCTTCATTTTGTTTAGACGATTTATATGTCATATCTGCAACAAAATATAATAAAATTGTATTTTTTACCATGTACTACTTTATGAAGATAAACTTACTTGGTTTTTTAAAAACATCTGAATGCGACATCTTTCTTTTATTTTCAGTTGTTTGAGAATATTCCGTTATACGCATATTATCACTCGAACTATCAGCATCATCTTCCTTATCTAAATATAATTCATATATTACATATTTGAATTTCGAATTATTATTTTTTCTTTTATTACTTTATTAGGCTAAACTTACCTGGTATTTTATGAATATTTGATTGTGTCATCTTTATTTTATTTCCAGTTGATATGGTTGTATCGATATTGTTATCATCTTTTTCAGTTTCATTTGTTATTTGTAACATTATGTCATTAAGTTGTTGGTTTAGATTTTGTTTCAAAATTTTTAATCCGTTAAATTCTTTTTCCAATTTATGTCCCTTATCGATTAGTTTACGATTCTCGTCTAAATATTTATTATTCTCTTTATTCTGCGCATTTAATGTATCTTGTATACGATTATTAAAATCATTTGTCATTTCCTTAATCTTTTCCTCGATTTCTTTGTCAATTTCTCCTATTAATTGTTCCGAATTCTTTTCTGTATTTTCAATCGTTTCACGCAAAACTTTATTATCTTCTGTTGAAGTTTCAATTTCTTGAGCGAAAGATTCAATCTTATTTTGTAGATTTTCTTTCCTTTTACAATATTCAATTGTAATTTTATCAATTTTTGCTTTTAACTCGTTTTGTATTTCGTTTTTAATTTGTGCTTCTGTTTCAAATTTTGTATTTTGATCAGAATCTATTTCGTTTTTCGCACAAATATCTTTGATTTTTTCATTTAATTCATTTACTAATGAATCGTATTCAGAATATTTAGTTTCTGAATATTGGTTAAAAAGCTTCTTTTCATTTTCTAGATACATCATTTCATCTTGCTGAATTTTTAGCTGTGTTTGTATATCTTTGTGAATAGCTTTCTGGCTATTAAATTTCTGTAAAAAAAAAATTAAATTAAATTTATCAAGTTCACACAATATATAAACAATATATAATTTTTAATATGAATAATAATAATAGGAAAAATTATATTTACTGTCATTAAATTCTCTATATCCGACTTAAGAGACATATTCAATATTTCTGCTTCGTTTCTTTTTTCAACAAATGTATTTAAGTTTTCAGTTAATATTTTACGCTGTTTATTTAATTTATCTGTTAATTCATTAAATTTTTTATCGAGATGAGTAAGATCTTGTTCTTTATCACAAATAATTGTTTCCAATTGATCACGATCATTTCTTACTGCAGTCATTGCTTGATTTTGACTTTCATGTTGCTCTTCTAAATGGGTTATATCGATTTTCAGTTGTGAAATACTGGAATAAAATATTTGAATGAAATTCGATACTTTAATTGAAAAACAATCTACGTATATAATTACAACGTACCTTTCATTCTCGGCTGATAAGTTGGATTTTAACTGAATAATTTTATCAGTAGCACGAGTCTTCTTCGAAATATATTCTTGTACAGCTGTATTCGTCGTAGCTTTTAATTTAGTCAGTTTTTCTATGGCATCATTTTTTTCAATTATATCTTGATCAGTTGAATTTTTAAGAATATGATTTAATTCTTTCTGCTTGGTAACTTTTGCTAGTAGTTTTTGATCATTAATTTCAAACTCTTCCAATTTTGTATCTAACATAGTTACTTCTTTTTCCGTTTTTACATTTTCCTTTTCATTGGAATGTTTATAAAAATTCATTAATTTTAATAAAGGATCAAATTGATTTCCAAAAGTTTTTCGGTTTTCATCACGAGCTGCATTAGCGTTATGTTGTTTTATTTTTAATTGTTGGTTTATTTGAATAACTTTATCTTCTTCGGATTTGATATATTCCATTTGTTCTTTAAGTTCTTCATCTTTTTTTATGTAGGAAGAAGCTATTAACTTTATGTTATTGATATATTTTTGCAATTCCGATAAATTTGCTAATTCAGTATCACATTCCTTCTTTAATTGATTACTGTTTTTTGATTGCAAATTTTCAATATTTTTGTCACCAACTTTAATTAGCTTCATGTAACTATTGAGAGTTTCTTTATTACGGAACATAACATGTTCTATTTCAACCTGAACAATAAGCAAATTAATAAAACATGTTTATATAAAAAAATAAATTGAAACATTTCATGTAAATTAATTTTCCTAAAAGTCCGCCAGATTTACCAAAGTATTTTTAAATTAAATATACAGTAGGACTTTGATTTTTTTTGTACTGTACAAAACAAATAATTTTATCAAAAAAAAGTGGATTATATAAATTTATTACGTTACATTACATTAGGTTACCATACGTTCTTTTTTGAGATTTTAAATTTCAGTCCAGTGGGATTTTTGTAATAAGCAAAAATGTCTGAGTTTTTAATTTCTGCTCTTTTAGTATAATTTAGCTTAGTAAATTACAGATATGGTCTACCGAGAGATTAATTTTGAATGTGTCAGTAGTATTCTAATTGTGCAGTATAATTTTAGACATGTTTTGCCAAAAATTTTATAGTTACTGAGAAAATAATAAAACATGGCTAAAACAAATACATTGTTTAGAAAAGTACAAGTAGGCACAAGGAAAAATATAACGAGAGCAATATTTTCTGTTTGTTAAAAATAAAAACTTGTAAATATTATTTTCTAGTTTGATTATTAAAATTTTGAATAATTTTCTTGGATTTTACACAAAAAATATACGAGAACGATGCACAAACCCTTTTTTATATTCCTTTATCTGAACCCCCATAATATGATAACCTTGGTAAAACGTAATTTCTATGAAAGAGTAAAATTTCACTTTGCTTGATGCAAAGTGTCGTCTACTGATAGTGTATATAATCCTAAGATACAAAGTATGCATATTCAGCTACTGTGCGTTACAAAACAATAATTATTTATACTAAATATCTTTTTCTTTGGATTATAGATTTTTCATTATCTCCATCATCTCCATTTAATCCGGATAGTCAAGGTTGTATTGTATATGAACTCAAACAAATATACTCAATGTTTGCAATATGTAAATTTTGTAATTTACTAATCAATTTCATTTGTTATTAGTGTTAATATAATTAATATTTATAAATATATATTTATATATCAAATCATACAAGTTTAATATTTAAAAAGTTTATGGAAGCAAACCTGTTTTCGAAAAAGATCTTCAATAGCTATTTTAAGTTCGTCAACAGTTTGTTGCTTGTCCACATTATTTACATCGTTTTCGTTGGTAATCTCAGTGACATTTTCTTCAGATATATTTGAATCCATTTCGGAAGTGTTGTATGTTATAATAATTCAATTTTATTCAATAATCTACAATTCTACATAAACAAACCTTAGTGAACAAAAAACTTGCAGAAAACGCCAATTGTTTTTCGAATGCCAGCGATGCCAACTTATGTTATTAAAATGTAACTAGTAACAATTTCTGAGTAACTTTTTTTTGTTATTATTAATAAAAAAAAGAGAAAAATAAATGTGGTTTCCTCTAAAATAAATTATTTTGTATTAAAATGTTTTAAATGAAAATAAACTATATTAATATTTGACAATCATTAGATTTGCTCGATTTGCACTCTTGGGCTGTTAAATGCGGTTATATGAAAGAGTTAGGTATTAAAAATGATAACAAATATTCGGCAAAATCAAAAAGCCGAATATCAGATTGTTCGGCCGGATAAACTAATAAAAAAATCATAAAATTTTGTTGTAATAATTTTCTAGATAAAATAAATAAATTACTGCCAGAAAAAGGCGGGATTCTGACACTCTTACATTTTGTAACAAGGATAGACTGATTTAATTTTACATTAAAATTTTTTTACAGCAATTTTTATTTATAGAATAAAATTTTATTCAAAATATTAAATTATTTACTTTTTAGAAGTAAAATATATAATAAATGTTAAAACTCATGCATGTGGAAATGTTTCAAAATTTGCAAATGAAAACTAATTATTTACCTTGATAATGCTTTTCTAACTAACGAATAATACTAATTGAAGTTGAATCTCAATGTAGAAGAATATATTATGACAATTAATTGCCCAGTTTCGAATTCGAGAACATTTGTAAATGTTTCGCATATAGGTACCCAATTGTTTACTATGAATTGCATAAATGTCACTCCCAAAACCAAGAACCCAATTCCAAAAACAATTTTTCTCTTGAAATGTAATTTTTTTTAGCTTTACATGTAATTTTCAGTATTTCCTACATTACTCGTATGTTAGTATAAAACAAATACTGCAAAAAGTTTTCCGATTATAAAATCATAACCTCAATTTCAAATATCACAAATATTCAGATATCACAGCAGATAAAAAAATATTCACAAACTATTTTTACAAACATCTGCTTTAATAATATGAAATAATACATTTACGTTCAAATATTTTAAAAACTCACTTGTCCGACTTATCACTGAATTCCCATAATTTTTTAAAATATTTTCATTTAACTAATTTTTGTTATTACAAAACAAACGTATATCTATAGTAGTATATATATATCGTAGTCAGGAACTACTTTATAATTTAAAGTAATTAAAGTTTAGAATATAAAAAACAATACAAACAACTATACACCAACCGGGACTCCACTAAGAACTAGCACAAGTGACAAGTGTGTGAGACCTGACCTAACCTAACCTAACCTAACCTAATCTTTACATTTACTACTGTGAATCATTCAGCAGAAATTCCATCCGAGATATTTGCGTACGTGGAGTGTGGAGTAATTCTTAATAATTCTTCAAATAATAATACAGTCATTCCGGAAATTTTAAAGAAAATTGTTCACACTTAAAAAATACTGAAATGCACCATTCATTGGTCTGTTTGTAGATTGCAACAACACATACGAGTACCAAAAGACCGGTAGCACACAATAAATATTGGTTTCCTATTAACATTTTTCTAAAACAAGTTTAGACTGACTTATTCTTAAATCGTACTTTTCAAAAATTAAAATAAAATTTCAATATGGGCTATACAAATTTATTAATTAATATAAACGTAGTACAGAAAATATTAAATACAAACTAAGAATTATAATAGAAGTATTTCAATTGCTTCTAAAACTTAACATTTTTTCACTAATAAATAAATGATTGACATATTTATTAGCAATTAATACAAATGTATTAATTAAATTAAATAAACATAAACGTAATACAGCAAATTTCAATTGCTTCTAAAATTTAACATTTTTCACTAATAAATAAATTATTAACATATTTATTTGCAATTAACTAAACTATTTAACATATTTATTTGCAATTAATTAACAATTAACTAAATTATTTAACAAAAAAATAAAAATTAAATGTTTATAGATCATACAAATCAACACTTGAGTCCGAATCTAATTTTCGAAATAGACTCTCCTGGAACATTAATAATTAATCAAAACTTTAATAATTATATTGTTTTAAATTATCTTTATTCATATTTATATTTTTACCTTGTCTACAAAACTGAAATCAGAATCTTCATTTTGTTTAGACGATTTATATGTCATATCTGCAACAAAATATAATAAAATTGTATTTTTTACCATGTACTACTTTATGAAGATAAACTTACTTGGTTTTTTAAAAACATCTGAATGCGACATCTTTCTTTTATTTTCAGTTGTTTGAGAATATTCCGTTATACGCATATTATCACTCGAACTATCAGCATCATCTTCCTTATCTAAATATAATTCATATATTACATATTTGAATTTCGAATTATTATTTTTTCTTTTATTACTTTATTAGGCTAAACTTACCTGGTATTTTATGAATATTTGATTGTGTCATCTTTATTTTATTTCCAGTTGATATGGTTGTATCGATATTGTTATCATCTTTTTCAGTTTCATTTGTTATTTGTAACATTATGTCATTAAGTTGTTGGTTTAGATTTTGTTTCAAAATTTTTAATCCGTTAAATTCTTTTTCCAATTTATGTCCCTTATCGATTAGTTTACGATTCTCGTCTAAATATTTATTATTCTCTTTATTCTGCGCATTTAATGTATCTTGTATACGATTATTAAAATCATTTGTCATTTCCTTAATCTTTTCCTCGATTTCTTTGTCAATTTCTCCTATTAATTGTTCCGAATTCTTTTCTGTATTTTCAATCGTTTCACGCAAAACTTTATTATCTTCTGTTGAAGTTTCAATTTCTTGAGCGAAAGATTCAATCTTATTTTGTAGATTTTCTTTCCTTTTACAATATTCAATTGTAATTTTATCAATTTTTGCTTTTAACTCGTTTTGTATTTCGTTTTTAATTTGTGCTTCTGTTTCAAATTTTGTATTTTGATCAGAATCTATTTCGTTTTTCGCACAAATATCTTTGATTTTTTCATTTAATTCATTTACTAATGAATCGTATTCAGAATATTTAGTTTCTGAATATTGGTTAAAAAGCTTCTTTTCATTTTCTAGATACATCATTTCATCTTGCTGAATTTTTAGCTGTGTTTGTATATCTTTGTGAATAGCTTTCTGGCTATTAAATTTCTGTAAAAAAAAAATTAAATTAAATTTATCAAGTTCACACAATATATAAACAATATATAATTTTTAATATGAATAATAATAATAGGAAAAATTATATTTACTGTCATTAAATTCTCTATATCCGACTTAAGAGACATATTCAATATTTCTGCTTCGTTTCTTTTTTCAACAAATGTATTTAAGTTTTCAGTTAATATTTTACGCTGTTTATTTAATTTATCTGTTAATTCATTAAATTTTTTATCGAGATGAGTAAGATCTTGTTCTTTATCACAAATAATTGTTTCCAATTGATCACGATCATTTCTTACTGCAGACATTGCTTGATTTTGACTTTCATGTTGCTCTTCTAAATGGGTTATATCGATTTTCAGTTGTGAAATACTGGAATAAAATATTTGAATGAAATTCGATACTTTAATTGAAAAACAATCTACGTATATAATTACAACGTACCTTTCATTCTCGGCTGATAAGTTGGATTTTAACTGAATAATTTTATCAGTAGCACGAGTCTTCTTCGAAATATATTCTTGTACAGCTGTATTCGTCGTAGCTTTTAATTTAGTCAGTTTTTCTATGGCATCATTTTTTTCAATTATATCTTGATCAGTTGAATTTTTAAGAATATGATTTAATTCTTTCTGCTTGGTAACTTTTGCTAGTAGTTTTTGATCATTAATTTCAAACTCTTCCAATTTTGTATCTAACATAGTTACTTCTTTTTCCGTTTTTACATTTTCCTTTTCATTGGAATGTTTATAAAAATTCATTAATTTTAATAAAGGATCAAATTGATTTCCAAAAGTTTTTCGGTTTTCATCACGAGCTGCATTAGCGTTATGTTGTTTTATTTTTAATTGTTGGTTTATTTGAATAACTTTATCTTCTTCGGATTTGATATATTCCATTTGTTCTTTAAGTTCTTCATCTTTTTTTATGTAGGAAGAAGCTATTAACTTTATGTTATTGATATATTTTTGCAATTCCGATAAATTTGCTAATTCAGTATCACATTCCTTCTTTAATTGATTACTGTTTTTTGATTGCAAATTTTCAATATTTTTGTCACCAACTTTAATTAGCTTCATGTAACTATTGAGAGTTTCTTTATTACGGAACATAACATGTTCTATTTCAACCTGAACAATAAGCAAATTAATAAAACATGTTTATATAAAAAAATAAATTGAAACATTTCATGTAAATTAATTTTCCTAAAAGTCCGCCAGATTTACCAAAGTATTTTTAAATTAAATATACAGTAGGACTTTGATTTTTTTTGTACTGTACAAAACAAATAATTTTATCAAAAAAAAGTGGATTATATAAATTTATTACGTTACATTACATTAGGTTACCATACGTTCTTTTTTGAGATTTTAAATTTCAGTCCAGTGGGATTTTTGTAATAAGCAAAAATGTCTGAGTTTTTAATTTCTGCTCTTTTAGTATAATTTAGCTTAGTAAATTACAGATATGGTCTACCGAGAGATTAATTTTGAATGTGTCAGTAGTATTCTAATTGTGCAGTATAATTTTAGACATGTTTTGCCAAAAATTTTATAGTTACTGAGAAAATAATAAAACATGGCTAAAACAAATACATTGTTTAGAAAAGTACAAGTAGGCACAAGGAAAAATATAACGAGAGCAATATTTTCTGTTTGTTAAAAATAAAAACTTGTAAATATTATTTTCTAGTTTGATTATTAAAATTTTGAATAATTTTCTTGGATTTTACACAAAAAATATACGAGAACGATGCACAAACCCTTTTTTATATTCCTTTATCTGAACCCCCATAATATGATAACCTTGGTAAAACGTAATTTCTATGAAAGAGTAAAATTTCACTTTGCTTGATGCAAAGTGTCGTCTACTGATAGTGTATATAATCCTAAGATACAAAGTATGCATATTCAGCTACTGTGCGTTACAAAACAATAATTATTTATACTAAATATCTTTTTCTTTGGATTATAGATTTTTCATTATCTCCATCATCTCCATTTAATCCGGATAGTCAAGGTTGTATTGTATATGAACTCAAACAAATATACTCAATGTTTGCAATATGTAAATTTTGTAATTTACTAATCAATTTCATTTGTTATTAGTGTTAATATAATTAATATTTATAAATATATATTTATATATCAAATCATACAAGTTTAATATTTAAAAAGTTTATGGAAGCAAACCTGTTTTCGAAAAAGATCTTCAATAGCTATTTTAAGTTCGTCAACAGTTTGTTGCTTGTCCACATTATTTACATCGTTTTCGTTGGTAATCTCAGTGACATTTTCTTCAGATATATTTGAATCCATTTCGGAAGTGTTGTATGTTATAATAATTCAATTTTATTCAATAATCTACAATTCTACATAAACAAACCTTAGTGAACAAAAAACTTGCAGAAAACGCCAATTGTTTTTCGAATGCCAGCGATGCCAACTTATGTTATTAAAATGTAACTAGTAACAATTTCTGAGTAACTTTTTTTTGTTATTATTAATAAAAAAAAGAGAAAAATAAATGTGGTTTCCTCTAAAATAAATTATTTTGTATTAAAATGTTTTAAATGAAAATAAACTATATTAATATTTGACAATCATTAGATTTGCTCGATTTGCACTCTTGGGCTGTTAAATGCGGTTATATGAAAGAGTTAGGTATTAAAAATGATAACAAATATTCGGCAAAATCAAAAAGCCGAATATCAGATTGTTCGGCCGGATAAACTAATAAAAAAATCATAAAATTTTGTTGTAATAATTTTCTAGATAAAATAAATAAATTACTGCCAGAAAAAGGCGGGATTCTGACACTCTTACATTTTGTAACAAGGATAGACTGATTTAATTTTACATTAAAATTTTTTTACAGCAATTTTTATTTATAGAATAAAATTTTATTCAAAATATTAAATTATTTACTTTTTAGAAGTAAAATATATAATAAATGTTAAAACTCATGCATGTGGAAATGTTTCAAAATTTGCAAATGAAAACTAATTATTTACCTTGATAATGCTTTTCTAACTAACGAATAATACTAATTGAAGTTGAATCTCAATGTAGAAGAATATATTATGACAATTAATTGCCCAGTTTCGAATTCGAGAACATTTGTAAATGTTTCGCATATAGGTACCCAATTGTTTACTATGAATTGCATAAATGTCACTCCCAAAACCAAGAACCCAATTCCAAAAACAATTTTTCTCTTGAAATGTAATTTTTTTTAGCTTTACATGTAATTTTCAGTATTTCCTACATTACTCGTATGTTAGTATAAAACAAATACTGCAAAAAGTTTTCCGATTATAAAATCATAACCTCAATTTCAAATATCACAAATATTCAGATCTGATTCAGATATCACAACAGATAAAAAAATATTCACAAACTATTTTTACAAACATCTGCTTTAATAATATGAAACAATACATTTACGTTCAAATATTTTAAAAACTCACTTGTCCGACTTATCACTGAATTCCCATAATTTTTTAAAATATTTTCATTTAACTAATTTTTGTTATTACAAAACAAACGTATATCTATAGTAGTGTATACCGGGTGTCTACTTTTTTTTTGTTACATAGGGAATACAATGCTAAAATTTTCATTTGGTGATAAATTTTCCCCTAATTATTATAGAACAAAAGTACAAATACAAAAGTTGTTTAGAATTCAAAAATGCATCAAATGATGCCAAATTTATCAATATAGGATGTTCTGATCAAGAATTAGAAGCAAATTAAAATTTCCATTTTTGCGCTCTTTACATCAAAGTGCCATGGAAATTAAACAAATAATTTCATTTCTTCTGGAGTTTGAGTTTGACAGATCGTATTTATTTTATTGTTACGTTCTGTATTATTATTATTATTATTATTATTATTGAAAATAATGAATAAACTTAATGTAAATGAAAAGCTATTAAGTATAAAAAGTATTAAGTATTTATTATTTATTACAATGAAAGGGTATTTTACTCGGCTGTACCCTACGTACTAGCTGTGGTTTTAAATTGTGAATGTCTCCATTATAATTTTAAGTAATTGTTTAATTTATTTATTAACTTCAAGTTATAAAAACAATACATTTGAATTAGATGACTGGCATTATGCCTAATATATTTATTATAATAATTTAAACTTATCCCTGAGGATGCTGTAAGTTGTGCAGTGAAACGTCGGATAAGAGTTTAATAAATAGTAAATAGCTGAACTCCGTAAAACTTTCTTTATTTATTACAATATTCAATATACCTATAAAACAGAAAAATTCATGAATACAAGATATAGGAGAACAAAAACGAAACTAACAATTTAAATTAAATGTTCAAATAAATCGCCATTAACTGCCAAACAATAACCTAATCTGTTATAAAATTCGTGACGTACAGAGCTTAATTGTGTTTGTGTTATATTATTGCACTCTTCAACAATGGCATTTTTCAAATCAACAAGATTTTTGATATGTCGTTTATAAATTTTCTCCTTCAAATATGGCCATAAAAAGAAATCGCACGGTGCTAAATCGGGCGATCTAGCTGGCCAATTAATTGGACCACCTCTACCAATCCATGAATTTGGAAAACATTGATCCAAATATAATTTAATGTTGCAGCTGTAATGTGCCGGACATCCGTCTTGTTGATACCAGACAACATTATCTTGAGTTGCACACTCTTCTAACTGCGGACCAATATGATTTTGCAACATATCCAAATATTTTTCGTTGTTTAAATTATTTTCAATAAAAAATGGCCCAATTATACACCTGCCAAAAATTCCAGCCTATACATTAACTTTTTCTGGATATTGGGTACGTGTTGCTACCATTAAATGAGGGTTTGTTTGGCTCCATATTCTAAAGTTTTGTGTATTAGGTTCGCCGTGTAAAGTAAACGTAGACTCGTCAGTAAAACAAATAGATTTCAAGAAGTTTCTGTCTAAATTGGATTTTTCCATAATAATGTTACTAAATTCGCTTCTAGCCATTTTATCCGCTTCAAATATCTCTTGGTGCGTGGAATATTTATAAGAATGATATTTTTCATTTTTTAGTACCTTATGTATTGTTGAAGGATGCAAATTTAATTCAGCACCAAGTTGACGCACACTAACATTTGGGTTTTCCGTTACACACAAAAGTATATTCAATGTATTTTCTTTAATTGCATTTTGATTTAAATTCTCCTCCTGATCTTCTGCGTTGATTTTTCTACAATTTTTACAACGTTTGAACACACTTCCAGTTTCTTCGAATTGTTTAATTATCCTACGAATAGTCATAGCGGAAGGTATGGGACGGTTTTCAAAGAAAGCGCTGAATAAATCTCTTACTCGTCGTATCGAATTTCCAGTAAAATACCATTTTACGCACTGAACTTTTTCATTTACCTTAAGTTTATTCATTATTTTCAATAATAATGATAATAATACAGAACGTAACAATAAAATAAATACGATCTGTCAAACTCAAACTCCAGAAGAAATGAAATTATTTGTTTAATTTCCATGGCACTTTGATGTAAAGAGCGCAAAAATGGAAATTTTAATTTGCTTCTAATTCTTGATCGGAACATCCTATATTGATAAATTTGGCATCATTTGATGCATTTTTGAATTCTAAACAACTTTTGTATTTGTACTTTTGTTCTATAATAATTAGGGGAAAATTTATCACCAAATGAAAATTTTAGCATTGTATTCCCTATGTAACAAAAAAAAAGTAGACACCCGGTATATATATCGTAGTCAGGAACTACTTTATAATTTAAAGTAATTAAAGTTTAGAATATAAAAAACAATACAAACAACAAACAACTATACACCAAGCGGGACAAGAACTAGCGCAAGTGACAAGTGTGTGAGACACTACTACGCATAAGTCAAACGTTTAACCATGCAGGTCAGTTTATTTTATTATTTCAACAAAATATATTTTTATTGAATAAAGTTATGCATTGTTTATTTAAATAAAGTTTTATCGTGTATAGCTTAGATTTTCAAATAGGTATAGTTTGGCCAATTTTGAACGAAATTGAATGAAATTTTGCGTATACCATTTGAATCATTCCGCTTCCCGCCACACCCTGCAAAAAAACATGTTTTGACTTAAAAAATTGTCAAACTTTGACAACATGTAATAGTATACAAAAAAAAAAATTCACTCAATTTGCCAAACGGGCTTAAAAACTCAAACATTTCTACGTAAATTTCGCTTAATTTCAAGGATTTACGATGCCTTGGAGGGAAGTTATAATTTTTCGAAATTTACAAATTTGACATTTTGCAAATTCAACCTTAAAAAAAAAAGATTTGCTGGTAAATTGAGTTTGTATACCATACACATGTTGTCAAAATTTGACAATTTTTTAAGTCAAAAACATTTTTTTTCTGTGGGGTGTCACCACACCTCACCGGGACCGAAATGGCTTAAACGTTGCATTATTTTGCACGGGCTTAAAGAGAAGGCAATTTTTTTCAAAAATTCGTCCATTTGCAACCAAAAGTAACCAAGTTTGCCAAAAAAACTCGCAAAATGCAAAGTGAATTTTAAAAAATCATCTTTGCGCCAAAACATCGTATGTCTTTGAAATTAAGCGAAATTTATGTAGAAATGTTTGAGTTTTTACGCCCGCTTGGTAAATTGAGTTGACATTTTTTTGTATGCTATACATGTTGTCAAAATTTGACAATTTTTTAAGTCAAAACATGTTTTTTTCTGTGAGGTGTGGTGGGTAGCGGAAAGGTTGAAATGGTAGATAACTTAAATGACCTTAAAGATGTGACTAAATTTTTTTGGACGCAAAATTTGATTCAATTTCGTTCAAAATTGGTCGTGTAATACTTATTTGAAAATTGGTAATTTTCAGATTTTTTGAGTGGCGCGTTTTTTTTACAAGTGTATATAAAACACTCACAAATATAAATAATAATATAAACAAATACTACAATTATTACAGCATTTGTTTTTGACAGTATTTGTATTTCTTGAACAAATTTCATTCAGATCTTGTGTTTGATGGAAAATCTTGTACCTATGCAAATATATCACACAGAATTTTAAAATATATTTGAACCATTTTGGCATCAATATAATTATAGAATTGTACGAAATCATTTTATATGACTAAATATGGCTTTGAAAATATTGATGAAATAAATATGTTAAAATTATAATTTTCTTCTTTCGTGTATTGGTATAATGTTAAAAATACATATAGTAGTAAGTTTGAATTTGTAGATTTTTAATATATTTTTTGTTTCATTCATTAAGTACACTAGCCTCTTCCCCTCTGCTGGCGAATTAAATTTAGCGGCAGCAAAGCGGAAAAAGGCATATGCACCAATGACCATTCTTCTGTACTTCTACATTTATTATTTTCTTCTAATTGTATTGACATCTGGTGATGTTTATTGTCCATTTTCAATGCTGAAACAGTAAACTTAGAAATATAACATAGTAAATATTAAGTTGATTTGTTTCGTATAGATATTGGTGTGAAACAGGGCTGTGTGATATCTTCTTGGCTATTTAATTTATATATGGATGTTCTTCTTCGGAAAGCCTTCTGTGGTGATGTTGTTACATTGTCCTATTTTAGCGTTAATTCATCTTTTTTCAGCGTGCATAAAAATCTCATCCTTTATTTAAGGTCAATAGTCACACTCGATATGGGCGTGTCCACTGAATTGCAGCGACGATTCAATAAATATTTTTTTATTAATTTTGTAGATCATATTCAATATAACTGATTATACGTAATCTTTAAAAAGATATGTATAATTAATAATTTAATATCAATATTCCATTATTAATAAAATTACATAATATACAAGTAAATATATTTTTAACAAGCCATATTTTCTTTCGTAAGCATTATTATTGTTTCGAAAAGATATATGACATGTGAAATGTTATACAGAATAACATAAATTTTTTTGAATTTTTACGAACGATAAAAAATAGAGATCGATTGACTTTTATCAAGAGAAACCTGAGATTTATCAAGCAAATGGCATATATTACTTTCTCTTGTCCAAATTCCACGTTCAAAAAATCTGAAATTTTTATATAAAGTTTATAATTATGAAATGATATTATACTATTTTTTTTGTTAATTAATAATCATTATTTAAGATTTTTTTATATTTTCAATTTTTATATTTTCCAATATCTCCAATGGCTGGCGCCACTGACAACAAATCTTCGAAATATTATGAAATCATGGCAAGTCAATGTTACACGCTACAAAAAATTATTTGGCTTAAATTTATTCTTTTTATATAATATATGACATTATAACAAGGATAATATTGAAAATTGTTAAAATATTGCAGATTTTGGTATTTAGGAATTTATTTAAAGTATTTTATAGAATTTAAATTAATTTTTTAACCTGAAAATCTAACCTATCTTTATTCTTCAAAACAAAACGTCAAAAGTGACATTTCAATTTATTATCAATGTATATCGATATATAGAAAACAGTAACAAATAATTTATAGAGCAGCTAATGCCTGGTATCAGAATATATAATATATACTACATATACTCGTTGCTGGTATGTAATTTATAATTATTAAATTTTTATTATATTACAAAAACATATTCTTCATGTTGTACAACCAGCCAAAAAAGGAGATAAAGCACTTGAAAACTCAAACAGCTTTAGAATCGCTTACATCCGAAGATAATTCATTTTGGCGTGTGACAAAAGCAAAACGAAACAAAAAGAACACCATTCCATCACTACACTCTCCGCACGGGGCAGAGTATATCACACAAGTATTTACTCGCCCCATTACTGTACAACATATTCACTGCTGATCTTCCGAAACCAAAGAACATGATCATATAGCAATACGCGAATGACACAGAAATACTGACACGATCCAGACATAGTTTAAATACAAAATATCGCTAAGCATACTTGCCTCAAACAGCACGTAATCATGTACACGTACACAAATATATTTTATTATTCATACTTACATAAATAATAATACCATAGAAAATTTTATAAAAATAGTTAGGATGAAGCTGAAAGGGGCACAAGATGTACAAGATGTCCGGTGCAACCAAGAGGATGTGGGCGTGAAGATCTGAAGGACTTAGGTTTCTGTTCCAGGATGATATAATGCACAACTACACTGATCAGGTCAAGCAACAATAAAATAAACGATACACTAACAAATCTACCGCGTTTTAATGATTATTAAAAGATACAAAAGAAATTATAAGCATTTTTGAACAATTACTTATGTTACAATAATCCATTGAAAAATTATGTTCAAAATGGAAATGTTTTCAATAAATTCTAGGCAAAAATGTACTATTTTTATCAACATTTTCTAATATACATATTTATAAACAATTTTGAATAATTTTTATTTACCTATACTTATTTTAATTTTACATATATTTGCAAATAAACAAATTTCACTATAATTTAGACTACCTTGTTTATTATTGGTTGAAATTAAATTTTCAACAAATTGCAAATGTATATCAATTATAAGTTGAATATAAAAAATAGTATTATTAGCTCCATAACTTTTAACAAATAAAAACTGATTCGATGAAAAACAAAATTATATAAACATAGGTCTGATTCGTTTTAATTAAAAAGCTGTAAGTCTTTCAAGATATCGATGACAAAAGTCTGTCATATTTGCAGTTTCTTTTTAGCAGGGTTCTGAATCACAAAACCATGCATTTATGACCGAAGAGTACGTAGATATAATATTCATATACAGGCTGAGTCGGGAACAATGGGACAAAATCCAAAAGTGTATTGTATACCTAAAAATAGTGTAAAAAAATTCAAATGTTGTTATCCGATTTGTATTTGTTTTCAAGTTATAGCGTAATTCAAATATGAACAGAAACTCACATACATCAATAAAAGATTTGGAAACATGTATGTTTAATATTAGCTGAAATTAAATTTTAAAAAAATCGTTTATCGTCACAACAGGACAAGATTTTCCAAATAAAAGTACAAAATAAGATACATATTTTTATTATATATTTTTAATAAAATATAGTAGAAAATTTGCATATATCATAACACTACAAGTTCTGATATAATTTCGGCACAAACCACATAATGAATTATTGTTTCGAATGCAAATACAAGTCGGATACATTTCAAATTTATGCATTAATGACCGAAGAATATGCAAATATAATTTTTATATATAGGGTTTTTGTGAAACAGATTGTTTTAAATTTTTAAAATCTTAAAACTTCTCTTCTTAAAGCTAATCCGATCAATCGAATTCGTCTTCTTCTGTCAAAGTTTGTCACATTAGTTGATTATTATTTTAAAACAAATTATTACAAATTTTTCATAAATGGAGCTTGCTTCAGTAATGTCAGATTGTAATTCTATAATGGTTTTCTTTTGTTATCAGTCTAAGTTATTCTGCAGAATATTCTCATGAGGACCTTATATCTTTTCTTAAAATGTTCAATTATTTCAATTGTGATCAATTGCTTCCACATAGATTTATAACTATAAATAAATAAATTAAGTACTGTTCGTTACTATATTTAAATTTACTTACAAAATATAATTTTGATGTTGGAACTTTATCGAAATAATTTTTAATCTTCTTCTAATAAAAATTTTTGTTCTTGAAATTAGTAGTCAAAAAAATATTAAATTATTTGTGTTGCATATAAATTATATGTATAAATTTCATAACCATTATTTTTCTGTTGTTTATAAAATATGATCTTTCTCTAGCATCTAGCATCTAGACATCAAAATATAAACAGAACATCTGACAACTGCATTCGCCAAATATATTATAGGTCAGTTAGTATTGATCAGATTCGAATGTTGTTACATTAAAATTATTAAATCTAACACTTTTATTATTATTATGTTCATATTATATTATATAATATTAATGAATAATTATTTCAATAATTCATAATATTAAATACAATATATATTAGAAAATATTCCATTGAATTTAATATATACGCATGCGCAGTTTCGCTTTTTGGAACCATTCAAACAAATTTGGTTCGTGATGACGTCAAAAGATGCACCTCTTACTTCCTTCACCCCTAGCCAACATTGATAGTACGCCAGTTCTGCTCAGTTCTTGTGGCAAACGTAATTTCTTGTTCTATATGCCATATTTATTTAGTAGGCGCGGGGATGAGAGGGTAAATGAGTTAGACTTGTGCGTTGTGCCTTCGCATCAAGAACTTTGTTTTGATATGCCGGCGTGTAGTCTGTCTCACTCTTCAACACATTTCGTCTAGCGCATAGTCTTTGTAATAATTACCGCAAAGTACAGAAAGGCAAAAATATATGTTTATACTATAATATTTAGTTTTATTTTTATAACAAGTTGCACTATAGGAAATATAATTATGTACTTTGTTCTATTATCCGGACCTCGATTATCCGATTTTTCGATTATCCGGATTGCAATTTTATGAATTTTATGATTATATGTATACAATATGAAATAAAAAAACTCGTGTACGCAATTTTACTTTCCTATTTTTCCTCACGGTTTTCGATTATCCGGATTTGTTGTTATCCGGACTATCTTCATCCCCGACTAGTCCGGATAATCGAGGTTTTTCTGTATGTTATAAAAATTACTGAATTTATGTCAATTACATATTATAGGTTTCAATATATTTATGAAATTTATGTTAGAATCGGGTTTTGCAACTCAACTTATAATAATATTATAATAATATTATTATATTATTATTATTTTATTATATATTATATATTATTTTATTATATATTATATAGTATTATATATATATATATATATATATATATATATATATATATATATATATATATATTTATATATTATTTTATTATATTATTATTAATATTATTATTTTCATATAAATAAAAATCAAATTTAAAAAAAAAAACATTTCTATTTAATTTTAAATAAATAATAAAATAAAAATTATATTAAAAAGTTATAATATATCAAAACAAATGTGAAAAATAATCATATCTGTTTTCTTATTTTAATTGGAAAATAAATATAAACAAATAATAGTTATTTTTTCATTAAAATAGATGTTTTATATTTTTATTTAGTATTTTCTACATAACTAACGAAAATTATTATGAAAATAAATAGATTTTTCAGATAAGACAAAAATAATACTGCTTGATACGGACTTCGCTTAGCAGTGCATACATAGGCAACACAACCAACACGGTTGTGTTGCCTATGTATGCATTAGTAATTTCGGTAGAATAGTCAGCACCCTCTGGGCGGATTTGATTCACACAAATTTACCCCAACTTTTCCTCTTAATCACTTTGAATAATTAAAAATGTAGATTTTTTCTCTCTACATTTTACGTTGATAAAAATGTACTTTTTTTTTTTAATTAAAATAAAACGTTTTAATAAAAATAAGGAAATAAATGCTGGATTGGTACGTGTAGTTTTGTAGAAAACCAATAACAAACAAACATGGATTGTATTGACAAAAACCAGCATGTGTCCGTCTAAACAAGTTTAGGCACTCCGCAACTGCTGCGCGTAAATAGGGTTGCCAGCAGCACTGGAGTAATACAACGTAAACTCAACCTCAACTAAATTATTTGCATTTGCAATTTATTATTAGCAAAAACTCGTATATGTTTTTAATTGAAACATTAAAATCTTAACAATAATATTTAGTTTCTGGATTAATTCACTAAAGTCAAAGACCAATAAATTATCATTATTTATTTTCAGAAAATCAAAATTTAATTATTGGCTAAAAAATATTCTTTTCTTAATTTAGAAATAAAGAACCACTTTTTCAAAATGAATATATACACATTTCGTTTTTGGTAACAAAGTTTAAAATTCATAAATTACGCATGAAAACATACGTTATATTAAAATAATTTCATATAAATCGGTTTTGTGCTCCCAAAAAACTAGTATTATTTTTTAAGTATTTGTTAAGTTACTGTGAACGGTTGCAAGAAACGTAACAAAATTTTCGGTTAACCGGTTTAATTAACCGTTTCTTTTACCGGTTTTTATACCCTGTTTAAAATTTAGATTTTTAGAATTATTATTTAGATATTTAAAATTATACTTATTTGAGACATTTCATATAATGCAATAATGTCACATTATATATACGTTATAGGTATATTATATGTTTTAAGTTTTGCATCTAATAAGCACATTAAACTATGCAATTATTATACTCTTAAATTTTTTTTAAAGATTTTATATTAGAAAAAGCTTTAGAATTCTTTAGGATTTCATGGCCGGTATCCTTAAATTTATAGAAATTTCAGAGCTGGTATGCCATGGTCGATCTATTTTCGTTACAGACGTTTCGCCATACATGGCATCATTAGTTCTTGCTGACTGAATCCTGTTATAAAAAAAAACATTGTATTATATAAAATAAAAAACCTTTAGAATTAAGTTCTATATAATTTTAATCAAAATTCGATATTTAGATATACTCCACGTATATCATTGTAATATCGTTTTTCAGTTGGTTTTTTCTTATTATTTAATTTCTAATTATTTGTTGTTACTATTCATGAAATATTTTGTTATTCTATAACCTAAGAAAAAACATTGACATTCAAATATAGCACGTAATTAATAGATATAATTTTACTATTTGAGTGTATTTGTACTTGCTAATATATATCAGAACTACGAATCGGAATTTAACCGAAAACCGAAAAAAACCGTTATTTTTGCTGGAACGAAAACCGGAACAGAACCGAAAAAAATATTTGTTTTTACTACTTTGACTGCAAGGAAAAAGTAGTATAGCGCTTGGTACGGTGTCTGTAACATTTTCAAAAAAAAAAAAATTGTATAGAAATCCTTCATATAGCCTGTAGATGACGAATCTGAACTTAGTTTATGTGGGTGTATGGATGTGCGTCGTCAGCTCGCTCGCTCGGTCGGTCCTCAGACAAAATTTTGTGGCCGCAACTCCTCCTAGACGTTTAACCGATTTTAATGAAATTTTCAGGATAAATTTGTCTAGTGCCCAAGATGGTCATGTGGTTTCGGTTTTTTCCAGTGATACCAACTTTCCGAGAAAAAAATTACTAAAGTTTTTAAAAATTCATATTGGTTACATTATTTATCCGATTTTGATCAAATTTTCAGAAAAGATTTCCCTAATGCTCCCATTAATTACATAATTTTGTTAATATTCAGTGTTGCCAACTTTCCGAAAAATAAATTACTAAAGTTTTAAAAATTTTATTATGGCCATGTTATTCAACCGATTTCACTCAAATTTTCACAAAAGATTTTCCTAGTATTCATATAATTTATGTAATTTTAACAAAATACAGTGTCGCCAACTTTCCGAGAAAAAAAATAGTAAAATTTTTAAAAATTTATTATGACCATTTTATTTAACCGATTTTAATCAAATTTTCATAAAAGTTTTTCCTAGTGCTTAAATAAATTATGCAATTTTAACAAAATACAGTGTTGCCAACTTATCTAAAAAAAAATTACAAATTTTTTTAAAAATTCATTGTGGCTACATTATTTATTCGATTTTGATCAAATTTTCAGAAAAGTATCTCCTAGTGCCCACATAAATTATAATATTTTTAAAATACAGTGTTGCCAACTTTCCGAGAAATGTCAAAGTAGTCTATATATGGGTTTACCCATATACTTCTAATCTTGCTTTTTTCATTTTCGGGGTCTTGTAACGTAGTCATAAGTTGCAACTCGTCTTGTTGCAAAAGAGTATTTGGTATTTTTTTGTGGATGAATACATACTTAGTTATTGAAATTGAAAATAAAATTAGGGATCAATTTTAGGCACGTGTATTTTTTGATAATAACTTTGCTTTTAATAATCTTCAAATAGTTTAAATAAAAATACATTGGAAAATATTTTGGTATAAGTAAGAAATAGAATCCCGAGATGTTGCTGTGTTCACGTTAGTTGAAAAACCAGTGACTCTCAAAATGTGTATTATGACAAAATGTGATTTTAAATGTGTCTTAACGGTCTTTAAAAAACAAAGTCCTACCTGAAACCTACCTACCAAACCTACCCTAACCTACCGGACTTCTTAACGGTCTTTAAAAAACAAACTCCTACCTGAAACCTACCTACCAAACCTACCCTAACCTACCGGACTTCTTAACATAACATAACAAAAAGGAAAATTACTAATGAAACATTTTGAGGTTCACTGGTTTTTATACACCAAATATGGGCGTTCCGATGCTCACGCATGCGCAAATCTGGTTTTTTTAATATTCGTGAATACAGCAACTTCTCGGGATTCTATTTCTTACTCCAGCCAATATTTTAATAATTAGAGAGGTAATTTTTATTTTTTCTAATTATAAATAAATAAAAATCCTGTATACAAGTATTTGTTACGTTAACATGTTATCTTATTATTATATAATTAAAACATACATACAAATTATATAAGTTTCGAATAATAAATTAGGCTGGAGTAAGATATACAATCCCGAGATGTTGCTGTATTCACGAATATTAAAAAAACCAAATTTGCGCATGCGTGAACATCGGAACGCCCATATTTGGTGTATAAAAACCAGTGAACCTCAAAATGTTTCATTAGTAATTTTCCTTTTGTTATGTTATGTTAAGAAGTCCGGTAGGTTTGGTAGGTAGGTTTCAGGTAGGAGTTTGTTTTTTAAAGACCGTAAAGAAGTCCGGTAGGTTAGGGTAGGTTTGGTAGGTAGGTTTCAGGTTGGAGTTTGTTTTTTAAAGACCGTTAAGAAATCCGGTAGGTTAGGGTAGGTTTGGTAGGTAGGTTTCAGGTAGGAGTTTGTTTTTTAAAGACCGTTAAGACACATTTAAAATTACATTTTGTCATAATACACATTTTGAGAGTCACTGGTTTTTCAACTAACGTGAACACAGCAACTCCTCGGGATTGTATAGCTTACTTATACCATAAATTATATTATTATCATATATTATATACTAATTATTATACCTGTAATTAATTAATAATTATTATTGGCTGGAGTAAGAAATAGAATCCCGAGAAGTTGCTGTATTCACGAATATTAAAAAAACCAGATTTGCGCATGCGTGAGCATCGGAACCACCATATTTGGTGTATAAAAACCAGTGAACCTCAAAATGTTTCATTAGTAATTTTCCTTTTGTTATGTTATGTTAAGAAGTCCGGTAGGTTAGGGTAGGTTTGGTAGGTAGGTTTCAGGTAGGAGTTTGTTTTTTAAAGACCGTTAAGAAGTCCGGTAGGTTAGGGTAGGTTTGGTAGGTAGGTTTCAGGTAGGAGTTTGTTTTTTAAAGACCGTTAAGAAGTCCGGTAGGTTAGGGTAGGTTTGGTAGGTAGGTTTCAGGTAGGAGTCTGTTTTTTAAAGACCGTTAAGACACATTTAAAATCACATTTTGTCATAATACACATTTTGAGAGTCACTGGTTTTTCAACTAATGTGAACACAGCAAAATCTCGGGATTCTATTTCTTACTTATACCTTATTATTATTCATATTACATTGGGTAGAGTTCACTAGCTTCCATGTTTGGCAGAGTTATCTATTGTCGGAACATTGAATTAAAATAAAATCGAGTTTCCCGACTGCAGATGTAGATAGTAGCAGAGAGAATATAGAACAGGTAGCTCTCGGTTTACGCTGGTTCCATTTACGCCTTGAAAAGTCCATTTAAGTCTTGAAAATTCCCGGTTAAACTGGGTATGTATGTGTTATCGCATCAATTCGACCATATTCTGAACTTCTTAAAGAAAGAAAAAGAAAATCTAAGCAGTTAACACTCGATGCTTTTTTTCAAAAAAGATATAAGCGACCCGAAACCGGGAACTTTAACATAGAACACCTCTTTGAAATTTCACTTTTTTAATAAAGAATTGTTTTGTTTTTGTTATTGAGAATTTTATTTTAGTTTTACAATTACATATACATTTCTTATTACTTTAATTATACATATTATATTATTTCATAAGCTTTAACTATAATAATGTTAACCATGTGCATAAGCCTATTTTTTTATGAAATGGAACCTAACTCCATACCTCCCATTATAATTGGGTTCAATTTACGCCGGTTTTTTTTTTTGAAAGAAACTCCGGCGTAAACCGAGGGCTACCTGTATTTATATACTATATGATTCTAGTATACCATAGAATAAGTAATATCTATCAAAGAAAATATAGTATATTCGGCATATTCCCTCTGATAGAATGCCGTAAAATATATTATTTTATGCTAAAATTTATACAACTTACATATTAAAATTGTGAAATTATTCCCGGAAAAATTTATAATGCTGACTAACAAGTTTAATTTAATGTGTCTATAATTGTTTCTAACAAAATGAAATATTTTTAGCTGTTTACATTCTTGTTCTCGAACTATAGTGTACGAGTACGTTGTACTATTCATACAATTAGGTAACGTTTCAAGTCGATTCTCTACTTTGTACTTTGCTAATCTTGTGTTTAAATTGTCCGGAATTTGATTGACTTTTAATAATTTTCGTAATAGAAAACAATCTTTACATAATAGCTCATTAGCTAGGCTAAAATGTTCACGCACTTTTAAAAAAATATTAAATAACATAGTTATATAACAAAAATAAAATTCCAGGCCATGCCTAATTTAGGCGGAAAACTTTTTATTTAACGAATTTGAAAATTTGCCGAATGGACCTCGCAGTATTTTTCATAAACTATTTAAATGTGAAAAACTATTTATTAAAATAAACATAAATAAAATACATTGTAAATTTAAATTTTTATTTATTAATTACTACAAATATACAAATTTAGTACAAATAAATATTTTATTCTTTAAAAATATTTGTTACATCTACCTTAGGTTTTTGTTGATCTTTAGCTTCTTTAAACGCATTTGCTATACTTGAGTTATCTGTTATACTTCCTTCATGGGCCTGTTTTTCTAATTCATGACTTAACATTTGTATTGCATTTTCATACAAATGCTCTCCAGATGTATGCTCCGTATTTTCTAATTTTCTATATATTTCTATAAATTTTTGTGTTTTCGTTTGTGATTCATTATTGAACATGTTGATCGTACCCAGATTTTTAGTATTTTTATGATACAATCTAAATTTATAATCATGTGAATAATAAAAATTCAAAAAAAAAAAAAACCAACGGCAAACTACTTACGCTCTGACTGCATCTTCGTCGTAAAAAATAGCTTTTACTGGAATATCTGGTGCAGGCCGATCATATCTCGGTTCATCTTTTGGAGGAAATGCTGTATAAATGTCATACCACAGTGGACGATCTTCCCATTTCATTGCTCCTGTCTTCAGCAACCCATTCAATCTTAAAACCAAATTATGTGCGTAATTTCATAAAAAATATACTAAAATATTTAATACTACACCTGGTGAATATAGTACCAATTTTCTCTAATCTGCTACTAGCCATATTTATTTAGTTTTTGTTTTATAACTTTATATTTGGTCAAATATCTAATCATAACCTCAAAATTTCATTCTGACATTTCAATGTTCACAGTAAACGCCGTGACCGTGAACGCTATTGAGAATGAAGTAGCTTATATAAAATACAAATTTGTATTTTATTTATTTATTCAATTTAAATAGGAAGTGCTGAAAACATTATTTTGGCTAATAATAAATACAGTAAACTATATCTGAAATATTTTTAATAATTTATTATACCTATATAGTAAAATATATTTTTTAAATAATTTAATTTCATATTTAGCTAACTTAAAAAATATACTATGTAACCGTAGTATTTTCAATTATTAAATCCCATTTCGCATTGCAAATATCTGTAATATTTAGATTTATTCTTTTCCCGTTTTGTATCAGTGTTTTGTATACAAAATAATTATACAAAATAATTGTCAGATCTCCTAGATCTTGGTACTGCTGTTCGCAGTTCTGTCAGGGTCAGGGTCTGTCAAGTTAACTGTCAGTGAAATACTGAAATGCCTTTGGCCATTAGCCTGCCATTAGCTATGTTCCCATGATACTGTTATGATGCTGTTATGTATATAATTACATAGGTATGCTCGATTAAAAAAAAAAACAACGAAAACAACTTTCGTACATTTTGTACCATGTTTTGAACTTTGTATTTGGTGTCGTAGTTTGCAAAATAATTAGTCTAAAAATATTGAACAGCAATCAATAGTTTATCAGAGCATTAAATGTCATTTTGATATTTTATCATTTACTACTCTACGTTGTGTAATATTTGCATTTGTTAATAATAATTGACATAAACAACGGTAAAAATGCATACCGCTTGTGTTGAAATTAATTCAGTGCCTACTATGATCGAAACTTGGGGTCGATGGATAGAAGAAAGCCCTTTAAAACAAAATGAAACTATCATTTTATGTATTCCTGGTAATCCAGGAGTTACGAGTTATTATCGAAAATTTTTGAATACACTACATGAAAAACTTCAGTGTCCAGTTTGGATTATAGGACATGCAGGACATCAAATGATTGATAGCACTTATATAAAAGGACCGTCCTTAAAAGGAAATGAAAAATTGTATGACGTTGAAGGACAAGTAAAACACAAGGTATATATAGTAAAATATTCATAGCAAGAACATTTTGCTTTATCTGTTAAACATGACTATGTTTAAATCAATAAAGATTAAATGATTTTTTTAAGTATATTTATTATCCTAAAACTATGCGACATATTTTTATTACTAAATATGTTAAGTTTTTTTTCACTTGGTAACGATGTTATAAACAATTACAGGTACTTAACAGTCCAACATTTCTAAACGATTTGTCGTCATAATGAATTCATTTTAAATTAGTTACAAATTATTTCATTATGACAACAAATCACTTAAAAATATACAATTTTGAACAAAGTTCAATTGTGCATTTGTGAAATTGTTAATCAAATATTAAATTATTTTTCCGATTTCACAAGTTACTCGGTCATTGAATCGGCTTACAAAGCTATGCATCAATGATCGGCTATAAACTGGCCGATCATTGATGAATGACATTTTAAGCCGATTCAATGATTAAGTAACTTGTAAAATCGTAGAGAAACTAATTTAATATTTAATACTCCTATTTCATTTAGAAATGTTGGACTGTTAACTGTAATTGTTTATAAAGTCGTTACCGAGTGAAAAAACTTAACATGTTTAGTATTAAACACTTTATAACAACTACCGATTCGTGCGCTGTTTCGCCAGCCGGTAAAATTTGAAAATTTGTATTAAATTTGCAAGGTGACTTTGATTAGAGCATCGTCCGCGATAGACGAAGGATCCGAGTTTAACACCCGGCGTAGTCAATAAATTTTTTTCAATTTGTAACTAATTTAAAATTAGTTTACTGTGACGACAAATCATTTAGAAATGTTGAACTGTAACCTGTAAATATTTTAATTAATCGAAGTTTTTAACATTTTGTAAATTATTTTAGGAGGAATTCTTTCGCAAATACATTCCCGAAAATGCAAAAGTTTATCTTGTTGGTCATTCCATAGGAGCATATATTTCGTTACAGTTACTAAAAAATCCTGAAATAAAAAAGAAAGTCGAAAAAGCTTATCTAATGTTTCCGACAATTGAAGATATGGCTGAAACACCAAATGGACAGTTTTTGATAAATACCGTTAAATATTTTACTACGATCTTATATTTCCTATCGTGGATTTTCACTTTTTTTCCTTATTTTGTCCAAACAACACTTTTATACGGATATTTTCGATTTATGCGCCAATCAGTGCGAAATATTACACCAACTAGAGATTTAATTCATCCGGATACACTGCAAAAAATATTTTTTATGGCTTATGACGAAATGGAAGTGGTACGTAATTTAGATGGAGATTTAATAACTTCGAATAAAGGGAAAATAAAATTATATTACGGCGCAACTGATAATTGGTCTCCAGCGTCATATTGCGTTAGATTGCAACAAAAATTTCCTGATGTTGATGCGGAAATATGCGTTCGACAATTTGCCCATGCATTTGTTTTGTATAAACCAGAAGAAGTTGGAAATATGGTAGCTGGATGGATATCAAATTAATTATTCTGTGATATTTATATACAAGTTATCAATCTATTCGGCAGAGAAATTGATTTTTTGTAATAATAAAAATGTTTTAATTTATGTATTATGTAATTCATTTGTTATTTAGATATTTTAATAAATCTTAGATCGGGTTATTAATTTAAACAAACTTGTTCTATTTGGATTTGAATATGTTGGTTAAGGTTATATTATATATTTTAAAATATTTATATCGATACAATTTTATTTTAATTTAAAATAAATTAGTGTATTTTCCGAAAATTTTACGTATTTTTTGTATTATATTTTTGAATTAGTGCAAAAAAAGAAGAGAATAGTAGTAGTAGAAGAAGAAGAAGAATCTCATTTGTATATCTGTTATCCAGTTGGTCTTGATATAACCTCTTTTTGACAAGACGAAAATGTAAGCATGTACATATATTATATTTTTCAATCTAAAATCATCTTACTGTAATTATTAATAAAATATATTGTTTTTAAAAAATATAATTTTGTCAATGTTTTCGGATTGCTAATAATATAGTATTTTCACGTATTAACTTTGATATTATTTATTTTTTCAGATAACATCGTCGAGTGTTTTACAAATCAAGATGGTAAGCATCATTATATGTTATAAATTAAATATATATCAGTATTTATTTATTGTATTAATATATTAATAGTAATATTCCCATTACAGCCCCGTGAAATTAAAGAAATTAAGGACTTTTTATTGAAGGCGAGGAGGAAAGATGCTAAATGTAAGTTACAAACTTTCTATTTAATTTATTTATTCTGTTCCATAGTTTAATTTTTAAAGTGCTATATTTCATATAGTATTGTTAATATAAACTGTGGAATAATAATGGCTGTTACCTTACCACACTTCTCCAATTTTATTAGAGATAGTGCCATAATAATAACAGCGACATTTACAACTTTCTATTTTATTTATTTATTTTATTCCATAGTTTAATTTTTAAAATGCTATATTTCATATAGTATTTTTAATATAAACTGTGGAATAACAATGGCTGTTACCTTACCACACTTTTCCAATGTTATTAGAGATAGTGCCATAATAATAACAGCGACATTTTAGTTTTTAACAAAAAGATTGGAATGTAAAATACTTTTTTTTTAAATATTTTTAAGATAAATTATATATGAAATTTATATTATTACTAAATAAGTTTTAACACCGTAATAATAACATATACATATAGGTTAGGTTCGTAAATAATTGAAAATATTTAACTAACATCTAAATTGTATTTCAGCTGTAAAAATAAAGAAAAATCCAGAAAATGTGAAATTCAAAGTTCGTTGCTCTCGCTTCTTGTACACGCTTGTAATTACAGACAAGGAAAAGGCTGAGAAATTGAAGCAATCTCTTCCACCAGGTGAGTTTCATGTTTATTAATATTTTTAAATACAATGGCGCTGGAATAAACTACTTCACAATCTCGTATACAAATTGATTAAAGTTATAGTAAAATCACAGTTTATAAAGTCAATAAAATCGTTTTCTGTAGATAGGATGACCACCTCTTCGGTTTTCACACGAAGTCTCCGGTTTTTCAACTGAATTTCCGGTCTTTAAGTTATTTGTTATAATCTCCGGATTAAACTGAATTTAGATGTAGTTATATAGTTTTCAGTTAGAAAATAAGCTATGTTCAACGATAAATTTATAGTCAAATCGAAATATTGTTTTGTTTAATGTGCGTTAAAACGAATTTCAAAATTTTATGATTGAATTCAGATTAAAATGTTTTTCTCTGTTATCAAAATCTCCGAGTCCATTGAAATAAAAAGGTGGTCATCCTAAATGTAGATGATTTTCACAGAAAATATTAAAAATAAAGAAAAAAATATGTACATTATCTTGTATTTTTGACCATTAATTTATTTAGTTTAATAATAAAATATTAATGATAAAAGATAAACTTTTGTTCTTAGGTCCTGAACTGCGTTATGATTAATTCTAATATTATTAAACTTCCTGTCACTCGAACCACAAACACGGACCAAACACAGACAAATCTGAAGATGACTGAAAAGTCATTGTTAAAAACAGTGACGAACCGGACAGGGAATTTAATAATGTTAGAATTGATACAAAAAAAATTTAAAACTTAAATATAATTCGTACGGTCATACAATCTTAAGATTGTGCTGTTTTAAGATTGTAAAGTTTTAGAAAGTGGTTTGTTTCTCGTACATGTGCCGTGCTCTAGCATAGTGTCTTTCGGAATCTATCGATAAAACTGATTTAATTTTATTTTGTTGCATGTTGATACATTTTATACATATTGGCTGATATTAAAAGCTCGGTTTTTGGATGTTTTATTTCATTGGTTTAGTTCAGCTCTTATTACAGTTGCGTTGTCTTAAAACCGATATTAGTTAAAACCAATTTCAAAATCGAGCTTGTAATACGGGTCATATTTTTTGTTGTAATGTCGAATAAAAAAAAACTTATTGATTAAGCAAAAAACATTTAAACGTTTCTTGTAATACCACAATTTAGTTCAATCTGTATGATTTCTTAAGGTCATATAGTGTATAAAATTGTGAAGAAAAAATCTGGCACTTACCACACTTTATTTTTTATATAAATAAATAAAGTGGAAATATGTACCAGATACATTTTCGTATTATTATTTTTAATATTTAATAAAAATTAAATTAATGAATAATTTACAAACTTTATTTATTATTTTGAATTAATTTCTGGTATAAATACTAATATATTTTTAAACAAAAATTAATTTTAAATGTTATATCATTGTTATATTTTACTGTTGAATTTTTGTTAACTGGAATTAATTATAAATATTGTATTTTTACAGGTCTCCAGGTTAAAGAAGTTAAATGAAGTTGTATAAATTCTTAATAAAAAAATTATAAAATTGTAATTGTATTTATTATTTGTAAATGGACCTTTTTACATGATTAAAATAATATACATGTTTGCTATACATTTTTTTTTTTTGATATAATTTAACGCCTATTAATTTTTATGCCGGGTTATATTTATTTCGGATATCAAATTTATCTTCTGATTCGGAACTGATTGATTGTGTTTCAATTTTTTCATAATCATTATGTGATCGGAAATAATAAATATAACATTTGAATTGCACTTTCATATAATTGCTTTCCAAATGTACGTTTTATATTTTCTAATTTTCTATATATTTCTATAAATTGTGTTTTTATTTGGGATTCATTATTGAACATGCTGATCGTATCCAGATTTTTAGTTATTTTATGATATAATCTAAATTTATAAACTTAAGCTCTGACTGCATTTTTGTCGTAAAAAAATAGCTTTTACTGGAATAACTGGTACAGGTCGATCATATTTCGGCTAATTTTATGGAAGAAATGCTTTATAGAAGTCATACTACAGTGGATGATTTTTTCATTTCATTGCTTCTGTCTTCAGTAACCTATTCAGTCTTAAAATCGAATTATGTGCGTAATTTCATAAAATACACTAAAATATTTAATACTACATCTGGTGAATATAGTACCAATTTTCTCTAATCTGCTACTAGCCATATTTTTAATATTTTTATTTTATAACTTTATATTTGATCAAATATCTAATCATAACTTCATAATTAATAAAAATATCTATATGTAAATATTTATTTACTGTTCAAGATATATTTCAATTTAAATAAGAATTGCTGAAAAATTTATTTTTCCAAATAATAAATATAGTAAACTATATCAAATATTTCTAATAAATAATATCTAGTAAGATACATATTTTGTAAATAATTTATCTAACTTAAAATATAGTATGTATTTATTTTCTATTATGGAATTCCATTTCGTATGGCAAATATAATTTATTCGTAATATTTAGATTATTATCCTTCTTTTCCCGTTTTTACATGTACCATAGATTACACGCTTATGCACATACACAACTAGATTTTTTTACTAAACTTTTTTAAAATTCACAATTTGAAAAACAATTTACTAATATACAAATCTAAATATGAATTTATTAATGTAAAAATATAATGATATTTTTTACATAGTAAAGTAACTTTTTAATTATACATTACTAAATAATATCGTAAAAATTTTATTCTAAAGCCATAAATAACAAAATTCTTCAATTACAATACAATTCAAAATGCAACACTATAGTATCTACTTTTGCACTGTACAATTTAATCTCATCATGAAATGAATGATTGTAATGGTAATGTCTGGAGTTTGTACCTACACATAAAAAAATTATAAATGATAACTCATATTGATATAAATTATTCGTAACAATTCAAAACTGAATGGAAATATTTCATCAGTTAAATCAATTATATTGAAAAAAAATTATATACTATATTGCAGATAACTAAAAGAATTGAAAATTACGTAAAAATTTTATAAAGTTTTGTTTAAAAATTTGAAACATTCTGTATATCAACTAAAGTTGAAATTTTACAAGTTACTCAATCATTGAATCGGCTAGCTAAGCTCCAAGCATCAATGAAAGGACAGATATCTGTATAATTGAAAAATATTTTTAGTCGCAATCCTTTAGGATTTTTTTTTATAGTTTTCTTGATCAAGGTTAAAATGACAATTTATTTTTCCACAGTGTATATATTACGTCACTGATTATAATTGCTCATTCTTCCGCACCAGATGACGACACGTGTATGTAGTAAAAGAGTTTTGTTTGTATTTGTATACTTGTCAGATATATACACGTGAATATAATATTTCGTTATTGTTTTGTTAATATTTTAAAAAATTTATAAGTAATATTTAATTTAAAAATAATAACAAATAACTTCCTGGACATTGTTAATTGAACTTTGACTCGGAAACATTTATTTTCTTAAATATAGCTAATTACGTATAATTTATATCAATCTGAGTTATCATTTATAAATTTTTTTTTATGTGTAGGTGCAAACTCCAAATATTACCATTACAATTTACAATCATTCATTTCATGATGACATTAAATTGTACAGTACAAAACTAAATACTAAAGTGTTTTCATCTTTGACAGTGTAAAAAAGTTTGGTTAAGTTTTTTTAAATTCGTAATTCTTTCGGATTTTATTTGAATATTTTTATTTCGTATTTCTTATTAAATACAAATGGCAGAAAATACAGATGTGATAGAATCAAAACCAAGGTAATAAATAAGTAAATCACTATTTCATCACTACTTTAAATTCTTGTTGCAATGTCCAGATAACATTATTTCGTTTATTATTTCTCGTTTTTGAGTATTAACACACTATAACCTGCTAACAAAATTTGTGCAGTATGATAAGATTTTTGTTTAATGTGGCTTGCCTATTTGTGCTTTATATAGTAACTTACATTATCGGAATTGTAAGGTAAGTAATCCTTTTTTTCTCTTGCTGGTTTACGTTAACTATAATTTTTGTAATCATTTGGCAATTACCTACAAGTTCTATTATTTTTTTGGTAGCTGGGTAGGTGATATACTAAACTGGTCTAGCTCCTCACCCACAATGCTTCGTACAGTCGAGAAAAAAATTCTATCATGTAAGTAATACGATAAAAATTATTTTCCAAATGAGTAAGACTTTATTTTTGATAAATTTTTAGACTTACGGACAACATATCGCGGATGGTTTGTTGATATTGGTCCAGCAGTTGGAACTTGTGACAAAATATGGACTATATCGTTAAATACGGAAGTACAAAAGACACCTTTAGTTGTTCTACACGGACTCGGTTCCGGAGTGGCAATGTGGTGTTTAAATTTAGACTCTTTTGCCAATTCGAGACCTGTTTACGCTATTGACTTGTTAGGTAAATTTATCTTTAGACGGACTATATAGCGATATATTTTAATTTGAACTATAATAGGTTTTGGAAGAAGTTCACGACCTAGTTTCAGTTCCGATGCAATGGAAGTAGAACAGCAAATGGTTCGATCTGTCGAAGAATGGCGACGCGAAATGAAATTGGATAATATGATTTTACTGGGACACAGTATGGGTGGTTTTCTTGCAGCATCATACGCTATTTCACATCCAGAAAGGTAAGAACTGTATTTTTCTATTATTTACTTTAATTTAACTAAATAACTAAATTAATAAACATGTTTTTACATATGTACAAAATCGCAAATTACAATGAAAAGTAACGCAACTCAATATTCAATAATTTTTTTAATTTATTAAATTTTAGAAAAGGAAGAAATTTAAATGAATTAAAAAACTAGACCATACCACATGTTGATAGTATGGATTTTTTTAAATGATAAGTTAAAATTTATAATGAATTTATAAGTTTGTCCGCCTTATTTAAAAAACGTTTGTTATCTTTTATTAGGATTGATTCTAAGTATAATATGGAGTTCCTTAATTAGCATCATTTTGTAAAAGGTACTTTAAAATATATAAACAAATATTTTGTACTAGATGAATCATTTTTGTGGTCATTTTCGATTGGTTATTTATTTTTAAAAACAGAAAAAGAAAAATTGTTTAATGTTATTATTGAACACTTGGAAACTACAAAATTATTGTTTGATAATATGAATCATTCTAATTATTAGATTATATTGTATTATGTACATAATGTCAATTAACAATCGAACTCGTTAATTTCAAACAAATTTAATCAGATAAATACAATAAAGAAACCGATTAATCGTTTTTTTTTACTTTAGTTCTTTCAGAACTTAGTCATTTGAGTTGAAATACAAACGTACAAAGTTCTTAAAAGTTGGGAAAGAACAGTAAATCGCTAATAGAAATAATTAATTTTTCTAATCGGTTTTAGCGGGATTCTTTAACATATTCATAATCTTATTCGTATTCGTAATCACACACAACAACTTAGCAATAATAATACGAGTCTTGCACACGAAAAACTATATATTACAAACTTAGGCAAAAGCATTTTTCGCGTTCATTTTACTATTCTGCAGCCAATTTTTAAAAACACATGTTCTCATTTTTTTTCTTCACAGTATTTATTGTTTGAACAACAAAATAATTATGTTTTTTATTATTATTTTAAAGTTACTGTTTATTATTTAAATATGAGTGTACTATTAAAATAAAATTAAAATTGCCTTTTTTCTTTAATAATTTTACAATTTTTGTTCTTATTCATAACATAAACAAATAATTAATATTCAAATGTTATCAATTATTCATATGAGTCAAATTTAATTTTTCATATATAGATTTATTGATGACGTTAGTTTTATTTTATGTTTTTTATTTATTTTCTAAAAGTAATACTTAATTTAACATTTTAATTATAAATGAATAATTTTACAAAAAGCATTTTAAATTTATATATTTAGTTTTATTGCACAAGAAATTTTTGTTCTGACGCAATAAAAATGACAAGACAATATTATGAATTATAATAACGTTGTTATTAATAAAAATATAAATACATATTTTTTGAGCATAATATATTAAATAATTTGATAAAAATAAAAGACAAATTATGAAATCAAAATATTTTTTTATGTAATATTAAATTTTAAAAAAATGTACTAGAGATGTACAATAAAAATTATTGGTTCAAATTTATATCGCCTTTTAGAAGCACTTCTAGTTAAAAACACTACTTGATAAATATTTATTATTATTTTCAAGAGCTCTTTCAGTTTTGTGCAGATTTATAAATGTATATATAGTACAAGATATATAGAATATATCCGGCTTTTATATAGCATTTATAATGTTCCAACTCAGCATTTATTAATTTCTTATATATTTACAATTTTTCATGTAGCGTTTGTTGAATTTTTATATGAAACTGATTTGCAGCTGTATAGAATATGCGTAGTGTGGTAAATAGGGCTTCGAACCGTTATATTTTTCGTTCCGGTTCAATTAAAATATATATATATATATATATATATATATATATATATATATATATATATATATATTGGTTCGGTTCTGGACAAAAATAACGGATTTTTCTGTTTTCGGTTCAGTTCCGAGTGATTAATTTTAAAAAATTTTCAATGTTTTTATTTGTATTAAAAACTTATTTTCTACCATAATTAAGAACATTTTATTCTTACTTTTATAATAAGCATACTACATAAATTGATACAATAATATAATATAAAAAATGAAAATTAAAATATTTTCTAATGTATTTTCGTTTCAACTGGTTAAATATTATTAAAATCAAAGTATCAAAAAAATACTGCAAAGTGATCCGTAGTTTCATTTTCAATTTCAATAACTGAGTATTCATTCACGTAAACCAAAAAATGAAAAAATGTTTCAACATGCGTCGAACCGAAATAAACCGATATTTTTTCGATGTAGTTCCGGTTTTTGTTCCAGCAAAAATAACGGGTTTTTCCGGTTCAGTTCCGGTTCGAAGTCCTAGTGGTAAATTGCAAGCTAATTATATATTGCACATGCTTCGGACGGTTGTGAACTCATCCCAAATTTTATTATAATATACAATTTAATTATTTTTCTTTTATATTAACTGCTATTTTCAGAGTGAAACATTTAGTCCTAGCTGATCCGTGGGGCTTTCCAGAACGTCCACACGATTCGCATATACGTAAAAGTGTTCCACTGTGGATTCGTGCTATTGCATTTACCTTGCAACCGTTAAATCCACTTTGGGCTATTCGTGCCGCTGGACCATTTGGTATGCTATTTTTTTTTTTTTAAATAGTGTTAATAATTTTTGGTAATAATTTGTTGATTTTTTTTAGGTCAATGGGTAATAAATAAAGCGCGTCCTGATCTAGTGAAAAAATTTGAGGGATTTTTACCAGAAGCTAATTTGATTACCGAATATATTTACCAGTGTAATTCGCAGAGGCCAACGTAAGTTCATATTTTATAAATTAATTATTCATTTGTTTTATAATATTTTATTATCATATCAAAGTGTTTCTCAACTGAGGTTTGTATATTGGTAAAAGTACATTAGAAAATATAATACTCCTAATTGTTATTATTTTTTATTTGTTTGAAGAAAAATCTTCATGCCGATACTATGAGATATAATTTCGATAACATTAGATCAAGGTTGTGTCTACAATAAATTAATCAAATTAAAAAGGTTGAGAAACGCTGTTATATTTATTTATATTTATATCATAACTTGCATATAATTTAATTTTTTTTTGACAATAATAAATTAATGAATCGAATCATTTTTATATCTTTAATTATTATTTTTTGTTAATTGGATTTAGGAATATCTTAATTTATATAAATATTAATCTTATCTTAATATTTGACATTTAGATATGATGGAAAATTGTAATGAATGCAATTAATTGTGGTAATTAATTTTTATTATCTTAAATGCAATAGCAAAAACTGTAATTTTATATATTAAATAATTTTTTTTTAATGAAAAAAGATGATTCATTAAAGAATTTTCTAGAATTATATAATATACATGTAATAGAAAAAATTACATAATTAGCTATAATTATATTTTCAATCACGTTTTGTTTTTTAAGATTTTATTTGTCACATTTTGTTTATTTGTCATGTTTTGCTATCAATTTTACACTTATTTTTAACGAACCGATATTTTTCAAACCATCTCCGATGACAATACAATATTTCATTTAAAAAACTATTAACAAGGAATATTTTTAATATTAATTGATAGACGTAAGTGTCATTTTGAAATGTATTGAAAAAAAACAAAAGTTATAACAATATTAATTTAGCAAAATTTTATGCTATAATACAGATTACTAGAAAAATAAAATGTATCAAAAATATTATCAAGTGGTACCATTTTATGAAAAACTACACTACAAATTTTTTACTGTTTAGTACAGTTTTGTGATTAAAATCTTCTTATGTAAATTAACATGTAATAAAAAAATTATTTTATATAAAAATTTGTGTTTTTAAAAATTATCAGCTAATTATATATTTTCAATATATATATATATATATATATATATATATATATATATATATATATATATATATATATATATATATATATAATATAATATTTTTCCAGCGGGGAAAGTGCTTTTCATACGATGATGTCTGGTTATGGTTGGGCAAAGAATCCAATGGTACGAAGAATACATACATTACATGAAAATGTACCAATTACATTAGTGTATGGATCAAGATCATGGGTTGATAATTCAGCTGGCGAAATTGTTAAAGAAAAACGTATTGGCTCATACGTAAAATTACAGGTATCATATATATATATATTTTTTAAATTTTCTCCATTTAATTAAACTACGCAGTTTGATTATGAACACTTCGCTGGTTGGTCACTTGACAAGTTAACAAAGTCTTACAATATATTTAACAATACTTTATACAGCCGGCTCTTAATTAATAACTTTTTTAGTTACTAGACAGACAGATAAAACACTTAGACCCGTATTTCCACCTCATTTGTTTATGAAAAAGTGCTATTATTTTTTTGCTTTAAAATAAATGTTTACTTCTTATCAAACATGAATAGTATTTCTATTTTTGATATATATTATATCTAATGTTATAAAATACAAATAAACTAATTAAAATTGCTTAATAAGTAATTTTAAATAAACGTTAAAAGTACTTTTGACAAAAATTACTTTTAAAAGTGAGGTGAGAATATTGGCCTTGATTTTTATAAATATGAAATTTGAGAGTTACAATCTTTGTTTGTTAATGAATAAAAATGTTTAGTTTTTTTAGTAATATAGTCTCTAAAATTTATATTAATTCATACGAACAATGTTTAAAAAATAAATAAATATATCTATAAAAAATGGAACAATAATAAGCTATAAAATACATTTAAAACCAAACAAATCTGCTTAATCTGTAACGTAAAATAAAATTGCTAATTCAGAGAAAAAAAAAAATATGCATGAAACAAAATTATTGCAAAGTCATATCTGTATTTAAATTGTTTTTGTTTTGTTTTACGTTTTAAGTAAATTATATACACCAAGATTCTAATAATAACTATAATATCAATGTAGCAATTTCATTGTAATAAGTCTATAATCTTTCTATTTTTTTTTTTAGGCGATAAAAGGCGCCGGCCACCACGTCTACGCCGATAATCCAGAAATCTTCAACAAACACGTTATAGAAGCATGCGATCATGCCGATCGTAATCACATTCATTTGCTCGCCATAACCGCATCGGATAATACCGAATCCGATGTTGAATCTGATACACCCGTTTCATCACCATCACCCGAAAGAATTATGAACAGTTAACACAACTTTCATTAGTTCTCATTTTAATTTATATACATATTTAAAAGATTTTTTTTAGGTAATCGTTCTGCTAGGATTACCAGATGAAATATATAAACACATATATTATTTTTTTGAAACACGACTTAAATTTTCTTTAGAAACTGTGATCACAAAATATTATAATAATAATAAAATTTGGTATGCTGTATACCAAAAATAAAGTTTTATTATTGTAGATTTATGTGTTATGTAGGTATGTATATGTAGATGTTTTATTTTGTTTATGTTGGCACTTTAAATGTTTATTAAAAATGGCGCGTTTATTAATATTTAGAGCTAACTGAAAAGTGATACATATTATTTTATTTATTTTTAATAATACAATTCGACTTAATAAGAATCTGAAAATGATATAATGTTTATTTTGTTATTTGAATAAACTTTATTAAATTTGAATACTGTCAAACATTTATTCCAATTTCGTTAGGCAATTATTACAAGTTTTATTTTTTGAATAGAATTTTGATGTTAACATGCGTTTAATTTTGATATTTAAGTTGCACTTGTTTGTTGTATAATATTATTTCAAAATCACTTTTTTGGTAGTTCTAAAAATATTTGTGAGTGTTGTCATCTTGAAGAAAACAAACGCCTATTGGGTAAATATTGTTAGATATTGTATAATTTGAGGGCCAGTTATACTAGCTTTAATTTTTTAGTAACCTTACGTTAAATAATGACAAAATCACGTTGATTACAAGCTCAGTTTTGATTGTTGCATTTCTTAAAACTAAAACCGAATTTAGTGAAAAAACTAATTTGTTTATAAAAATCACGTTACTATTTAATATGAGATTGTATAATTGGCCTCTAACGTATTATAATAAACCATGTGATAAAAACTTGTTTTTATCTTGCCTCAATTTGATATTAAGATGATGGAATTGTAAGAATTAACAAGATTGTGAAGATTTTGTGATATTTGAATTTAGTTGGCAGCTGTTTTAAATGTTATATGTTTTTGAAAAGTTCCAATTCAAATAAATTATATTTTGTAGTATATACACATTGTTTTAATTTCCATATTCGTATTTTTTGCAGGATATTTTATAAATTATTGTCTGTGTTTGTACAAATATTTATCATAGATACTGAATTTGCTAAAATTTACTGAAAAAGTTTTACTAGTAACAATTATATTATTTACTTAGTTAATTAATAGATACTATGATGAGTGTGAAATTGAAAAAAATGTACCAAAAGTTGGTGTTAGTCAGTTAAGATGGTTCGGACATCTGGAGCGAATGCCTAATGAACATTTGGTAATAAAAATTTATATGAATGATTTTGAAGCTATACGTTTACTAGTGGACGTCCGATGAGTAGTTGGAGTGGTATGATTGAAAGTGTTTTGCGTGAACGGCAGTTTTCAAGTTGTAGGAATAGAAGAGCATGTATGAGAGGAATTATGAATGTAGATGAAATTGTGAAATTTAATATTGAAGTAAATTAATAAAACACTTTTTTTTAACTTTGATAATTTCACACTTTATTATAGAAACGTGACTGCAGTTTCGCCAAACATTGGCATTGTCGAACTGTACATATATGTACATAATATGTACAGTTCGACAATGCCAATGTTTGGCGAAACTGCAGTCACGTTTCTATAAGAAAGTGTGATATTATCAAAGTTAAAAAAAAAGTGTCTTATTAATTTGCTTCTAAAGTTGCTTGTCTGAATAGGGATGTTTGGAGAAAACTGATTTCGGGATAGTGGAGGGAGTTTGTGCCACACTCTTTTTGGGTATATGGCGTGATTGTGTATGTACGTATACATTATAAGAAATTAGCTGTTATTTTAATCGAACAAAGATTATTTTTGCAGTGAAATCTGTGCAATTCTTTGGAGGACCGCATTCTGTAGTGTACATTGTATGTATTATTTAGTTGTTTTCTTTTAGAAATGAAAAAAGAGGATGTAATTAATTTTAATTTTTTAAGGTTTTTTTTTCTCTAAACTGCAAAATCGGCTTTAACCAAAATTTGTTTTTCAGGTACCTAGGTCTTGAGCATTTAGTAAAACTTTTTAGGCGATAATTGTTTTTAACAGCAATTAAAATTGAGCAAAACATCATATATTATCAATAAAAGAAAATTTTCAATTTTTTTTTTAAATTATACACGTAATACTCTTAAAAATTTTCGTATAATTTTAAAAATAAAAATTCAAAATCAGTTGAAACATATATTATAATTTTTGGGAATATAGTAATAGGAATACATTTCAATAACAAAGAAATATGTATATATATATATATATATATATATATATATATATATATATATATATATATATATATATATATATATATATATAGGGTGACCAACCGTACTCTTTTAAGAGTACATGTACTCTTTTTGAGCAAGGAAAATTATGTACTCTTACTTTTTCAAAAAATACTATAAATGTACTCTTTTAAAAAAAAATACACTGATGCCACAATACTGAAAAAAATGTAAACAAGTTGTAAATATCCATACTTTCAAGGCTCAAACGCTCTTAGTTTGATTGTATTTTTGTTAATATTGTTTATTTTGATTTTCTATTTACAAGTATTTCGTATTCTACGAACTTTTCGTTTGTAAGTTACGTTGTGTTCGTCGTATAATATGTGGTAAAAAGTACATTGTATATTTTTGTTTAAATTGTTCATTTTGATTATTGATAAAAATGATAACACGAGATATATATATATATATATATATATATATATATATATATATATATACACATATATGTGTGTATGTGTACGATTTTTGTTTAAGAAATGTACTCTTTTCGGCCTGGGCCGAGTTGGTAACCCTATATATATATATATATATATATATATATATATATATATATATATAAATTGAATGTAAATGATGGGTAAAACAGCCGATGTGGTTATTAAAAATCAAATACTCATTTGAAATATATATATATATATATATATATATATATATATATATATATATATATATATTTGAAAAAATGATTACAATGCAGTGATATTAAACTAATGAAATACTTCAAAATAGAATGTTTTAAAAACGAATTTTCTTGAAAAATGACATATTGCTTTGGTAAATCTCCAGCAGGAATTTCTCATGTTGAATTTTATCGAACATGCTAAATTCATATTGTTCTGTTTCAAATGTGAAAATAACTTTAACAGGACACATTGGAGGTATAACTCTTGATACTTGAAGGACGAAAAACACGCTCACTGTTACTTGAGGAATAGGATAGCATTTTGTTGGTATGCTCCACTTTACCTGAATTAAGTTTTTGTTTATTTAATTACTTATTATAATCAAGATATAAGTATATATTTAACTTTTACAGAAAAATAATCTATGCTTCATTAATAATATAATTATTTTCTATATTTTAATTCAAAAAAATAAAATAATGATATTGAAGATAATTAAAAGAATTTTGCTCTATTATGCTGTTATTTCAAAACTAATTTCAAATATTTATTATTTTAAATACTTAATTTGTTTTTGATAAATCCATAATTTTCACATTTTTTTAAAACTATTTTTAATTTGGAAACTTATTTTTTAAATATTTTTTAGTAATTGTGTCATGTAAAACATCAAAATTGTAAACGATGCTATTAATTAGTGACTCACACAAAAGTATTAATCAAAAATCTTAATAAAGACAGTAGAAACATTTTACTTAAAAATAATTAAGAGATCTTGCTTAAAAAGTTACTTTTACAGATGTGTTTAAATATATATATTTTTATATTATACCTCATAGATATAATATTCTGCACAAGTATCGCTGCTTTCTGATAAAAAATTAATACAGTACGACCAGATTCTAGTAAGTTCCCACCTATGAACAATATCTTTAATTAATTCATGTCCACGATTTAGAGTAAAATCTTCAATAGATACAAAGCGAATTTTCATAAATATTGACAATAAAGCGGACGAATAACTTTCTTCATCCATTATGCTGGGATTTGATAATGTTGCAATTTTAACATCGACTTGCCCGACAGCTTCTTCTATAACATCATCGATAAATACGCATGCATATTCTTTAACAGATAGAAATTCATTTAGATTTAGATTTGGATCACGAAGTTGATCAAAACCATATGAAGATTCTACTAGAATAGATTTTTCTGTTTCACTTTCATCTTCTGAAGTCTCTTCTTCTAAAATTTCTTCTTTTAATTGTTCCGGTTCCAATTTTTCCTCTTCTAACTGAATCCATTCTACTTGTTTGGAACGCATTACTCGCGCTAGATTTTCCAAATGATCGCGGCATCTACATTTCAGCTTGTCTAAAATTTCATGTATTGTTAACTGTTCTAAATCAAACGAAGCAACCGATTTATCTGATAGTATTTTGACACTGTCTCGAACATCCAACTTTATCTCTTCAATTACAGTATCATCCAAATCGCTAACATCAATTCTAATAACTCTTTCTTGTTCTGGTTCTGATTCTAATTTTGCTTCTACTTTATAAACTGTTAAATAAGCTGATAATAAACTGTTAAATAATGAACTCGATTGTGCAAACACTTACTTGGTAAGATAAACTTGTGCGTACCACGTTCAACCACCAGATTCCCACAAGCTTTTTATACAAATACTGGCCGAACGAATATGTCGCAAAGAACACCGATATTTATTATGTGTAACAATTACAACAGCATTAACAATAATAATATTGATTTATTTTTCAATTCATTAAATGATGTTTTAAACAATATTAGAGCTTAAATTAGTTTTTTCTTTTTTGGTCTGAATTTTTTGTGATTTGATTTAGTTGATTAATATTATTATGGTTTTTTGTTGTTTTTTTCTTAGTTTAATTTAAGTGGTTTATATTTTATTTATATATTTTGTATTTTTACCATATGTGTTACTAAATGTATTTTTATGTATTGTCCTATTAATGGATCACTCTGTTGGGCAATAAAGAATTATTATTATTATTATTATCAGGTAAATCAATTATATTGAAAAAAATTATATACTATATTGTAGATAACTAAAAGAATTGAAAATTATGTAAAAATTTTATAAAATGTTCTGTTTAAAAATTTGAACTAAAGTTGAGATTTTTCTCAAAATTTAACAAATCATTGAATCGGCTAGCTAAGCTAGCTCAAGCATCAATGAAAGGCCAGATATCTGTATAATTGAAAAATATTTTTAGTCGCAATCCTAAGATTTTTTTTTATAGTTTTCTCGGTCAAGGTTAAAATGACAATTTATTTTTCCACAGTGTATATTACGTCACTGATTATAATTGCTCATTCTTCCGCACCATATGACGTACACGTGTATGTAGTAAAAGAGTTTTGTTTGTATTTGTATACTTATCAGATATATGCACGTGAATATAATATTTCGTTATTGTTTTGTTAATATTTAAAAAAAATTAGAAGTAATATTTAATATAAAAATAATAACAAATAACTTCCTGGACATTGCTAATTGAACTTTGACTCGGAAACATTTATTTTCTTAAATATAGCTAATTACTTTTCTTAAATATGAGTTATCATTTGTAATTTTTTTTATGTGTAGGTGCAAACTCCAAACATTACCATTACAATTTACAATCATTCATTTCATGATGACATTAAATTGTACAGTACAAAACTAGATACTAAAGTGCTTTCATCTTTGACAGTGTAAAAAAGTTTGGTTGAAGTTTGGTTGAATATTTTTATTTCGTATTTCTTATTAAATACAAATGGCAGAAAGTACAGATGTGATAGAATCAAAACCAAGGTAATAAATAAGTAAATCACTATTTCATCACTACTTTAAATTCTTGTTACAATGGCCAGATAACATTATTTCGTTTATTATTACTCGTTTTTGAGTATTAACACCTTATAACCTGCTAACAAAATTTATGAACTAAGATAAGATTTTTGTTTAATGTGGCTTGCCTATTTGTGCTTTATATAGTAACTTACATTATCGGAATTGTAAGGTAAGTAATCCCTTTTTTTTCTTTTACTGTTTTACATTTACTATAAGTAATCATTTGGCAATTACCTACAATTTTTATTATTTTTTCGGTAGCTGCATAAATGATGTACTACACTGGTCTAGCTCCTCACCCACAATGCTTTGTACAGTCGAGAAAAAAATTCTATCATGTAAGTAATACGATAAAAATTATTTTCCAAATGAGTAAGACTTTATTTTTGATAAATTTTTAGACTTACGGACAACATATCGTGGATGGTTTGTTGATATTGGTCCAGCAGTTGGAACTTGTGACAAAATATGGACTATATCGTTAAATACGGAAGTTCAAAAGACACCTTTAGTTGTTCTACATGGACTCGGTTCTGGAGTGGCAATGTGGTGTTTAAATTTAGACTCTTTTGCCAATTCGAGACCTGTTTACGCTATTGACTTGTTAGGTAAATTTATCTTTAGACGGACTATATAGCGATATATTTTAATTTGAACTATAATAGGTTTTGGAAGAAGTTCACGGCCTAGTTTCAGTTCCGATGCGATGGAAGTAGAACAGCAAATGGTTCGAGCTGTCGAAGAATGGCGACGCGAAATGAAATTGGATAATATGATTTTACTGGGACACAGTATGGGTGGTTTCCTTGCAGCATCATACGCTATTTCACATCCAGAAAGGTAAGAACTGTATTTTTTTATTATTTTTTTTAATTATGACTAAATAAGTAAATTAATAAGAAGTTTGTTTGCCTTATTTAAAAACGTTTGTTATCTTTTATTAGGATTGATTTTAAGTATAATATGGAGTTCCTTAATTAGCATCATTTCGTAAAAGATACCTTAAAATATATAAACAAATATTTTGTACTAGATGAATCATTTTTGTGGACATTTTCGTTTGGTTATTTATTTTTAAAAACAGAGAGAGAAAAATTGTTTTATGTTATTGTTGGGCACTTGGAGACTACTAAATTATTGTTTGATAATATGAATCATTCTAATTATTAGATTATATTGTATTATGTACATAATGTCAATTAACAATCGAACTCGTTAATTTCAAACAAATATAATCAGATAAATACAATAAAGAAACCGATTAATCGTTTTTTTTTTACTTTAGTTCTTTCAGAACTTTTGAGTTGAAATACAAACGTACAAAGTTCTTAAAAGTTGGGAAAGAACAGTAAATCGCTAATAGAAATAATTAATTTTTCTAATCGGTTTTAGCGGGATTCTTTAACATATTCATAATCTTATTCGTATTAGTATTCGCACACAACAACCAAGCAATAATAATACGAATTTTGCCGACGAAAAATGTAATATTATGAACTTAGACAAATGCATTTTTCACGTTCTGCACGCAAATTCCTAAAAACACATGTTCTTATTTTTTTTTTCACAATATCTATTGTTTGAACAGCAAAATAATTATGTTTTTTATTATTTTAAAGTTACTATTTATTATTTAAATATGAGTATTAAATAATTTGATAAAAATAAAAGACAAATTATGAAATCAAAATATTTTTTATGTAATAAATTAAAAAAATATATAATACTGGAGATGTATAATAAAAATTATTGGCTCATATGTATATCGCCTTCTAGTTAAAAACATTACTTGATAAATATTTATTTGTTATTATTTTCAATCATAAAAGCTACTAATGAATATCTGTTAAAAGAAACAACCAAAAACAACTTGAAAAAAATTATAAAAATATTTAATCTTAACTGTTCCAATTAATTATGGAACGAGAACGAATTAAATAAATACTATACAGGGTGATTTATGACGTCGGGGAAAAATTACACCGGATGATTCCTATGAATAATCTAAATAAAAAAACTTCAAATAAACATGTCATATTATATAATAAACATAGAAGTTTATTACATGTAACATCAATCGCGTTAGCTTTATTTATTATATCAGGAAAAAAAAAAACAAAACCAAAAACAATTAAGATACTAATTTAAAACAAGAACGTCTAGTATTAAACTCAAAGTAATTGTTCGAAGTGTCCTCCTTCAGCTCTAATACAAGCATGACAACGTCTTACGAGTGAATCTCTAACTCGAGCCAGCACATCAGGGTCATTTCTTATTTCATTTGCGGCGTTCTGTATTCGTTCCAGCAACTGCTCCCGGGTTGCTATTAGCACCTTGTAAACAAGTTATTTCATATTTCCCCATAGATAAAAGTCCAGTGGGTTCAAATTTGTGGACCTTGGCGGCCAGGCAACCGGACCTCCGTAGCCAATCCATTTCCTAGGGAAATGAACGTTTAACCAAGTTGTCACTGTTGTCTATGAGGAGGTGCACCGTCGTGCTGAAACCACATACGTTGCTTTTTTTCCTGATATAATAAATAAAGCTAACGCGATTGATGTTACATGTAATAAACTTCTAACGGCTACAGTTCCGTTAAAGAGCATTTTCGGACATATGTTTATTTGAAGTTTTTTATTTAGATTATTCATAGGAATCATCTGGTGTAGTTTTTCCCCGACGTTATAAATCACCCTGTATAAAAAACATGAATGTTATAAAAAAAAATTACTTGCTTACTTTTAACGAATACAATGATAATTTAGTTATGTAGCGAATACATTATTTTTCTAGAACAAAATATATAACAAGTTGAATAAATTATCTAGCAAAAAATTTATAATTATATAGTACAAGATAATACATAAAATATATCCGGCTTTTATATAGCATTTATAATGTTCCAACTCAACATTTATTAATTTCTTATATATTTCAAATTTTTTTAATGTAGCGTTTGTTCAATTTTTATATATCGTTTTATTAATTTTCTTATGAAACTGATTTACGACTGTATAGAATATGCGTATTGTAGTAAATTACAAGCTAATTATACATTGTGCATGCTTCGCATAGTTGTGAACTGATTCCAAATTTAAAAAAATTGGTTTGATGGTGGTTTCAACAAATCTATTAAAATTAATATTTTGGGATTTGGGATCACGCCATATACCCAAACGGGTGTGGCACAAACTCTTTCCATTATCCCGAAATCAGCTTCCTCCAAACATCCCTATTTAGACAAGCAACTTTAGCTTCATCTACATTCATAATTCCTCTCATACATGCTCTTCTATATCTACTACTTGGAAACTCCTCTCACACAACTTCAATAATATTTATTATAATAATTTAATTATATTTAACATATCAATTATATCAATCAATTATATTAATCAATCAACTGTTATTTTCAGAGTGAAACATTTAGTCTTAGCTGATCCGTGGGGCTTTTCAGAACGTCCACACGATTCGCATATACGTAAAAGTGTTCCACTGTGGATTCGTGCTATTGCATTTACCTTGCAACCGTTAAATCCACTTTGGGCTATTCGCGCCGCTGGACCATTTGGTATGCTAATTTTTTTAAAAATAGTATTAATAATTTTTAGTAATAATTCGTTGATTTTTTTAGGTCAATGGGTAATAAAAAAGATGCGTTCTGATATAGTGAAAAAATTTGAGGGATATTTACCAGAAGCTAATTTGATTACCGAATATATTTACCAGTGTAATTCGCAGAAGCCAACGTAAGTTCATATTTTATAAATTAATTATTCATTTGTTTTATACTTAATATTTTATTATCATATCACAGTGTTTCTCAACTGAGGTTTGTATATTGTTAAAAGTACATTAGAAAATATATAATAATTGTTTTAAACAAGAAGAATTTGATAAAAAAAAATTAATATATATATATATATATATAATAGATTTAATAGATTGAATAATTGTACATCGAAATTAATTAGAAAATTAAATTAAAAATTGTCAACTGCCTCGACTGGGACTCGAACCCAGGACATATAGGTCGCTAGCCTAATGCTCTGCCAACTGAGCTATCGATGTATATATATATATATATATATATACAGTGTGTTGACTTGGACCGTCGTACATAGGGATTTAGCATGTAAAATCAGACATGTGCGATTTCCTGCTTCCCAAATTATTTTACAAAAAAAAACCTTATGATAAATGTTTTAGTTAGGGCATACTTTTCTGCAACAAACTTTTTTGGAACCTTCCTAACGTCAAGAATTAGGTCTAAAGTTGTTAAGAAATTGACTGGAAAATGGCAGTAGCCGTGAAATTGGAACAAAAAATCAAACAAATGCTAATCGAATGTTACAATGATTTCTGTTTTAAATACATATCTCATTGCTGTCACATTGTCAATAGACTCTTTCTAAAAAAAATAAAAAGTTTTTTTTGTTATTAAATATGTTGCCTGTGTAATATAAACATCAAATGTGCAGAAACATGAATTTTAAACTGTTTGGTTTCATCAAAATAATCGATTGAAATGGCCAAAATATTTGAATTTTGACCACGTAACTGAAACGGTTTGGGATTGGCCAAGTGCCCGCGTGACGTCATTACCCAGATTGTATAAGTAGACTTTGATTTTTTCTGTATTCATATAGGTATAATTTTGTCTCTCTCGTACACTACAACTCAGTGAAATAATACAGATATTATATATATATATAGAGAAAGATTTACATGTATTTATACTATAATAAGTGTAAATAAATCGCGCATTTAAAAATTAAATACTTATATATAAATAAACATAGATAGCTATGAAAAAAATTAATCTCGCTGTCATATTGAAAATGTGCAAATTGATATATCAAAATGATGAAAATACCTTTTCCAGAGCAATTCCGCATGAAAATCTCATCGCGCATCGTTTAGGCTGCGATTTAGCTACAATTTGATATGCAACAGCATAATATTCTCCATGTCGTTACGTTCGCGATCTGGTTAGTGACGTCACGCATAAATGGCGCGCACTCAGCACCATTTTGAATACGTTTTTCGGTCAGACTGATATTTATAAATTAAACATAGGTCTAAAAATGTTATTTTTGTTATAAATATTTTTGTTTTAGGTCGTTAATTAATTTTATATGAGTTTTCAAAATTCGAAAAAAGAGTCTATTATAACAATGTCTGTTTTCTCAGTTAGTGAAAGAAATCAGTTTTTAAAGTTTTACTATAGCGGAAATAGTTTAAGAGAAGTGCGCGACTTGTTTGCTGGCTTGTATCCCGAAAGACCAATTCCGTCGATAGATACAATTCATAATGTTATACGTAATCAAGAACTGTATGGGTCACTCTTCGTTCCGTGCAAAAGCTGCACAACCAAACATCTAAATTTGGAACCCGAACCTGCGTTTGGCTGCGGTAGCGAATAATCCACGAACGAGTGTAAGAAAAATTGGTTCTGGATTGGGGATTCACCATACCACGGCTTTTAAAGTGCTTAAGAAAAACAAATATAAATCATTTAAAATTGTAATTCATCAAGAAATATTCGAAGAATACAAAATTAAACGGAATGGTCTTTTGTGAAACAATTATGGAGAAGGCGAACGACAGAAATTTTCTGAAGAACATTTGTTTTTCGGATGAAACTACATTTTCAATAAATGGAAAACTGAATGGAGCAAAATATTTGGAGCTTCTCCAAACCAAAATTGGGCCCGCAATCGCAAATGTTGAAAATGAAAACGTAATTTAGTTTCAACAGGACGGTTGCCCGTCTCATTATACTAACGACGTTTTATTATTTCTAAATCAGTGTTTTCCAAATTCTTGGATAGGACGTGGTGGTCCAGTAAATTGGCCACCTCGGTCTCCTGACTTGTCGCCTAACGACTTTTGTATCTGGGGACATTTAAAAAATAACGTGTACAAACGAAGGCATCCAAATATAAACGCTTTAAAACGGTCTATTGTTCAAGAATGTGCTAACATTTCTAATCGCCTATTAGCTAATATGCGGCACAATTTTTATAATAGGTTGGGATTTTGTTTAGCAAAGAGCGGAGATTTATTTGAGCACTTAATTTAAAATAATTCGATTTTTATTAACTACTAATAAGTTAGAATATTCAATTGGAGTTTTGTTGAAATTATGTTTTACATGACATTCTTATGTGAAATATATTTTTATATTCATGATTAATTCCAATACTGTAAAATAAAATGTTCGTTTTCCTAGGACAGTGAAATAGATTTGCATTGTTATTTATTTTAAGTATTATAAGAAAATATTAGAAAATATAAATTAAAGAATTGTTATTAATCATTGTGACATACAACTAGCATTTGTTTTATTTTTGTTCCAATTTCACGGCTAATGCCATTTTCAGTCAATTTCTTGACAACTTTAGGGCTAATTCCTGACGTTGGGATGGTTCCAAAAAAAATTTTGTTGATTGATTTACATGTAAAAAAGTGTTTCCTAAAACATTTATCCCAAAGTTTTTTTTGTAAAATAATTTGGGAAGCAGGAAATCGCACATGTCTGATTTTACATGCTAAATCCCTATGTATGACGGTCCAAGTCAACACACGGTATATATATATATATATATATATTATAATATTTTGCCAGCGGGGAAAGCGCTTTTCATACGATGATGTATGGTTTTGGTTGGGCAAAGAATCCAATGGTACGAAGAATACATACATTACACGAAGATGTACCAATTACATTAGTGTATGGATCAAAATCATGGGTTGATTCAGCTGCCGAAATTGTTAAAGAAAAACGTATTGGCTCATTCGTAAAATTACAGGTATCATATATATATATATATTTTTAATTTTCTCTATTTAATTAAACTACGCAGTTTGATTATGAACACTTCGCTAGTTGGTCACTTGACAAGTTAATAGACAGAGTCTTACAATGTATTTAACAATACTTTATACAGCCAACTCTTAATGAATAAGTTTTTTTAGTTACTAGACAGACAGATAAAACACTTGGACCCGTATTTCCACCTCATTTGTTCATGAAAAAGTGCTATTATTTTTTGCTTTAAAATAAATTTTTACTTATCAAACATGAATAGTATTTCTATTTTTGATAAATGTTATATCTAATATTATAAAATACAAATAAACTAATTAAAATTGCTTAACGTTAGTTTTAATTGCTATATTCAGACACGTAGCTCAAATAGAAAACATGTTGAAGTTAATATTGAATTTATTCGTTTAATACAACTTATTTATTGTAACTGACTGTTCTGAAAATTACATAATGAATGTTGAATTAATAATTCAATAATAAATTTAATATTATTAATTGATTTATATAAAATAAAAAATAGTATATTTTTTAACTGGCTCTGTTTTCTATCGAGCCGATCTTAAAGGTACCGAAAAAATACCAAGATTCTAATAATAGCAATTACATTGTAATAAGTCGATAATCTTTCTTTTTTTTAGTCGATAGAAGACGTCGGCCACCACGTCTACGCCGATAATCCAGAAATCTTCAACAAACACGTTATAGAAGCATGCGATCATGCCGATCGTGATCACATTCATTTGCTCGCCATAACCGCACCGGATAATACCGAATCCGATGTTGAATCTGAGACACCAGTTTCATCACCATCACCCGAAAGAATTATGAACAGTTAACACAACCTTCATTAGTTCTCATTTTAATTTATATAAGGTTTAAAAGGTTCTTTTAGGTAATCGTTCTGCTAGGATCACTAGATTAAATATGAAGACATATATTATTTTTTTGAATCACGACTTAACTTTTCTTTAGAAACTGTGATCACAAAATATTATAATAATAATAAAATTTGGTATGCTGTATACCAAAAATAAAGTTTTATTATTGTAGATTTATGTGTTATGTAGGTTATGTATATGTAGACGTTTTATTTTGTTTATGTTGGCACTTTAAATGTTTATTAAAAATGGCGCGTGTATTAATATTTAGAGCTAACTGAAAAGTGATACATATTTTTTATTTATTTTTAATAATACAATTCGATTTAATAAGAATCTGAAAATGATATAATGTTTATTTTGTTATTTGAATAAACTTTATTAAATTTGAATACTGTCAAACATTTATTCCAATTTCTTTAGGCAATTATTACAAGTTTTATTTTTTGAATAGAATTTTGATGTTAATATGCGTTTAATTTTGATATTTCAGTTGCACTTGTTTATTCTATAATATTATTTCAACATCACTTTTTTGGTAGCTCTAAAAATATTTGTGAGTGTTGTCATCTTGAAGAAAACAAACGCCTATTGGGTAAATATTGTTAGATATTGTATAATTTGAGGGCCAGTTATACTAGCTTTAATTTTTTAGTAACCTTACGTTAAATAATGACAAAATCACGTTGATTACAAGCTCAGTTTTGATTGTTGCATTTCTTAAAACTAAAACCGAATTTAGTGAAAAAACTAATTTGTTTATAAAAATCACGTTACTATTTAATATGAGATTGTATAATTGGCCTCTAATGTATTATAATAAACCATGTGATAAAAACTTGTTTTTATCTTGCCTCAATTTGATATTAAGATGATGGAATTGTAAGAATTAACAAGATTGTGAAGATTTAGTGATATTTGAATTTAGTTGGCAGTCTTTTAAATGTTATATGTTTTTGAAAAGTTCCAACTCTAATAAATTATATTTTGTAGTACATAAACATTGTTTGAATTTCCATTATTCGTATTTGTACAAATAAATATTTATCATAGATACTGAATTTGCTAAAATTTACTGAAAAAGTTTTACTAGTAACTATTATATTATTTAATTAGTTAATTAATAGATACTATGATGAGTGTGAAATTGAAAAAAAATGTTATACCAAAAGTTGGTGTTAGTCAGTTAAGATGGTTCGGACATCTGGAGCGAATGCCTAATGAACATTTAGTTATAAAAATTTATATGAATGATTTTGAAGCTATACGTTCACTAGTGGAAGTCCGATGAGTAGTTGGAGTGGTAGGGATGTTTGGAGAAAACTGATTTCGGGATAGTGGAGGGAGTTTGTGCCACACTCTTTTGGGTATATGGCGTGATTGATATTATAAGAAATTAGCTGTTACTCCTATTTTAATTGAACAAAGATTATTTTTGCAGTGAAATCTGTGCAATTCTTTGAGGGACCGCATTTTGTAGTGTACGTTGTATGTATTATTTAGTTGTTTTCTTTTAGAAATGAAAAAAGAGGATGTAATTAATTTTAATTTTTTATTATAAGGCTTTTTTTTCTCTATGTTGCAAAATCGGCTTTAACCAAAATTTGTTTTTCAGGTACTTAGGTCTTGAGCATTTAGCATTTTAGGCGATAATCGTTTTTAACAGCAATTAAAATTGAGCAGAACATCAAATATTATCAATAAAAGAAAATTTTCAGATTTCTTTTTAAATTATACACGTAATACTATTAAAAATTTTCGTATAATTTTAAAAATAAAAATTCAAAATCAGTTCAAACATATTATATTATAATTTTTGGAAATATAGTAAATAAGAATACATTTCAATAACAAAGAAATATGTATATATATTTGAAAAAATTATTACAATGCAATGATATTAAACTAATGAAATATTTCAAAAAGGAATGTTTTAAAAACGAATTTTCTTGAAAAATGACATTTTGCTTTGGTAAATCTCCAACAGGAATTTCTCATGTTGAATTTTATCGAACATGCTAAATTCATATTGTTCTGTTTCAAATGTGAACATAACTTTAACAGGACACATTGGAGGTATAACTCTTGATACTTGAAGGACGAAAAACACGCTCACTGTTACTTGAGGAATAGGATAGCATTTTGTTGGTATGCTCCACTTTACCTAAATTAAGTTTTTGTTTATTTAATTACTTATTATAATTAAGATATATATTTATGACTCGGCTGAAAATTTATAAATTACAATATTTAACTTTTATAGAAAAGTAATCTATACTTCATTAATACTATAATTATTTTCTATATTTTAATTCAAAAAAATAAAATAACGATATTAAAGATAATTAAAATTTTTTTTCTCTATTATGCTATTATTTCAAAACTAATTTCAAATATTTATTATTTTAAATACTTAATTTGTTTTTTATAAATCTATAATTTTCACATTTTTTTTAAACTATTTTTAATTTGGAAACTTATTTTTTAAATATTTTTTTAGTAATTGTGTCATGTAAAACATCAAAATTGTAAACGATGCTATTAATTAGTGACGCACACAAAAGTTTTAATCAAAAATCTTAATAAAGACAGTAGAAAAATTTTACTTAAAAATAATTAAGAGATCTTGCTTAAAAAGTTACTTTTAAAGATGTGTTTAAATATATATATATTTTTATATTTTACCTCATAGATATAATATTCTGCACAAGGATCGCTGCTTTCTGATAAAAAATTAATACAGTACGACCAGATTCTAGTAAGTTCCCACGTATGAACAATATCTTTAATTAATTCGTGTCCACGATTTAGAGTAAAATCTTCAATAGATAGAAAGCGAATTTTCGTAAATATTGACAATAAAGCGGACGAATAACTTTCTTCATCCATTATGCTTGATAATGTTGCAATTTTAACATCGACTTGCCCGATAGCTTCTTCTAGAACATCATCGATAAATACGCATGCATATTCTTTAACAGATAGAAATTCATTTAGATTTAGATCTTGATCACGAAGTTGATCAAAACCATATGAAGATTCTACTTCAATAGATTTTTTTGTTTCACTTGTTAAAATAAATTTTGAGACTAGGGACCTCTCCGACGTCTTTTCTGTTTCACTTTCATCTTCCGAAGTCTCTTCTTCTAAAATTTCTTCTTCTAAAATTTCTTCTTCTAAAATTTCTTCTTTTAAAATTTCTTCTTTTAATTGTTTCGGTTCCAATTTTTCCTCTTCTAACTGAATCCATTCTACTTGTTTGGAGCGCATTACTCGCGCTAGATTTTCCAAATGATCGCGGCATCTACATTTCAGCTTGTCTAAAATTTCATGTATTGTTAACTGTTCTAAATCCAACGAAGCAACCGATTTATCTGATAGTATTTTGATACTGTCTCGAACATCCAACTTTATCTCTTCAATTACAGTATCATCCAAATCGCTAACATCAATTCTAATAACTCTTTCTTGTTCTGGTTCTGATTCTAATTTTGCTTCTGCTTCAGGAGTTTCAATCTGTTCTTCTAATTCTATATCTTGCTTAGATGGTGCTTTAGGTATAGTAATAACATACTCTTCTATATCTGGTGCAATTTTTTGGAAAAATTCACGTATATCGTTTGTTGAACCTAGAAATGCTTTAAGAATATCTTCTGAAGATGTCATTTTTAATTAGATAAATAAGCCAAATCAATTAAAAATGAACCTAAAGAAACTAACACAACTTGAGAAATGTACAATATATTGTTATTGACGTTTGTTATTGTTTTTCATAGATATTCTGATTTCATTCTCTAGAAAATTTTATAGCTATCATTGTCAGAGATGTTTGAATCTTCTTAAAATTAGTTTATTTTTACGAAAAACCTAATAGAAATAGCTATTATACTTTCGACTTTCTTATAAAGATTATTTTATTAAAATTATTTAATTGAATTAATAGATTATATTTTATGTAATATAACAAAAGACAAGTAATTGTATATTATGTTACGAGGAGCAGAAAGCGATCTCTATTGTGTTGAGCCCAGATATTTGCTAAGCAATGTGGGCTAAACATGAAAAGAATATTCTGTTCCAAGTAACATATGCTATTTTTTTCTTCAAGCATTTCAAGCGAAACTAAACTAAAAATACATACAAAGTAATCTTAACTTTACTATAATTTACTATAGTAAATTTCTGCATTTTATTGGCAATTATTTTATACATATGATCTGAATCAGTTAATCTTACAATATTGGTGCAAATCGTGTATTGTCTTATTATATATGCTACTCGTATGTTATTTGTATCTAAATATTGTAATTAAAATTTTTATTTTATTTCATTGGATTGTTGCATCAGTGTGAAAAATGAGAAAGCCATTCTTAAAACCTAAAACATATAGAATCCATTTTTAGTATTACAATAATCTAGATAAAATAATTATGTTTTGTATTACAAATATAAAACTATGTAAATTTAAATCTGCCATTCCGCCAATTGTTAAAGATTTTATTTTGTGTGACCGTTGTATAATCAATATAGTTGCACGTTTTAAATCTTTAGATTTACTCTTCTGCCATTGGGATTCATACATTGCGTCTCCTACAGAAGCCATCTGTAAAAATGTTATTTATTTATAGAATTTTAACACGTATTTTGTAGAACACTTAAAACAATTATAATCGAATCAAAACGGGAAAATATTTAAAATAACACAGTAAAATATCTTTGAGAACTCATTATATTAAAATGAAACGGCCTTAGGTTGCAGTTCTGCATTAATTTATTAATAATCGACAACATATGTCTTCATCAGGAAAAAAAGATGTACATTGAGTACCTACGTCGACTATTAATAAATATTAATACAGAACTACAACCCTTAAGCAGTTTTATTTTATTTAAAATAAATTATTTCATTTATATACCAAATATTAAAAAAATAAATTTGACAAATTATTTGGTATCAAAAATTATTAATGTAATAAAATTTTCAATTCAATAATTTATCATCATGGGTAAGCTATTTATCGATATCTCAAGTATTTAATTTTCTTTACCTCAAAATAAATTAGACTACCAGATATGCAATATATAAATACTTGAACACCAATAATTATGACTGTTGCTGTACAGCGAATTATAAAGATAATATCTGAAATACTATTTAAAAAATGGTTATAGAATATGTTTATAGAATTTTTATTATAATCTTACCCTTTGGAATAATATAAGTAAATTGGTAAACACTGTAATAAACAACTACAGCTAAATTGAATTAACAAAAATTCAGAATATATTGTTCTTATTTGTGCAATAAATCTAAAATAAAACAAACATTAATAAATTGTTTAAAGTAAATTGAAAGATCATATATTTATTTTAATAATGATAATACATTATGAATGCAAACATATGCTTGATTTACTATCAGGCAGGGCTGATAGAATCAGGGCCGCGCCAAGATATATTGGCGCCGGGGGGTGCCAGGCAAAAGTTGCCGTTAAAAACCAATAAAAATAAGAAATACAATAAAAATACTTACAAGTTATACCTATTTAATTAATAAGCAGTAGGTTTAAACCATCATGAAAGTAATAAAGCCCGCTACCCCCCCCCCCCGAGATGTGCGCCCTGGTGCCGTGCACCACCGCTTGGCGCGGCCCTGGATAGAACTGCAGCCAAGGCCCCCAATATTTTGGGATTCCTAGATTTACTAAAGTTTGAAAAAGCTGGCAACAAATGGGTCATTTTTTATTATTAATTTTTCAAAAAAAAAATTATTCATGAAAAGTTCTGCATCACATATAAATCAATAATCAAATTTGTAAAATATTTAGTAGTATACAGGGAAAATCAAAAATAATCATTTATGCTGAAGGGTAAAGTGCTTTTAAATTTAAATACAGGAGAAAAATATTATTTGAAAATGTTGATAGGAGTTAAAATTATGTTCAAGTTTAGATTCATGGCTTTCTAATAATTAATTAGTAAATTTAGAGTAAAAACAAAAAATTAAATAATTTAGTATTTTTTGGATTATTTATTGAATAAGACCCAACATATGTATTTTGTTTGGCGTAGCCAAAATCGTTTAGAGTGATATATCATGCAAAGAATATATTTACAACTGCGAAATTATATTTTTCTATCCGATTGATCACAATTAAAATTTCGATTTTGTTATGAAATCCAGTCATTTACTTACTTTCGTGTATTCATTTACTCATTTACTTACTTTAGTATAAAATTATGATGGTCTATAAATGTTTTTATCAAATCTCTATAATCTTCTTTTTTGTTGTTTGCTTCAATATTTATCAAAAATTGCTTTAATAACCAAAGCTGACAAGTAATACTGGCTAGAAGAGTTAAAAATAAACCATCAAATGCAATACAAAACGAAATAAATAGATAACAAAATGCTAAATTCTGAATGTGTATCAGCAAAAAATTATGAAGTTTTGTATAATCAATAATTTCGTAAAATGCAAATGGTGTTTGACGTGTACTTCCAATTGTTATAAAAGATTTTATTATTATACAGGATACAATAATTACGCCTAACATGATATAGATTTTAAAACATTTCACAATTATTTTATTTAATTTATTTATTTTCTCTTCGATCTGTTTACCAACATAATTATTCGGCCAGAAATTGTTCATCAAATCATGTATTAATTGACGAAAAATATTTTTGTAATATTTGTAAACTATTAGTCTTAACATCCACTAAAAACAAGTAAAATGACAAATAATTAGTTTTATATACAGTCTGTATGATTAATAGAAATAATAAAAAATAAAAAACACCGATGAGTAATATTATAAACTGCAACCATTGGGTACGTTGAGTACTTGTGTAATCTAAGATCAGTGATAAGGATTTTAGCTTTTTATGATAATTTGCTATTGCATTGTATTATTTATTATATTTATAAATTTTAGCCACAGTAAATCATTATTAATTAGTCAGTTAGTATTAAATCAAATATTTAATTATTGACGTATTAAAATACCTATTCGAAAATGGGAGTTTTTCTCTAATAATTTCACTGAGAAAAAGAATAATTACCGTAGTAACTACATTTATATTGAAAAAATGTAACAAACACAAGTTCGTTCGATTTGCACATTTGCGTTTACTGTTTACTGCTGTGTAAATGTTTGTTGTTTTATTCGCTTTGCAGTTACATGTTATGTAAATGGCAAACCGCTGTATTATTTACAGCAGCGTTTTGCAGTAAAACGTAAGAGAATCAATCGAACAAACCTAATAAAACAAGTATATTTAAAAGTTATCTATAAATATAATAAAAGGAATATTTCAATAATGTTAATTTGAATATATTTATATAGCTTTATTCTTAATATATTGTTAAAATATGCTTAGATCATAAAATATATATATATAGATATTTCAAATAAATATATACTATTCAATATACAGTTTGATAAAATATCTATATTTTCCAATGATATAGTACAGCATATATTTAAAACTTGATATTTTAAAAATTATTTATTTATAACAACATATTTTTGTGTTTTTTTGATGATGTTTGTAATACTAATAAAACATTGATACATTTTTTAAATTTGTTGTTAATTTTAAATTAACTATGTACTGTAAAGCATTGTTTTTCTTTTTATGGGAAAAATTATTTCCGAGTAATAATTTTTTTTAAGATAATTATTTATCACATGTATTAATACTTACTTCATATGTACCACCAATGATTTCAAATTCTTCAGCCCAAAGTAAAATTCCACCATTTTTCTTAAGAGGATTCAAAACGCCAAGTGTAAATTGTATTGCAAAAACTATGAAATGTAAAACGGTAAATATTGTTTTATGTTCGAATATATCTTGTCCGGAAAAATGCAACATTTTTAACGGTAATATTACAGCTTCCATATTGTAATATAAATTCAATTAAATCAATATTCGAAAACGAATCAAACGTAATTTATTTAAATTATTAAATCTAAACCAATCAATTTACTTATACGAATTATATTTTTCTCAGAAATAAATTAAATTAATAATGTGATCATTATCAAATTAATACATTCTTATAAAAATTATATATATATTAAATAGCACGAAGAAAATATTAGATGATACTGACCTACATAAATTGATTGAATATTATTAATAACATAATTTTATAAACGTTAAAAAGCTAACTAAAACCGAATTAAGTTAAATATGGAAGCGATAAATATACCTTTGAAAATGTTACGAATATCTGGCTTAGATATTGTAAAAACTAATTATTTTTTTGTAGTTTTGCATTCAGTTGTTTGTTTTATTGAATTTTCACTTGGATTATTGTATCCAATTAAAAATGACGGGCACGATGTTTTACTCTGGGCGAAACAGTTTGAAAATATTGCCGGTGCTTATGAAGTAAGATAAGAATTTCAAATTATTTCATATTTCTCTTTAAAGAAACATTTTGTACTTACATATTTCATAATAAAACAATTAGACATCTGAACAATCGAAGTTTGAATAATAACTTAAGTTTTTTTTTTTAATATCAGACAATGAAAAAGTGACATAAGTGTAATTTATTTTACTGAAAAATTACAATCAAATAAGTATGATGTTTTGTAAATATCAATAATCTCAAGAGAGAATTTCAAATAAAAAATATTCGAATAATTTTATATTTTTTACTTATTTGTTTCTATATTTTTAAAATGGCAAAGTATCTTGTAAATATCACCAGAATAAATAACTATAATTACACAAAATAATTGTCAAAGTTTTAAGAAATATATAAGTTTACAAGATATATATTTCTTTTAAATTAAAACAATTATTTAATGTAAAATCGCATTTATTGTGTAAGAAGGGACACCACTCTGATACTTTCAATTTTTGCATTTTATGAAAACTTATAGTTTGTAGAATAATGTGTTAAAACGGTTTTCCGAAATTTGAACTTTTAGCGAAGTTAGAACGACCAATACAGAGTTATATCGGAGCAAATAAAACGTACAGATCGCGTTATCTCGAAACCATGTTTTTCAACCTTATCTCACTCAGATCTCGGAAACTGTACATTCGATTTACTTCGCTTTAAAACGTAATTATAAAAAATTAAATTCCCTAAAATGATACATGTTTTTTTCGATTTTTTATACACTTTCAAAATTGATTTTTTACGCTGAAAAAAGAACACTTCTTTCAAAAAGCCGTCATTTACGTAATTTTTAAAAATTCAAAGAAATCCTCCGTATCATAGTAGATTTTTTATTTTTGTTTTAGGATATTTTAAGAAAACTTTTATATTATGTTTCAGAATTTTTCTTGAATCAGGGCAAGTGTTAAGGATTTTTCTGACAGGGGCTGATAAATCAAACGCGTAACATCACAATTTGAAAACATTTTTTAAAATAAAAATTTTGAAACTTAGCTCAAATATTACCGGTAATAACATATAAAAAAAACCGGGAACATTTGCATTATTAATGATTTCTCCATGAAAAAAATTTCTAAAGTTTGCCTATTTTCCGAGCGCTTACGGTGGTGTTCTCCCCTTAATTAATTAATTTTTGAAATGTCCTCTTTTCATTTAAATTAAATATTTAAAAGCACATTGTTTATAGTTAATAAAATATTTTTTTTACAGTGGTCCATTAGACTGTTTGTTTACCATTATTACAAGAAAATTTTCCGTAATTTAATTTCAAATATGACAAAAAATTTTTGGTCATTTAACTATGCGGGAAAGGAAATAGAAGAAAAAATCAACAATGTGAATAAAATAATGTCGAAATTCTTTAAGTTCTACGTAGCATTGTCATTAATTATTGCAGTAATGTTACAATTAAAATCTATAATTACAATTAATAGTACAAGACAACCACCACTTCTGGTTTATGATCTTATTGACTATAATAAAATTCATAATTTTTTAATAATCAATCTTCAGGAATTTGGATTTTTCTATTTGTTTATTAGCTTTTGTCTTGGATTTGATGGTTTATTTTTGACGCTTATAGCTAGTATAATATATCAAATTTGGTTATTGAAACATTGTTTAAAAAATATTAGAATTCATACTGACAATGATCAGAATATGTCATATAACGAAATTATTAAGACGTATGTTAATCATCATAATTTTATTTTTGAGTAAGTATAGTACTTTTAATTTTTTATGCATAGAAATTACAGTAGAATTTTTAATAGCATTATATTTGTTTTTACAGTACAAGTTTAAATTCAATCTTAAGATTAAGTTTTGATTATATAATCAAGAATGAAATATCGTTTCAAATCATTACGTTATCGTATAACGTTATATATTAATCTTTGTTTTTGTTACATAAAGTTATAAATAACTTTAAAAAATGAATTGTTATGTTATATGAGTCGTTTTCTTTGACAGTTTTCTAGAAACAGTTCCCAAAAAAATACTTCAAAATTTTCATCATTTTGTCAATATTAATATACGTAGTTACCATTAGTTAGTTATCATTCAAATACAAACACTTAAATTCATATCTCGATATAATATAAGATGAACTTCACCATTTTTAAAGAAAACGGCGCTATAATACGTATACTCGAAGAACGTTATAAAAATAACTAACGTTATAACAATAATTTGTAAGTTTGAAATTATCTATAAAGAAAAATATTAAAATTTTTCATGTTTGAAATACAATCAAAATATACTTTTTTGTCAAAAGAAAACTCAGAGAATAGCGTTATTATAAAATTATATAACGTTATTGAAATATCATTACGTTAATTTATTAGAAATTATATTTTAATCGTTATTATCGGGTATTGTTACAGTACGTTTTCTATCCCTGGTTACCTGGTTTAAACCTAAAAACTATATATTTCAGCTGATTTTTAAAGTAAAATTTCAAGTTCAATTTAGATAAAATATGTATAGATATATTAAAAAAATTAGTTTAACTAAATCAATATTTAAGTATTGGATCAGCAGTTTTGTTTCAATTAAAAAACATATACTTTTTAAACTTAGAAATGAATTTAAACTACATCTGTAATGTTTGAACTTAAAAAGTTAAAATACTAAACTATGTTGAGATAAGAGATCATAAAATAGTTTAAAAGTTTAACATATTTAAGATGTAGCCAATAGTCAAAATTCTTTTTGTTAAATGTTTTTTTTTTGCAGATGTATTGAGCAAATAAAAACAATTTATTCTCAATTTCTGATGGTTCAATTTTTTTGCACAGTTTTTATTCAATGTTTGTCAGTTTATGTATATTACGTCAATAAGTAAGTTTCAATAATAAATTCTAAATGCTACAGAATAACAGATTTTTGTTAATGTAGTGTTGCAGATACAGTTGCATTGATACGAGGTTTAATTACAATATTCGCTATTGGACTTCAATTGTTTATTTTTTGTTTAATGGGCAATCAAATTAATTCTGAGGTAATATTAATGAAATTCTATCTCTTATTAGATCAGGAAGTGATATATAATTTTACAATTTTTTTCATGGTCTTTGACAGATGTTTTTTTACATTCAAACAACAAAAACAAGAAAATTGAAGATTTAACTTTTAAAAATATTATATCAAATTAGTAATAATTAATTTGATAATATTTTAATATTGTAAATTAATTTATTTGTTTAGTTAAATGCTACAATAATTAAAACTAATTAACTAAAATAAAACGGCTTTAGGTTTAAGTTCTGTATTAATATTTATTAATAATCGACGTTTCAACGAACTCAACTAATCAGGAAAAGAAAGACGGACGTTGAGTTCGTCAAAATGTCGATTATTAATAAATATTAACACAGAACTTAAACCTCAAGCCGTTTATTTTTTATAATGAGTTCTGAAAGATTTTTTACTATGTTAAAACTAATTAACTATTCATTACATCTAGAACAAAATTGATTTAGGCTTATGCAAATTATTTTTATTTTATAAGAGAGATTCCGCAGAACTCCATTTATATATAGTTTGCGTGCTTTTTATATTTTTAGCATTTTTTTATTTTAATATTTTATTTAATGATATGAAAATATTGTTTTAGATGTTGAGTATAGCAGACGCAATATATGAATCAAAGTGGTGGAACTCAAAATCCAAAGATTTAAAACGGTTTGCAGTTTTAATGATTCAACGCTCTCAGAAAATAAAATCATTAAATATTGGTGGACTTGCTCAGTTAGATCTTACAAGTTTTGTTTTTGTAAATTACGGCAATTTAATGCAAAATATTGTTTCAGGTTTTACGAATGTCATTCTCGTTTCTAACATTGATGCAAAATATACAAAGCAAATAATAATTATACACGGTAATATTACGACGTTGATATATACTGTAAAATTCAAAATGCGTTTAATTTCAATTATTCAATTTGAAATCAATTACTTACAATTTTTCTAAGAAATAACATAATTATTGTTAAATTACTAAATTATTCATAAATTAATATATATATATTGTGACAATTTAGATGAATTTAAAATTTATGTTGTTAATTAAATTTTATCAAAGTGTTCAAATTTTGAAATATTTCATTCATCTGATTTTTATCCTACCTGTCACCCATAATGGGCACGGCGTCAGTTGTTTGGAGGAGAGCGGGGTCGTAGGTGGGGTTGGTAGGAACTTTATTTTGTGATGTTGGTAAATTAGGTGGGCGCCAGTCAAAGCGGAATGTTGACGCAAAATTGAGAAGCTTTGACAAATCTCAAAGGGGAACTTATCGGGATAGGTACTGTTTTCGTCTTTTCGAGAATTTGTTTCGGAAATGAAATATCTTAATTAAATAAAAAAATATACCTGATGATGAGTTGTAATAGAATAATCTTATATTGATGATTTTATTCGCTACAGAGTTACGTGTTCTTTTTCAATACAAAGAAATGTATGTCATTCGTAATAGTGTATCTAGACAGATTGTTTGATGTCTGCTGGTTAGCGGGTGGTCTAGCTATAGTAGATCTTCTTCTGAGCTTTCGTAGACGCTGAGGGGACGACAGTACGCATTACGCAGTAGCGGTTTGGTAGTTGATGAAGACTGCCAGAAAATGGTCGCTCTCGAGATCTGATAATGCCCAATTGGCGTTCGTACGTTCAGCATAAATCGTTCAGTCACTACTTCGTGCTCGATTTGTATAATGGTATATCTCATTCAGCAGCTGATCCAAAATTCGGCTTCCAAGATAGACTGATGCTGCTAATACGACTGAATCCCACTCAGACGTCTTTGAAAGGCACAGACTGGTCCCTAAACATAAGAGGGCAGAGCAGAATAATCCGAACTAACAAATGTAATATAATCAAACAAATCGAACTTGAAACAGAAGTTGATACACTTGAAATAACAGAGGTATTAAATATAGACATACAATCATCAATATAACAGAATGGTACAAAATTAGAGATCGTTACACGACTCAGATAAAGGACTTAAGTGAACTCAACGTATTCTATCCGGAATGCGATAGCGCAATGCAATGAAAACTCGACAGTATGCAACTAAATATACTACACACGATTCCAAACAAAATAAGTTAACTTTACCTAGTTAAATGTCCTGATTCATCATAAATTAACAGTTCAATATAAAATTATAAATACAAAGTAACATATTGGCTTTACAAAAAAATAATTGGCTTTGCTTTGCTGATGGCATGTGCGGCGAAAGTCTTTCGTTGCTATGGTCGCGACTACAAGTCGAAACTACGCGAGCAATGTCTCCGAAAGAAAGCTGTGGTACGTTCCAAACTCAAAACTAATAAAACAGGCTTCTTGCCTCAAACATAATAGAACGTTTTCCACAATATCACAAAAAAATTATCTTTACGAAGATGGCCGACTATCAAAATGGACTTTAATCCGAGCCGAATTACGCGCGCAGAATAATGACGCTACGCTTCAATCAACTCACGCACACAGGTTCACCAAATCATCAACAGCAGCCCAATGACGTCACAATTACAACATGCAAGTTACAATAATAGGATTGCACTTGGAATATTGGACAACATAACACATAAACTATAATACAGGATCGGGACAGTCGTGAAATTGTTTTCAAAAACAATAAATCTGAATTGATTATAAATCAAAATCTTAGAAAATTCTCTCATATAAAACGAATTTAAAATCTTAATCGATTATAAATCAAAGCATTAGAAAATTTCTTCTATAAAAATAATTCGAACTACAAATTATTTTCTCATCAAATATCTTATCAAAAGAATTTAAAATAACTGTTCATTAATCCATCGACTAATGACACAATAAACTAGACAGATTTGAACAACATGGCTGAATCAATCGTAAGTCATTGATCAAGGTCACGTGAATTTAAAAATGAATCAAAAGGAAAACAATTTGATCTAGATTTAGATTCTAAGTTTCAAAATTATCGCTTACCTACGTGTATTCAGCTATGCCAAATTCCAATCGTCTCCAACCACGAGGACGTTACTACAACGCAATTACTAGCGTTCAAATACAATATGCTCTCCAACCGATAAAATAGAAATATTCCCACCGGAATCATAAATTTTCTAACGTTATAATTACTAAAACTTGAATATTCTAAATATTCACACAATAAAATTTCACGTTCGCATTGAAAACAATTTCACTGCCGATACAAGAACAAAGACGTCGGTTCAAGAGAGTACGCTCTGAACAAGAGTTAGTCGCTGCGACCTTGTCGAAGAAGAGAGCGGCCATTTCAAAACGCTTGTACTTATGCACTCTCCCCACCCAACATGCGTGACGCGGAAATGACGAATTTTATTTCGCTTATTTCGATGCTACTAATAATATTGTTCGTTGATATAATAATTAAATATTCTAAAACAATTACTGAATTTAGAAAATACAATTTAATTCGCTGGCGTAAAATATTCAGCAATATGTCAGTAACGCCATCTCTTGTGGTTCACAGGAATCTCAATGACAGTTGTCAAAATATTTATAAGTTCTAAATTAATGATATTGAAATCATAAATCTGTTCAATTCAACTATTAAAGACACCGAAATAATATAAAAATAATAAGGATATAATAATTGCGATATTTATCAGTTCCTTATTGAGGTTAGGCCGATGTAATCGTTCGTAAGCGGAATTATTTTAATTTTCAAACCAGTGACAATGTCAAATTGTCACACAGCCCCCCTTGCAAAAGAATTTTTTATCTCATAAAAAATTATACTCATACTTTTACATGAACCGTAACATTCAATAAAATTTACTAATAAAAAAGGAATAACGATAAAAATTTCAAAGATTACTAACTAATTGCTTTATAACAAATTTACTCCGAATTTACAGAATCGTCAGATGTTATGCTTTCGTTTTCATCCTCAGAACTTTCAGGAGCTGGTTTTAGGTCTTTAACGTGCCAAATACCCTGATCTTCATTCAGGAGGTTAGCAAGGCGATAAGTAATTGGGGATAATTTGTTCACGACGCGACATTCTATAAAGCGTGGCGCTAATTTCGACGCAAAATGCCGAATACCCGACGACAGAACATAGTTTCGTTTCCATACAGTATCTCCAACAGAAAATTCTAAGTGGCGACGATTTGCATTGTAATATTTCGCGTTCCGATTGTACGCGACATGAATACGATCTTGCACTGTATTGAATACGGTTGCCAAGGATTCCAATCTATTGGCATACGCAATACGACTATCAGTACACACATTCTTGGGAGCGTTACCATAAAATTTTCCGGATGTGGGTACATGTCGACCGAAAGTTAGAAACGACGGCGAGAAGCCAGTGACTTGATGCACTGATGTACGAATCGCTTGAGCGACAGACGTGAGATTTTTATCCCACTCGCGATGGTTATCATCCAAATATGACCGAATAGCTTGTTTCACGACGCGGTTCGAACGTTCTACAAAATTTACCTGCGGATGAAATTTCGCATTGTACCATAACTTGGGAATTTCATACTTTTTAATCAAATTTTCGAAATTTTTACTCGTAAATTGTGTGCCATTATCACACATAACAATCTGTGGAATTCCAAATAATAAAAATACTTCCGATTCGAGAATCTCACAAATTTTCGGAGCATTAGCTTGACGTAACGGAAACAATAACAGAAATTTTGAAAACCAGTCCGATACGGCGAGAATATATTGATATCGATTCGGATGTGAGGTGGCAGGTAATGGACCCATCAAATCGATGGATATTGCTTGCCATGGCGATGAAATATTTTTTTCTTTGCCCATACGTCCGATAGGCGGACGTTGTTCAACTTTCTGAGCTAAACACGTTTTACACCGTTGTACAAAATGAGCGACAGATGAGTGTAAATGCGGCCAATAATATCGTTCAGCGATACGCGCAGCTGTTTTAAAAATACCGAGATGTGCGGCGGTTGGAACATTATGACATTGCTCAATAATCGCTTTACGCTCGCAACGGGGAACTACAATTTTCCACGGTGACAGATTAGCCGGTAATTCATAGGAATGATTTCGTAATTTGAAAATTATATTATTTTCAACACGCCAATCAGGAAAAGAAATAGGTTGTTCGATAATACGTTGCCGTAACGAGATATACCATTTGTCCGTGGTATCAGCATAACTTTCAATAACAGCGACTTCTAAGGGCGCACGAGATAACGCGTCTGGTAGTTCATTTGTCTTACCAGGACGATGAATAAGCTCAAAATCAAATTGTTGTAACTTTACTGCCCAACGAGCAAGTTTACCTGTTGGTTCTGACATTCGCATTAACCATAATAACGAATAATGGTCCGTAATGACTGTAAAATGTAAACCTTCCACGTAAGGTCGGAATTTATCTATAGCAAAAACTACAGCGAGACATTCGCGTTCCGTAACAGAATAATTACGTTCCGCTTTATTAAGCGTGCGACTAATATAAGAAATGGCATGTTCAGAGCCGTCTGCGTCTTCCTGCGTTAATACAGCGCCTAGACCAAAATTAGATGCATCGGTATACATCCGAAATTTGCGGATAGGAACAGAATAATCCGGACTAACGAGTACTGGTGACGATACGAGCGCTTCTTTAAGCTTACAGAACGCGGTTTCGGCCGAGCTGTTCCATACAACAGCCATTTTCTTTTTCTTACCCTTCGTAAGATCAGAAATAGGAGCAGAAAGGGATGCGAAACTCGGAACGAAACGTCTGTACCACGAGGCTAAGCCGAGAAATCGCTTGATTTCGGTTACATTCGTCGGACGCGGAAACTGTTCAATCGCGGATACTTTTTCCGGATTTGTACGTAAGCCAAATTTATCAACTACAAAACCTAAGTAGTTCAGCGAGGGTCTACAAAATTTACAGTGAAACCAGCTTTTTGAAAGCGATGTGAAACTTCTTTTAACGTAATTAAATGTTCTTCGAACGAATTTGTCGCAATAATACAATCGTCCAAATAAACGAAAACTTTCGGTTCAAGCTCGGGACCAATGATTCTGTCCATCAGACGTTGTAATGTCTGACCAGCGTTACATAAACCGAACGGCATGCGTTGAAATTCAAATAAACCACGACCGGGTACTGAAAAAGCAGTCTTTTCACAAGATGAAGCGGAAAGTGGAATTTGCCAAAAAGCACTTTTTAAATCGAGCGAAGTTAAATATTTCGCACCGCGAAGTTGATTAAGAATGTAGTCTACACGCGGTAGAGGATAAGCATCTTTTTTCGTAACAGAATTTACTTTTCGACCATCGAAACAAAAACGATATTTTCCGTCAGATTTCTTAACCATCAGAACGGGTGAACTCCACGCGGATGATGAGGGACGGATTACACCGAGTCCTAACATTTCATCTAACTCTTTATTCAAATGTCCACGCACGATTTCAGACAGGGGATATTGTCGTTGCTTAATCGGAAGCGCATCAGCAGTATCGATAATATGTTCGACTAAATGAGTTTTTCCGAGTCCTACTTTACCTAACTTTTCAAAATCCGCGATTAAACTATCGAGTGATTTTCTTTGAACATCCGATAATTCATCCGAACTAGCAATGCCAATACAAGACGCAACTTCAGGCGCAGCTGTCCACGAATTCGTTGCAAAATTAACAGAAATTCCAAATGATTTACAAAAATTTACTCCGAGAATCATCGTATGACGGATTGACGGGACAATAACGAAAGTGATCGTTCGCGTTTGCGACTGAGCAGTAATCGGTAAATGAACGGTGCCAAGTGAAGCTTGGGCTTTGCCGTCTGCTGTAACAATAGTAGCATGTTCTACTGGTAACAAGCTGATTTTTAAATCACGTAATAAGGAGAGGCCGCGATATCCAATAATAGAAACATTCGCGCCAGAATCTAACAATGCCGTAATAGACTTATTATACGCAGTAACAGTAATAAAAGGGCGATCATCTGAACCGGGATTTATTAATACAGGTGCAATTTCAGGAGTTTGTACAAAACGATGGATCGTATTTAACCAAGCGGTCCATTCTTTTCTATCAGCACTTAGTCTGCCGAGTTTTCGGGAGCTGACGAAACCGAAACGGCGTGTACGTTTTTTGTCTGCCTTTCACAGCAGCGTTTGCATTTGCCAGCAGTTTGATCTTTCATTCCGCATTTGTAGCAGAAGATTTTACGTGGTTTAGTACAAGAATTAAAAGAATGCCCGTTTTCGTCGCAGTTCCAACATTTCATTCTAAACGAAGTGTTGTGCGGAGTAATTTCAGCAACATGAACGCGCGGCGGACGTCGATAAGCCATATCAGGTTCTAATAACGAATGGTTAGGGGACGGAGGATTTTTAAATGATGCTACGTTAAATTCAGTATCTTCAATACGTTTACACGTTCGAATCAAATCGCTAATAGTATCAAATGACTGTAGTGAGCAGAGACGTTGAAACCGTGGCTGTAGATTTTTTATTATTAATGAAACACGCGAAGATTCGTCTGGTCGAAGTGACAAGCGAGAAAATAAATTTTCCATAATAGCAATGTAAATTTCTACACGTTCCGTTGGACCTTGTGTCCTTTGACGTATTTCATCCATTAAAGCTAGTTCGAAATTTGACGGCAGGAAGGTTTCCTTTAGTCGGCCAACTAATTCAGACCAAGTTTTGACACTTGGGCGCACCATACGGAGCCAGATCAAAGCATCTTTCGTGAATAACGAAGAAGCTTGTCTAAATAAAGTTTCATCCGATACACCGTAAGCATACGCAGCTTCGCTAATTCGCTCAATAAATTGATTAACACCCGATAAACCGTCGAATACAATATTCCAACGACTAACTTGCGTTCTTGAATCAAAATGGTTACTCGGAATCGGAATAAAATTTTGCGTTGACGTAGTAGGATACGAGTTATTTAGTGATGGTACACGAGCGTCAGGAACAGGATTATCGCGTTGATTACGTGCAGTTAAATTATCATTCTCGCGATCTATAGTTGACGAATCGAATTGTATACGATTTAACAGAGTCGAAAATCCAGGATCTAGATAGGAAGGAGTGATCGAAGTATTTCGCAAGACAGAGGTTTCGTTCGATGAGCCAGCTGGTGGTGCATCAGCTTCTGAGTTCAAATTAATCAGATTCGCAGACGGATTGCCACGAATTGACTCACGAATTTGCGTGTGCATATTTTTTGTGACCGAAAGCAACTTGATGAGTTCTTGTTGATGGTTTAATGATAATAAGCAAATGCGATCTTGCAAGTAAAAAATTCTTGAATTCAACAGTTCATCATGTAGCTTACGTTCAGCGGGATTAAGAAATGGCAAAATTTTTAGCATACCCAATACTTCATGCAACTTTAACTGACATACTCTGGATTCGTTCACAGGAACAGGACTGCATTCAGGCCTTATCATTGACTGAACTCGTTCTTTCTCTAACTGTAGAAGTCCTTCTAGTACGATTCGCTTGCTGTTTAGTGATCCGGATTCGGAGACATTGCGTATTGATAACTCATGTTCAATTTCGTCCTCATACAGGTGCTCGATTCGATACGGAAGATTCGCCATGTTACAAAGTATAATTAGTAAGCAAAATAACACAATATAATTCAAAATAATAAATAACACAAGATAATTCAAAATATTCAATAAATAAATGAATAGCAAACAAATAATATTAAAATAGCCAATATCAACAATAATATAATTCAAAACAATAAATTAAATAACTGATAGCAAACAAATAATATCAAAATAGCCAATATGAACGATAATAACTTATAATAACTATAAATATTTTCGAACTCAAATTCTCGGAAAATTGAAAGGAAGGAATGGATTTTATTCGAAGACAAAAAAAATTTTTTTTTTTTGTGCAAAGCAAATCACAATATGAACAAAAGCCCCACACGTTGGATGCGCCACTTATTATTTGCGGATACAAATCAATCAAGGCCCCACGTTGGCGTGACACTTATTATGTGTGACAATTTAGATGAATTTAAAATTTATGTTGTTAATTAAATTTTATCAAAGTGTTCAAATTTTGAAATATTTCATTCATCTGATTTTTATCCTACCTGTCACCCATAATGGGCACGGCGTCAGTTGTTTGGAGGAGAGCGGGGTCGTAGGTGGGGTTGGTAGGAACTTTATTTTGTGATGTTGGTAAATTAGGTGGGCGCCAGTCAAAGCGGAATGTTGACGCAAAATTGAGAAGCTTTGACAAATCTCAAAGGGGAACTTATCGGGATAGGTACTGTTTTCGTCTTTTCGAGAATTTGTTTCGGAAATGAAATATCTTAATTAAATAAAAAAATATACCTGATGATGAGTTGTAATAGAATAATCTTATATTGATGATTTTATTCGCTACAGAGTTACGTGTTCTTTTTCAATACAAAGAAATGTATGTCATTCGTAATAGTGTATCTAGACAGATTGTTTGATGTCTGCTGGTTAGCGGGTGGTCTAGCTATAGTAGATCTTCTTCTGAGCTTTCGTAGACGCTGAGGGGACGACAGTACGCATTACGCAGTAGCGGTTTGGTAGTTGATGAAGACTGCCAGAAAATGGTCGCTCTCGAGATCTGATAATGCCCAATTGGCGTTCGTACGTTCAGCATAAATCGTTCAGTCACTACTTCGTGCTCGATTTGTATAATGGTATATCTCATTCAGCAGCTGATCCAAAATTCGGCTTCCAAGATAGACTGATGCTGCTAATACGACTGAATCCCACTCAGACGTCTTTGAAAGGCACAGACTGGTCCCTAAACATAAGAGGGCAGAGCAGAATAATCCGAACTAACAAATGTAATATAATCAAACAAATCGAACTTGAAACAGAAGTTGATACACTTGAAATAACAGAGGTATTAAATATAGACATACAATCATCAATATAACAGAATGGTACAAAATTAGAGATCGTTACACGACTCAGATAAAGGACTTAAGTGAACTCAACGTATTCTATCCGGAATGCGATAGCGCAATGCAATGAAAACTCGACAGTATGCAACTAAATATACTACACACGATTCCAAACAAAATAAGTTAACTTTACCTAGTTAAATGTCCTGATTCATCATAAATTAACAGTTCAATATAAAATTATAAATACAAAGTAACATATTGGCTTTACAAAAAAATAATTGGCTTTGCTTTGCTGATGGCATGTGCGGCGAAAGTCTTTCGTTGCTATGGTCGCGACTACAAGTCGAAACTACGCGAGCAATGTCTCCGAAAGAAAGCTGTGGTACGTTCCAAACTCAAAACTAATAAAACAGGCTTCTTGCCTCAAACATAATAGAACGTTTTCCACAATATCACAAAAAAATTATCTTTACGAAGATGGCCGACTATCAAAATGGACTTTAATCCGAGCCGAATTACGCGCGCAGAATAATGACGCTACGCTTCAATCAACTCACGCACACAGGTTCACCAAATCATCAACAGCAGCCCAATGACGTCACAATTACAACATGCAAGTTACAATAATAGGATTGCACTTGGAATATTGGACAACATAACACATAAACTATAATACAGGATCGGGACAGTCGTGAAATTGTTTTCAAAAACAATAAATCTGAATTGATTATAAATCAAAATCTTAGAAAATTCTCTCATATAAAACGAATTTAAAATCTTAATCGATTATAAATCAAAGCATTAGAAAATTTCTTCTATAAAAATAATTCGAACTACAAATTATTTTCTCATCAAATATCTTATCAAAAGAATTTAAAATAACTGTTCATTAATCCATCGACTAATGACACAATAAACTAGACAGATTTGAACAACATGGCTGAATCAATCGTAAGTCATTGATCAAGGTCACGTGAATTTAAAAATGAATCAAAAGGAAAACAATTTGATCTAGATTTAGATTCTAAGTTTCAAAATTATCGCTTACCTACGTGTATTCAGCTATGCCAAATTCCAATCGTCTCCAACCACGAGGACGTTACTACAACGCAATTACTAGCGTTCAAATACAATATGCTCTCCAACCGATAAAATAGAAATATTCCCACCGGAATCATAAATTTTCTAACGTTATAATTACTAAAACTTGAATATTCTAAATATTCACACAATAAAATTTCACGTTCGCATTGAAAACAATTTCACTGCCGATACAAGAACAAAGACGTCGGTTCAAGAGAGTACGCTCTGAACAAGAGTTAGTCGCTGCGACCTTGTCGAAGAAGAGAGCGGCCATTTCAAAACGCTTGTACTTATGCACTCTCCCCACCCAACAGGCGTGACGCGGAAATGACGAATTTTATTTCGCTTATTTCGATGCTACTAATAATATTGTTCGTTGATATAATAATTAAATATTCTAAAACAATTACTGAATTTAGAAAATACAATTTAATTCGCTGGCGTAAAATATTCAGCAATATGTCAGTAACGCCATCTCTTGTGGTTCACAGGAATCTCAATGACAGTTGTCAAAATATTTATAAGTTCTAAATTAATGATATTGAAATCATAAATCTGTTCAATTCAACTATTAAAGACACCGAAATAATATAAAAATAATAAGGATATAATAATTGCGATATTTATCAGTTCCTTATTGAGGTTAGGCCGATGTAATCGTTCGTAAGCGGAATTATTTTAATTTTCAAACCAGTGACAATGTCAAATTGTCACACAATATATATATATATATATATATATATATATATATATATATATATATTTATATATATATTTAATATTATAATTGAGCTATATTATTGATTAAATATTAGTTCTAATTTTTTTCAAATCAATAACAATTTAATAAGTTTAAGTAATTTTGCAATTAAAAGATAGGTACTTGAATAATTATTTAAAAAGATTATCATTATTAAAAATATGTTTGTAATGTAGTATGTCCTATATTATTTTTATAAATAAATAATTTTAGAAAATCAATTTTAATTTATTTATTTATTAACTGAAATTATATACATAAAATATACAGAACTTCGACACCCATCATAGTGTATGAGGAAATATACATATACATAAAGTGTATTCAATTGAAGATTAAATTATATTTTTGGGCAGCTTAATTTTAGATCAAACGGAACCAATTTTCCGTATATGGTTAAAAAATGATAAATTTTTTGACTCTATTGCTCTTTTGTAACAACTATTCAAAGATATTCTGTATGTATTCTGTATGTTGAATAGCTTCAAATTATATATGTATTATTAATTATTTATTCTTCTATTAAATGGATTTGTATTTTATACTAAAGTTTGTATTTCGTAAATCAAATACTCCCCTCTGATACTTTTTTGAATTTATACCTATATTAAAATAATTACTAGAAACTACTTTTTTTTTTGTAGTAAATCATGTAGATTTGTGCAAATATTTAAGATAATCTTTATGTGGTTGGGATATAAAAAGTTAGAATCATAATTTTTAGTTTTATAATTATGTTGATTGCATTAAAGTAAAAAATTAAAATGCTGTTCGTATAATCTGAAAAATAAATAAGATAATTACATTTTATAATGCAAAATAATTTATAACAATGTAGTGATGTATCAATTGTTTTATTTAGTCGATTGGTTCATAAGTTAAACCATTTGATTTTAAATTGAATATCAAATTTATTTATAATGTTTATTTAGACAAATTTGAAAATTGAATCAATTTGTTACAAACAGTATTACTACATACATACATACACAATCATGACATATACCCAAAAGGGTATGGCACAAACTCTTTTTACTATCCCGAAATCAGTTTCCTCCAAACATCCCTATTCAGACAAGTAACTTTAGCTTCATTCACATTCATAATTCCTCTCATACATGCTCTTCTATTTCTAGTACAGGTAACCCTCCTATAACACGGTAGATAGGTTCCAAGAAAACGACGTGTTAAGTGAAACCGTGTTATATGAGACTCAGAGCCAATAGAAAAACAGAGTTAGGTTCCAAAAATTAAAATACATATGTACATATATTTTTAAGATACATAGAACTAACTTCAATTTTATTAAAAATATACGCTTTTTAAACAAAACAATTTTCATATAAGTATATATCTCTACCTGAGAGGTAAACAGTCGTCACTTTATTTTTGTCATTTTTACAGTAGATGAGTGTGAAATTGAAAAAAATGTTATACCAAAAGTTGGTGTTAGTCAGTTAAGATGGTTCGGACATCTGGAGCGAATGCCTAATGAACATTTAGTTATAAAAATTTATATGAATGATTTTGAAGCTATACGTTCACTAGTGGAAGTCCGATGAGTAGTTGGAGTGGTAGGGATGTTTGGAGAAAACTGATTTCGGGATAGTGGAGGGAGTTTGTGCCACACTCTTTTGGGTATATGGCGTGATTGATATTATAAGAAATTAGCTGTTACTCCTATTTTAATTGAACAAAGATTATTTTTGCAGTAAAATCTGTGCAATTCTTTGAGGGACCGCATTTTGTAGTGTACGTTGTACGTATTATTTAGTTGTTTTATTTTAGAAATGAAAAAAGAGGATGTAATTAATTTTAATTTTTTATTATAAGGCTTTTTTTTCTCTATGTTGCAAAATCGGCTTTAACCAAAATTTGTTTTTCAGGTACTTAGGTCTTGAGCATTTAGCATTTTAGGCGATAATCGTTTTTAACAGCAATTAAAATTGAGCAGAACATCAAATATTATTAATAAAAGAAAATTTTCAGATTTCTTTTTAAATTATACACGTAATACTATTAAAAATTTTCGTATAATTTTAAAAATAAAAATTCAAAATCAGTTCAAACATATTATATTATAATTTTTGGAAATATAGTAAATAAGAATACATTTCAAAAACAAAGAAATATGTATATATATTTGAAAAAATTATTACAATGCAATGATATTAAACTAATGAAATATTTCAAAAAGGAATGTTTTAAAAACGAATTTTCTTGAAAAATGACATTTTGCTTTGGTAAATCTCCAACAGGAATTTCTCATGTTGAATTTTATCGAACATGCTAAATTCATATTGTTCTGTTTCAAATGTGAACATAACTTTAACAGGACACATTGGAGGTATAACTCTTGATACTTGAAGGACGAAAAACACGCTCACTGTTACTTGAGGAATAGGATAGCATTTTGTTGGTATGCTCCACTTTACCTAAATTAAGTTTTTGTTTATTTAATTACTTATTATAATTAAGATATATATTTATGACTCGGCTGAAAATTTATAAATTACAATATTTAACTTTTATAGAAAAATAATCTATACTTCATTAATACTATAATTATTTTCTATATTTTAATTCAAAAAAATAAAATAACGATATTGAAGATAATTAAAAAAATTTTTCTCTATTATGCTATTATTTCAAAACTAATTTCAAATATTTATTATTTTAAATACTTAATTTGTTTTTTATAAATCTATAATTTTCACATTTTTTTTAAACTATTTTTAATTTGGAAACTTATTTTTTAAATATTTTTTTAGTAATTGTGTCATGTAAAACATCAAAATTGTAAACGATGCTATTAATTAGTGACGCACACAAACGTTTTAATCAAAAATCTTAATAAAGACAGTAGAAAAATTTTACTTAAAAATAATTAAGAGATCTTGCTTAAAAAGTTACTTTTAAAGATGTGTTTAAATATATATATATTTTTATATTTTACCTCATAGATATAATATTCTGCACAAGGATCGCTGCTTTCTGATAAAAAATTAATACAGTACGACCAGATTCTAGTAAGTTCCCACGTATGAACAATATCTTTAATTAATTCGTGTCCACGATTTAGAGTAAAATCTTCAATAGATAGAAAGCGAATTTTCGTAAATATTGACAATAAAGCGGACGAATAACTTTCTTCATCCATTATGCTTGATAATGTTGCAATTTTAACATCGACTTGCCCGATAGCTTCTTCTAGAACATCATCGATAAATACGCATGCATATTCTTTAACAGATAGAAATTCATTTAGATTTAGATTTTGATCACGAAGTTGATCAAAACCATATGAAGATTCTACTTCAATAGATTTTTCTGTTTCACTTGTTAAAATAAATTTTGAGACTAGGGACCTCTCCGACGTCTTTTCTGTTTCACTTTCATCTTCCGAAGTCTCTTCTTCTAAAATTTCTTCTTCTAAAATTTCTTCTTCTAAAATTTCTTCTTTTAAAATTTCTTCTTTTAATTGTTTCGGTTCCAATTTTTCCTCTTCTAACTGAATCCATTCTACTTGTTTGGAGCGCATTACTCGCGCTAGATTTTCCAAATGATCGCGGCATCTACATTTCAGCTTGTCTAAAATTTCATGTATTGTTAACTGTTCTAAATCCAACGAAGCAACCGATTTATCTGATAGTATTTTGATACTGTCTCGAACATCCAACTTTATCTCTTCAATTACAGTATCATCCAAATCGCTAACATCAATTCTAATAACTCTTTCTTGTTCTGATTCTGATTCTAATTTTGCTTCTGCTTCAGGAGTTTCAATCTGTTCTTCTAATTCTATATCTTGCTTAGATGGTGCTTTAGGTATAGTAATAACATACTCTTCTATATCTGGTGCAATTTTTTGGAAAAATTCACGTATATCGTTTGTTGAACCTAGAAATGCTTTAAGAATATCTTCTGAAGATGTCATTTTTAATTAGATAAATAAGCCAAATCAATTAAAAATGAACCTAAAGAAACTAACACAACTTGAGAAATGTACAATATATTACAATTGACGTTTGTTATTGTTTTTCATAGATATTCTGATTTCATTCTCTAGAAAATTTTATAGCTATCATTGTCAGAGATGTTTGAATCTTCTTAAAATTAGTTTATTTTTACGAAAAACCTAATAGAAATAGCTATTATACTTTCGACTTTCTTATAAAGATTATTTTATTAAAATTATTTAATTGAATTAATAGATTATATTTTATGTAATATAACAAAAGACAAGTAATTGTATATTATGTTACGAGGAGCAGAAAGCGATCTCTATTGTGTTGAGCCCAGATATTTGCTAAGCAATGTGGGCTAAACATGAAAAGAATATTCTGTTCCAAGTAACATATGCTATTTTTTTCTTCAAGCATTTCAAGCGAAACTAAACTAAAAATACATACAAAGTAATCTTAACTTTACTATAATTTACTATAGTAAATTTCTGCATTTTATTGGCAATTATTTTATACATATGATCTGAATCAGTTAATCTTACAATATTGGTGCAAATCGTGTATTGTCTTATTATATATGCTACTCGTATGTTATTTGTATCTACATATTGTAATTAAAATTTTTATTTTATTTCATTGGATTGTTGCATCAGTGTGAAAAATGAGAAAGCCATTCTTGAAACCTAAAACATATAGAATCCATTTTTAGTATTACAATAATCTATATAAAATAATTATGTTTTGTATTACAAATATAAAACTATGTAAATTCAAATCTGCCATTCCGCCAATTGTTAAAGATTTTATTTTGTGTGACCGTTGTATAATCAATATAGTTGCAAGTTTTAAATCTTTAGATTTACTTTTCTGCCATTGGGATTCATACATTGCGTCTCCTACAGAAGCCATCTGTAAAAATGTTATTTATTTATATAATTTTAACACGTATTTTGTAGAACATTTCAAACAATTATAAAATATACCAATCAAATCAAATATTTAAAATAACATAGTAAAATATCTTTCAGAACTCATTATATTAAAATAAAACAGCCTTAGGTTGCAGTTCTGCATTCATTTATTAATAATCCTTAACATATGTCTTCATCAGGAAAAAAAAAGATACAAATGACATTTACTGCAAATTGTCATTTGTATCATATTTCCTGATAAAGATGTACATTGAGTACCTACGTCGACTATTAATAAATATTAATACAGAACTACAACCCTTAAACAGTTTTATTTTATTTAAAATAAATTATTTTATTTATATACCAAATATTAAAAAAAATAATTTGACAAATTATTTGGTATCAAAAATTATTAATGTAATAAAATTTTCAATTCAATAATTTATCATCATGGGTAAGCTATTTATCGATATCTCAAGTATTTAATTTTCTTTACCTCAAAATAAATTAGACTACCAGATATGCAATATATAAAAACTTGAACACCAATAATTATGACTGTTGCTGTACAGCGAATTATAAAGATAATATCTGAAATACTATTTAAAAAATGGTTATAGAATATGTTTATAGAATTATTATTATAATTTTACCCTTTGGAATAATATAAGTAAATTGGTAAACACTGTAATAAACAACTACAGCTAAATTGAATTAACAAAAATTCAGAATATATTGTTCTTATTTGTGCAATAAATCTAAAATAAAAGAAACATTAATAAATTTTATTTTAATAATGATAATACATTATGAATGCAAACATATGCTTGATTTACTATGAGGCAGGGCTGATAGGATCAGGACCGCGCTAAGATATGTTGGCGCCGGGGGGTGCCAGGCAAAAGTTGCCACTAAAAACCAATAAAAATAAGAAATACAATAAAAATACTTACAAGTTATACCTATTTAATTAATAAGCAGTAGGTTTAAACCATCATGAAAGTAATAAAACCCGCCACTCCCCCCACAAGACGTGCGCCCGGGTGCCGTGCACCTCCGCTTGGCGCGGCCCTGTATAGGACTGCAGCCAAGGCCCTCAATATTTTGGGATTCCTAGATTTAATTTTACTAAAGTCTGAAAAAGTTGGCAACAAATGGGTCATTTTTTTTATTATTAATTTTACAAAAAAAAAAAAAAATTATGAAAAGTTCTGCATCACATATAAATCAATAATCAAATTTGTAAAATATTTAGTAGGGGGAAAATCAAAAATAATCATTTATGCTGAAGGGTAAAGTGCTTTTAAATTTAAATACAGGACAAAAATTTCATTTGAAAATGTTGATAGGAGTTAAAATTGTGTTCAATTTTAGATTCATGGCTTTTTAATAATTGATTAGTAAATTTAGAGTAAAAACTAAAAATTAAGTAATTTAGTATTTATTGGATTATTTATTGAATAAGACCCAACTACCCAACATATGTATTTTGTTTGGCGCAACCAAAATCTAGAGTGATATATCATGCAAAAAATATATTTACAATTGCGAAATTATATTTTTCTATCCGATTGATCACAATTAAAATTTCGATTTTGTTATGAAATCCAGTCATTTACTTACTTTCGTGTACTCATTTACTTACTTTAGTATAAAATTATGATGGTCTATAAATGTTTTTATCAAATCTCTATAATCTTCTTTTTTGTTATTTGCTTCAATATTTATCAAAAATTGCTTTAATAACCAAAACTGACAAGTAATACTGGCTAGAAGAGTTAAAAATAAGCCATCAAATGCAATACAAAACGAAATAAATAGATAACAAAATGCTAAATTCTGAATGTGTATCAGCAAAAAATTATGAAGTTTTGTATAATCAATAATTTCATAAAATGCAAATGGTGTTTGACGTGTACTTCCAATTGTTATTAAAGATTTTATTATTATACAGGATACAATAATTACGCCTAACATGATATAGATTTTAAAACATTTCACAATTATTTTATTTAATTTATTTATTTTCTCTTCGATCTGTTTACCAACATAATTATTCGGCCAAAATTTGGTCATCATGTCATGTATTAATTGACGAAAAATATTTTTGTAATATTTGTAAACTATTAGTCTTAACATCCACTAAAAACAAGTAAAATGACAAATAATTAGTTTTATATACAGTCTGTATGATTAATAGAAATAATAAAAAATAAAAAACACCGATGAGTAATATTATAAACTGCAACCATTGGGTACGTTGAGTACTTGTGTAATCTATAAGATCAATGATAAGGATTTTAGCTTTTTATGACAATTTGCTATTGAATTGTATTATTTATTATATTTATAAATTTTAGCCACAGTAAATCATTATATATTTTTAATAGTTAGTCAGTTAGTATTAAATCAAATATTTAATTATTGACGTATTAAAATATACCTATTTGAAAATGTGAGTTTTTCTCTAATAATTTCACTGAGAAAAAGAATAATTACCGTAGTAACTACATTTATATTGAAAAAGTGTAACAAACACAAGTTCGTTCGATTTGCACACTTGCGTTTACTGTTTACTGCTGTGTAAATTTTTGTTGTTTTATTCGCTTTGCAGTTACATGTTATGTAAATGGCAAACCGCTGTATTATTTACAGCAGCGTTTTGCAGTAAAACGTAAGAGAATCAATCGAACAAACCTAATAAAACAAGTATATTTAAAAGTTAACTATAAATATAATAAAAGAAATATTTTAATAATGTTAATTTGAATATATTTACATAGCTTTATTCTTAATATATTGTTAAAATATGCTTAGATCATAAAATATATAGATATTTCAAATAAATTCAATATACAGTTTGATAAATATCTATTTTTTCCAATGATAGTAGAACATATATTTAAAACTTGATATTTTAAAAATTATTTACTTATAACAACATATTTTTGTATTTTTTTGATGATGTTTGTAATACTAATAAAACATTGATACATTTTTTAAATTTGTTGTTAATTTTAAAATTAACAATGTACTGTAAAGCATTGTTTTTCTTTTTTATTGGTGAAAAAAATATTTCCGCGTAATAATTTTTTTTAAGATAATTATTTATTACATGTATTAATTAATACTTACTTCATATGTACCACCAATGATTTCAAATTCTTCAGCCCAAAGTAAAATTCCACCATTTTTCTTAAGAGGATTCAAAACGCCAAGTGTAAATTGTATTGCAAAAACTATCAAATGTAAAACGGTAAATATTGTTTTATGTTCGAATATATCTTGTCCGGAAAAATGCAACATTTTTAACGGTAATATTACAGCTTCCATATTGTAATATAAATTCAATTAAATCAATATTCGAAAACGAATCAAACGTAATTTATTTAAATTATTAAATCTAAACCAATTAATTTATATATACGAATTATATTTTTCTCAGAAATAAATTAAATTAATAATGTGATCATTATCAAATTAATACATTCTTATAAAAATTATATATATATTAAATAGCACGAAGAAAATATTAGATGATACTGACCTACATATATTGATTGAATATTATTAATAACATAATTTTATAAACGTTAAAAAGCTAACTAAAACTGAATTAAGTTAAATATGGAAGCGATAAATATACCTTTGAAAATGTTACGAATATCTGGCTTAGATATTGTAAAAACTAATTATTTTTTTGTAGTTTTGCATTCAGTTGTTTGTTTTATTGAATTTTCACTTGGATTATTGTATCCAATTAAAAATGACGGGCACGATGTTTTACTCTGGGCGAAACAGTTTGAAAATATTGCCGGTGCTTATGAAGTAAGATAAGAATTTCAAATTATTTCATATTTCTCTTTAAAGAAACTTTTTGTACTTATATATTTCATACATACATACATACACAATCACGCCATGTAGCCAAAAGGGTGTGGCACAAACTCTTTTCATCATCCCGAAATCAGTCGCCTCCAAACATTTTTATCCAAACAAGCAACTTTCGCTTCATCCACATTCATAATTCCTCTCATACATGCTCTTTTATTCCTACTACTTGGAAACTTTCGCTCACGCAAAACACTCTCAATCATATCACTCCAACTACTCATCGGACGTCCACACAAACGTATACCAACAAAATCATTCAAATAATCTTTTTAACCAAACGTTCATTAGACATTCGCTCAACATGTCCGAACCATCTTAACTGACTAACACCAAACAATTAGACATCTGAACAATCGAAGTGTGAATAATAACTTAAGTTTTTTTTTTTAATATCAGACAATGAAAAAGTGACATAAGTGCAAAATATTTAATTTATTTTACTGAAAAATTACAATCAAATAAGTATGATGTTTTGTAAATATCAATAATCTCAAGAGAGAATTTCAAATAAAAAATATTCGAATAATTTTATATTTTTTACTTATTTGTTTCTATATTTTTAAAATGGCAAAGTATCTTGTAAATATCACCAGAATAAATAACTATAATTACACAAAATAATTGTCAAAGTTTTAAGAAATATATAAGTTTACAAGATATATATTTCTTTTAAATTAAAACAATTATTTATTGTAAAATCGCATTTATTGTGTAAGAAGGGACACCACTCTGATACTTTCAATTTTTGCATTTTATGAAAACTTATAGTTTGTAGAATAATGTGTTAAAACGGTTTTCCGAAATTTGAACTTTTAGCGAAGTTAGAACGACCAATACAGAGTTATATCAGAGCAAATAAAACGTACAGATCGCGTTGTCTCGAAACCATGTTTTTCAACCTTATCTCACTCAGATCTCTATAAAAAATTAAATTCCCTAAAATGATTTTTTTCGATTTTTTATACACTTTCAAAATTGATTTTTTACGCTGAAAAAAAGAACACTTCTTTCAAAAAGCCGTCATTTACGTAATTTTTAAAAATTCAAAGAAATCCTCCGTATCATAGTAGATTTTTTATTTTTGTTTTAGGATATTTTAAGGAAACTTTTATATTATGTTTCAGAATTTTTCTTGAATCAGGGCAAGTGTTAAGGATTTTTCTGACAGGGGCTGATAAATCAAACGCGTAACATCACAATTTGAAAAAAAATTTTAACATAAAAATTTTGAAACTTAGCTCAAATATTACCGGTAATAACATATAAAAAAAACCGGGAACATTTGCATTATTAATGATTTCTCCATGAAAAAAATTTCTAAAGGTTGCCTATTTTCCGAGCGCTTACGGTGGTGTTCTCCCCTTAATTAATTAATTTTTGAAATGTCCTCTTTTCATTTAAATTAAATATTTAAAAGCACATTGTTTATAGTTAATAAAATATTTTTTTTACAGTGGTCTATAAGACTGTTCGTTTACCATTATTACAAGAAAACTTTCCGTAATTTAATTTCAAATATGACAAAAAAATTTTGGTCATTTAACTATGCGGGAAAGGAAATAGAAGAAAAAATCAACAATGTGAATAAAATAATGTCGAAATTCTTTAAGTTCTACGTAGCATTGTCATTAATTATTGCAGTAATGTTACAATTAAAATCTATAATTACAATTAATAGTACAAGACAACCACCACTTCTGGTTTATGATCTTATTGACTATAATAAAATTCATAATTTTTTAATAATCAATCTTCAGGAATTTGGATTTTTCTATTTGTTTATTAGCTTTTGTCTTGGATTTGATGGTTTATTTTTGACGCTTATAGCTAGTATAATATATCAAATTTGGTTATTGAAACATTGTTTAAAAAATATTAGAATTCATACTGACAATGATCAGAATATGTCATATAACGAAATTATTAAGACGTATGTTAATCATCATAATTTTATTTTTGAGTAAGTATAGTACTTTTAATTTTTTATGCATAGAAATTACAGTAGAATTTTTAATAGCATTATATTTGTTTTTACAGTACAAGTTTAAATTCAATCTTAAAATTAAGTTTTGATTATATAATCAAGAATGAAATATCGTTTCAAATCATTACGTTATTGTATAACGTTATTTATTAATATTTGTTTTTGTTACATAAAGTTATAAATAACTTTAAAAAATGAATTGTTATGTTATATGAGCCGTTTTCTTTGAAAGTGGTGTAAGCTCATTTTTGACAAAAAGTTAGTTAATGATAAAAATGAATGCAATCTGCTATGAGCTTTTTATCTATAAACAGTTCCCAAAAAAATACTTCAAAATTTTCATCATTTTGTCAATATTAATTTACGTAGTTACCATTAGTTAGTTATTACTCAAATACAAACCCTTAAATACATATCTCCATATAATATAAAATGGACTTACACCATTTTCAAAGAAAAGGGCTCTATAATATACTCGAAGAACGTTATAAAAATAACTAACGTTATAACAATAATTTGTAACTTTGAAATTATCTATAAAGAAAAATATTAAAATTTTTGTGTATCTTGTATTTCATGTTTGAAATACAAACAAAATATACTTTTTTCTCAAAAGAAAACTCAGAGAATAGCGTTATTATACAATTATATAATGATATTGAAATATTAGTACGTTAATTTATTAGAAATTATATTTTAATCGTTATTATAATGTTGTGGGGTATTGTTACGGTACGTTTTCCATCCCTGGTTACCTAGTTTAAACCTAAAAACTATATATTTCAGCTGATTTTTAAAGTAAAATTTCAAGTTTAATTTAGATGAAATTAATATGTATAGATATATTAAAAAAATTAATTTAGCTAAATCAATATTTAAGTATTGGACCAGCAGTTTTGTTTCAATTAAAAAACATATACTTTTTTAAACTTAGAAATGAATTTAAACTAGCTCTGTAATGTTTGAACTTAAAATACTAATTTATGTTGAGATAGGAGATCATAAAATAGTTTAAAAGTTTAACATATTTAAGATGTAGCCAATAGTCAAAATTCTTTTTGTTAAATGTTTTTTTTTTTGCAGATGTACTGACCAAATAAAAACAATTTATTCTCAATTTCTGATGGTTCAATTTCTTTGCACAGTTTTTGTTCAATGTTTGTCAGTTTATGTATATTACGTCAATGAGTAAGTTTCAATAATAAATTCTAAATGCCACAGAATAACAGATTTTTGTTAATGTAGTGTTGCAGATACAGTTGCATTGATACGAGGTTTAATTACAATAGTTGTTATTGGACTTCAATTGTTTATTTATTGTTTAATGGGCAATCAAATTAATTCTGAGGTAATATTAATGAAATTCTATTTCTTATTAAATCAGGAAGTGATACATAATTTTACAATTTTTCATGGTCTTTGACAGATGTTTTTTTACATTCAAACAACAAAAACAAGAAAATTGAAGCTGTAACTCTTAAAAATATTATATCAAATTAGTAATAATTAATTTGATAATATTTTAATATTGTAAATTAATTTATTTGTTTAGTTAAATGCTACAATAATTAAAACTAATTAACTAAAATAAAACGGCTTTAGGTTTAAGTTCTGTATTAATATTTATTAATAATCAACGTTTCAACGAACTTAACTAATCAGGAAAACGTTGAGTTTGTCAAAATGTCGATTATTAATAAATATTAACACAGAACTTAAACCTCAAGCCGTTTTATTTTATATAATGAGTTCTGAAAGATTTTTTACTATGTTAAATCTAATTAACTATTCATTACATCTAGAACAAAATTGATTTAGGCTTATGCAAATTATTTTTATTTTATAAGAGAGATTCCGCAGAACTCCATTTATATATATATATATATAGTTTGCGTGCTTTTTATATTTTTAGCATTTTTTTATTTTAATATTTTATTTAATGATATATTAAAATATTGTTTTAGATGTTGAGTATAGCAGACGCAATATATGAATCAAAGTGGTGGAACTCAAAATCCAAAGATTTAAAACGGTTTGCAGTTTTAATGATTCAACGCTCTCAGAAAATAAAATCATTAAATATTGGTGGACTTGCTCAGTTAGATCTTACAAGTTTTGTTTTTGTAAATTACGGCAAAATATATATATATTTACATAATTTAATGCAAAATATTGTTTCAGGTTTTACGAATGTCATTCTCGTTTCTAACATTGATGCAAAATATACAAAGTAAATAATAATTATAGACGGTAATATTACGACGTTTATATATATTGTAAAATTCAAAATGCGTTTAATTTCAATTATTTAATTTGAAATCAATTACTTACAATTTTTCTAAGAAATAACATAATCATTGTCTAATTACTAAATTATTTATAAATTCTCATAAATTAGTATATATATATATATATATATATATATATATATATATATATATATATATTAAATATTATAATTGAGCTATATTATTGATTAAATATTAATTCTAATTTTTTTCAAATCAATAACCATTTAATAAGTTTAAGTAATTTTGCAATTAAAAGATAGGTACTTGAATAATTATTTAAAAAGATTATCATTATTAAAAATATGTTTGTAATGTAATGTCCTACATATTTTTATAAATAAATAATTTTTAAAAAATCAATTATAATTTATTTATTTATTAACTGAAATTATATACATAAAATATACAGAACTTCGACACCCATCATAGTGTATGAGGAAATATACATATACATAAAGTGTATTCAATTGAAGATCAAATTATATTTTTGGGCAGCTTAATTTTAGATCAAACAGAACCAATTTTCCGTATATGGTTCAAAAATGATTTTTTTTTTTACTCAATTGCTCTTTTGTAAAAACTATTCAAAGATATTCTGTATGTATTCTGTATGTTGAATAGCTTCAAATTATATATGTATTATTAATTATTTATTCTTCTATTAAATGGATTTGTATTTTATAGTAAAGTTTGTATTTCGTAAATCAAATACTCCCCTCTGATACTTTTTTGAATTTATACCTATATTAAAATAATTACTAGAAACTATTGTTTTTTTTGTAGTAAATCATGTAGATTTGTGCAAATATTTAAAATAATCTTTATGTGGTTGCGTTGGGATATAAAAAGTTAGAATCATAATTTTTAGTTTTATAATTATTTTGATTGCATTAGAGTAAAAAATGAAAATGCTGTTCGTATAATCTGAAAAATAAATAAGATAAATACATTTTATAATGCAAAATAATTTATTACAAAGTAGTGATGTATCAATTGTTTTATTTAGTCGACTGGTTAATAAGTTAAACCATTTGATTTTAAATTGAATATCAAATTTATTTATAATGTTTATCTAGTAAAATTTGAAAATTGAATCAATTTGTTACAAACAGTATTACTACATACATACATACACAATCATGCCAAAAGGGTATGGCGCAAACTCTTTCCATACTATCCCGAAATCAGTTTCCTCCAAACATCCCTATTCAGACAAGTAACTTTAGCTTCATTCACATTCATAATTCCTCTCATACATGCTCTTCTATTTCTAGTACAGGTAACCCTCCTATAACACGGTAGATAGGTCCTAAGAAAACAACGTGTTATGTGAAACCGTGTTATATGAGACTCAGAGCAAATAGAAAAACAGAGTTAGGTTCCAAAAATTAAAATACATATGTACATATATTTTTTAAGATACATAGAAATAACTTCAACTTTATTAAAAATATACGCTTTTTAAACAAAACAATTTTCATATAAGTATATAGTATCTCTACCTGAGAGGTAAACAGTCGTAACTCTATTTTTGTCATTTTTACAGTAGACGCGAAAAACTAAAAATTACATATTCATGTTTATGCCGGCATAAGTTAATTAACATTACTAAAACGAGCTATTCTTAAGAAAATAGTCGTATAGATTAAAATTGAGACAGTTACAGACACATTATGTTAGCACATGCAGGTGATTATGAACTTACTACTGTTTCCCTCTTATGTAAAAGACAGGTAAAACCAAAAGTCGTAGTTGACAAAAACTTCTTTAATAACAAACTTTTTTTTTTAATAGCTGGTGCGCTTATTTTATGTACGTACACGTTACTACAAGTAAAAACCTGAAAACTACATTGTAATCAGAAACGTGTTAGAACGAAACCATGTTATAGGATGGTTAGTGCATTTAAGCGAAACGTGTTAGAACGAAACCGTGTTGTCGGAGACCGTGTTGTAGGAGGGTTACCTGTACTTGGAAACTTCCGCTCACGTAAAACACTGTCAACACTAATTTTATTTGAATGATTTTGATGGTATACGTTTGCGTGGACGTCCGATGAGTAGTTGGAGTGGTATGATTGAGAGTGGTTTGCGTGAGCGAAAGTTTTCAAGTAGTAGGAATAAAAGAGCATGTATGAGAGGAATTATGAATGTGGATGAAGCGAAAGTTGCTTGTTTGGATAGGAATGTTTGGAGGCGACTGATTTCGGGATGATGAAAAGAGTTTGTGCCACATCCTTTTGGGTACATGGCGTGATTGTGTATGTATATAAATATTAAATAATATGGGATCACAATCAAATTCTGTTTGTTCAGTAAAAAAAATTGATTCCATATTGTGTAAAAGATAACAAATTTACTCATCTAGGAAAATTTAACTTTATCTACAAAAAAATACTTACTAAAACAATTTTTTTTAATTCTAAATCGATCATTTTGCCAAATTGTAATGGTTTTATCCGATGTGAACGTTGAATAATTAAAATTGTAGCTGTTTTCAATTGCAAGTTGTTACTATTCCACCATTCCGATTCGTATATTGCATCTCCTACACCTAACATCTACAAAAATTCCATTAAATATACAAAAATTCATGTCAATTCATTGTCGAATACCTCATCTTTAATGTAACTGCCGCACATACAGTAAATGAAAATTTGTATTAAAAGACATATGCCCATTGTTACACATCGCATGAGAAACATGGAATCTGAAGTACTAAAAAAATATTATCAATTAAAAAAATAAGAAGTATATTATATTACTAGAAGTAGAAAGCGATTTTTTTATGTTGATCATAGATACTTGCGATCTAGGCGAAACACAAAAAAGGTTTCTACTCTGAATTAATAATTCATACTTAAAATATCAATTTTGATCTCAAAAAAACTTTGTTTTTAAAGATTAAATTTGTAAATGTTTTATTTAAAAGATATTAGCAAAGATAATCAATATGATTTTATAAAACTCTCGCTAATTGAAATGGAAATCGTGCAACAGAATTCCAAATTTTGGTAAGCTTAAGAACTCTCCTGAGATACTTCCGTTATTGTTCTTTTGAGAACGTATATTTTAACATAGTAATAATATAATATTAACAGCGGATTGATAAGGGAAACAATAGAAAATAAAAAAAAAGATAACATCAGCCAGTGTGAAGGTACTGATTTAAATAAAATTTGGCTTCCTTTAATCAAAAATTTATAAATTTTATGATCTAGTTACTTATTTGTTATCTAGTACATAACTTGTTTCCATGTTATGTTTATGTACTATATAAATTTCATTTCTCCTGATGAATACGCATGTTCAGTTCGTCGAAACGTTGATTTATTAATAAATTATTAAAGAACTAGAACTTAAAATCATTTTATTCTAACATATATTTTCTTTTCAGAACAATAGAATAAATTGAAAATATTGATTATTTTTATGAATAGGTATTCTGTTATATATATTTTTGCTTGATTAGTCATATTTTTATCGTAATATTAGAAATATGCAGTCTATATATATATATATATATATATATATATATATATATATATATATATATATATATATATATATATATATAGAATATAAGAGGATTATGGCTGAGAGGTAGTTAATAATCAAAAAATATAATGGTGTTGCAGTCAGGAGTGAGGTATTAAGCCAACAAAAACTCAATAATTATTACTTCATAGGCAAGCTTTCGAAAACAGTTTATTTTCTTCTTCGGGCCTTCTACAATTTGAAAACAAACAAAAAACAACAATTTAGCAATGAACACAAGAAAGTAGAAAAATAATTATGACGAAAGTGTTCAATTACCTAGAATTTTTTGCTTTTTTATTGAAAAAATTTACTAATTTGTTTTACATTACCAATACAACTTTGGTACATACTTTCATATGCTCATATTTTAATATGTTTAAAAAAACTATAGAATTACTATTATGACGAAGTATAAACTCTTCCATTATTGTAAGTGTTTAAATTTGAAGAATTTATTTTGCAAATACTATAGTATTTGCAAAATAAACTATTACATTGGTAGTTTGTGCAGATAATTGGTGTAACTTTATACCACAATTTATAATATAATCATTTTGAATTTCTTTTTGTAATATAAAATTTACAACAAAATGTACTTTTAGTATTTGTAGCAATATTATTAGTTTCATATTTCTTATTTTAACAAAATGTAAGTTAAATATGATATACAAAAAATATGATTACAATACAAAAATTAATATGAAAGCAAGTATATATATAGGTACTGTTTTGTTTTTTTATGTAACAACTTTTAATTACTATTATTTTTCATGAAAATATTATATGAAACGTTTACTGTAAATGTCATATTTGTTGTTTATTTTTATTTCTTTTAGAATATTAGATTGTAAATATTTTTCTGTAAATAGTAAAAAATTTGAATATAAAAAATACATATTATTGCATTGTAAGAAAATTATTACATTAAAATGAAAAAGCTTTAGGTTGAAATTCTGTTTTATTTGAAAATTAAAATTCAACGTTTTGCTATACTACACGTATATCATCATCAGAAAAAATAAATACAAATAATATAAAACAAAATTTCTAATTAAATCTTTTTATTTCAATGTACATAATTATTATATTATGTACATATTATATTATGGATATAAAACTTAGCAAAATTCTATAACATACAGAATTTTTTTTGTTAATTTTTTTTTATTCTTAGACTTTATTCAGACTGGCGTTTTAGTTTTAGTTTTATAATCAAGCACAAGAATTTGACAAATTTAAGCACTTAACACACTTTTAGTTTTTACACCAAAGTGTCAAATTCAGTCTGTTAAGGCTTTATCATTGAATATATAATCTTATTAGTTATTCAATGGCTTTATGCGATTGTGTTCGCTTATTTTAAAACAAAACCTAATTTAAAAAATCTATTATATGATTTTTAGAATAAGTAATAATTTGTCATAAAAATTATTTAAAATTTTACATATACGAAATACTACAGGAAAAATATACTGGCCCTTGCTTCATAGACGTTTTATCATTGATAATTAGAAAATTATCTTTTTGTTTTAATCTAAATAAACATTCGATATACAAGGGGTTTACGGTCTTCTCTGTATCCTTTTAAAGGGCGATAGTGCATCATTAGGCAGGCCACACACTAAAGAAAAATTAAACATAAAATGTGAAACAGAAAACATGAAACATGTTTCATAAAATAACAACACATTTTTTGAAATGAAAATCTGCACATCAGCGAAATGCATTTCATGCTTGGTGATAAGAGAAATAAATGCTGTAGAAACATGTTGCATGAAATAGAGCCTGTTCTATATATTTTTGTTTCACGTTTCACGTGGTTTCAGTCACTGTGCATGAAAATTAATAAATTTCTTGATATTTAACCGTTTGAGTGCCAAGCAGCGATTTTGCGCTCTTCTATTACGCTTAAAATTTGCTAGCGCTTTAGCAAGCTCGGTTTCTGTCGATGCCCGACTTTACGGCTACCGTTCCGTTTTAAGTAAAAATAAAATTGGAGTAATATTACACTTTGTAGGTGTACACCTTTTTATTTTTATAAACAACGATTACTATAATAACTAGGAAACCCGTGACCCTTAAAGGGTCACGTTTGAAGTCGGAAATAGTAACAAACATAACACAAAGACACAGTATATAAATATAAAAAAATAAAGGGCGCGCGCACGCGCGCGCCCCGTAGAAAGTATTACGTAAATATAAAATAATAGATTCAAAATTTTTGATTTAAGCTTTTCTTTTTTATCCGACGAAAGATTCGAATATTCCATCTTCATTCTGTTGGCAGTTTTATTGCCGTTTATATTAGATTTTGCTCGTTTGGGCATGATACAAAATTTTTATAATACAACAATATCAATGAAATGTACTTTTTACTCTTATTTTAATGAAAAAAATGTAAGTAAATGCACTGATATATGTAAAAAAAAAAATGTACTTGCAATATATTGTGACAGCTGTTTTTATTTATTTATTTCATTCATTTTTTTCATAGCTATCTAAGTTTATTTTTGACATTTGCATTATAAACATAGTTTTTCAAATTTTTGAGAACCAAGATGAAATCGTAGAAAGATGAAACTTGCCTATTCTCAAATAGGGAATGAACCAATTCAAATGACACAACTCCCATCAAAATCGGTTCAGGGGTTTAGGAGGAGATGCGGCAGAAACACACAAACATACAAACATTTGTCAATTAGAGAGATGAATGAATATAATTAACTAAATAATGTAGAATAGGAAATAAGACAAGCGCAAAAGCGCTCTTTGGCACTTTTGGACGGGAAAACAGCAAAAACTCGTGGCACTCAAACGGTTAAAGACGCATAGCTTCTAAACTGAAAGTGTTATTAAAAAAATGATACAAATAAAAGTTGTGAGAAATTTTATTGTCTATAATTTTATTTCTATATAATTTTTTGATAAAATGCATATTTAAGTCGAAATTGCACTAAACATTTAAGTTTAACATTTTTATTTTTTCTGTGCATTAATATTAATAAATTTCTTGATATTTAAAAACGCGTAGCTTCTAAACAGGAAGTTCTATTAAAAAGTAATGTAAATAAAAGTTGTAGGAAATTTTATTATCTATAATCTTATTTCTATAGAATTTTTGATAAAATGCATATTTAAGCCCAAATCGTACTAATTATTGAAACATTTAAGTTTAACATTTTTTTAAATCACTGTTATCCAAACTATCGCCGGTGTTCCAGTTTATTGTGAATTGAAACCAATTTAATTTTTGTTTCTTCAATTTGTGTATCCACTGTACAAAAAATTTCATACTTCGTGTTTTATATTTTCAGTTTCGTATTTCATATTTCATGTTTCTAGTTTCTAAGTGAAATAATAATTCTTTTAATTTAGTTTAGTTTTTACATTAAACGATTTAATTTGTTTTAAACTCTAGTAATCTACTACTTAATCAGTATTGTTCAATTGATATTACTTTTATTTGTGAAGTTTTATAAAGATCATGGTATACAAGACCAAAATTATCGACCTCAAGGATCCCCGCAATCGGATGCAAGCAGCAGCAGCGGAAATTCGTCAACATGTTTGGGCCTTGCACAATATATGGAGTTGTATAGGTACTTTGTATAAAACATGGTGATAACTTCGAACATTTTTTTTTGTAATGGACAATGTTGATTAAGTAGTGGATTACTAGAGTTTAGAACAAATTAATCGTTTAATGTAAAAACTAAAAGAATTATTATCTCGCTTATGAGACGACTTTTACAAAAGGATTTTAACGTTGATCGACTAATTTTGAGGTGTACTATCGCTCCTTCTTTTAAAATTTTATATGTAATACTAACTTTTACTCAAAAATTTCGGATATCTGATAATAAAACAAACAAAAAATAATATTTTATTCAATTTTTAATGGTTTAATTTTTACAATTAAACAAATTTTAAATATTCCCAAAACTACAAAATTCATTAAAAATAAAATTAAATACGTATTTCGTAAGCTACATAATACATTTTATGTTAATACTTATTTAATGAACTTTTACTGATAATAAAAACTTAGCTTCCAAAATATGTAATTAAATTATTTTATATTGCAATTTAATATAAACAATTATTATATTTTCTTGCTAGTTTAATAAATTTGTCTTATAATAATAAATATATTTGTGAAAAACAATTTCAAAAACAAAGATACAAACTGATCCTAATAAACCAATGCCTAACATAATGAACGCTCCAGCTAGTTGATATATATTTAACTTTTTTAAACCCAGTTCTTCTTCAATCTTTGTTTTAAAATATAGAGAATCTTTAATCCATTTTGAATATAATCCACTAGCAACAATGTACATGATTTGCTTATTAAATCTATCCAATAAAGGAAATCCTTTACGAACATACATTGAAATGGGATTTCCAAATTCACGATTCTTAAATAAATACATTGCAGACTTTCCCGATGGGAAACTAAAGTTAAAAGGTATTTGATACAGAGTACTATGGACCAATTTTAAATAAGCATTATTTCTACCAGAATAATTGGTCGTTAGTGCATTATAATTTTCACGTGTTAGAATATGACTTTTTTTTAGTAATATTTTATCAATTTGTTTTTCTGAGTGATTTAATCTTGTAAAAAAATCTCCAAGTAGGAGAATTTCTAATGAGGAATCGGCTAGTTCTTGTGTATTTGAAATTTGATGCTCGTAAATTGGACTAAATAATATACTAAATAATTGTGATTGGTACAAAGTTGCTAATAATAACGAGAATAAAGCCCAAAAGATGAATAATGTTCTCATTGTGAAAGATTGAGGTAATGTAACACTTCCTTGAAGAATTATGTGCCAATATTTTAAGATACAAACTGACATTTCACTTAAAGCTAGTCTATCTAAAGATAATTTTCCAAAAAACCAACAAATTACAATATTAATTATTAAAATGGCGATTATTGCAAACCATAAATGATTATCAAAAATATAGATAATGCATTTCCATTGTTCTCCTGGTAAAGCAATTGGTACAAACCAAGCGAAATCTACATAAAAATAAAAAAATGTAACATCTAAATCTACAAAATGAGATACATTTGGAAATAGAGAACCAATAGCAATATCACTTATATTATCTATCAGATATATTAGAGCACCGCGATAAGTTCCATTTGGTAATTTGTCAGCAAATATACCAGTTTTACCAATCGATGATATTGTTAAATTATTCTTCTTTGCTAAAACATTAATTAAAGCAACTTCATGACCTGTTGTTCCAGCATTTTCTTCTCGTATCGAATGATTCTTTGAAAAGGGAGGAGACATGTTTACTACAACTCTTAACTGACAACCTCGCAAATCTTTCGGAATTTTATTGGGAAATGGATTTTCAATATTTTCACAAATACCTAACAATTTTTCTTGTATTACTTGACCACAGTTACCATTTTCATAAGGAAAATATGTGTATATTTCAGTGTAATTCGTTTTTAAAACAATTACAAGTATATTTATTATGTATCTTGTCCAAGATAATTCAAAGATTCTTTGTATATCTTCGTTTCCAATATATAAAATAATAAATTTTGATCTAGCATTCCAAAATGCAGTTGCATAAGTTTGATTTAAAAATATTTCGTAGTCCATTATTGTTTTAATTACAAATGTACGTAAAAATAAATTTTGTGGAATTATTTTGAAATGTGATATGTCCGCATTCATGTTTATTATTTCTAAAGCTTTGTTAGTAGTTAATAATATCTTTATTAATTGTTCTCCATCATCCACAGTATTTGAAAAATAAACTATTATATTTGTAATTTCGTTAGAAAATCGTTGTAATTTTGCAACGCAATTTGCTGTAGCATTATTTGAAATTTCTTTTTGTAATATATAATTTAAAACAAAATTTACTTGAAATATATTCAAAAATATTATTAGATATATATTTTTCATTTTATTTGTAATGTAAGATATGACATAAAATGTATTTCTATCAAAATATATTAATTTATGTAAAGCTATAACTTTCAATTACTGTATTTTTTTTTACTAAAATGCAGTTTTTTTATAATTTGTCATAAATATTATTTGTTTCAGAATACTTAATTTCACAAAAATTTTATTAACTGACATACAATTTAAAATAAATTTCTGCACATTATTTATTTTATTGTGGACATTGGCGGATTTCCGCACAGGCATTGGAAGCGGTCGCCTGGGGCCCCGCAAGCCAGGGGGCGCACACAACAAACAATTATACTCTTATGTAATAAATTTTATTTTATATTTATTTTTTTACACCAACTGAAACGACTAAAAATTATTTTTGACTCGGAATCTTCTTCCAATAATTGTATTTTTAAATTTTTTTCATGTTTCGTGTTCGTAATTTGTTAAGTTTGTTCTAAAAAAATAATTCTTTTTGGCATTAGCCTAGCTTTTGTAACATTTTTTGTTTATTAATTTTTTCTTTGTTATTGGCAGTTTCTCTTAATGGTGGTAAAAAACTTTGAAATAAATAAATATGGTGTTACTATTATATTACCTTTCTATTATAATATGTAATAGTATTACCCTACATTAATTTTTTGATGTTTCCCAAAAATTATTTGGGACTCGTAATCTTTTTCCAATAATTGTATTTTTAAATTATTTTCATATTCCGTGTTCGTAATTTGTTAACTTTGTTCAATTATTCAATTTGAAATCAATTACTTACAATTTTTCTAAGAAATAAAATCATTGTCAATTTACTAAATTATTCATAAATTAGTATATATATATATATATATATATATATATATATATATATATATATATATATTAAATATTATAATTGAGCTATATTATTGATTAAATATTAATTCTAATTTTTTTCAAATCAATAACAATTTAATAAGTTTAAGTAATTTTGCAATTAAAAGATAGGTACTTGAATAATTATTTAAAAAAATTATCATTATTAAAAATATGTTTGTAATGTAATATGTCCTACATATTTTTATAAATAAATAATTTTAAAAAATCAATTTTAATTTATTTATTTATTAACTGAAATTATATACATAAAATATACAGAACTTCGACATCCATCATAGTGTATGAGGAAATATACATATACATAAAGTGTATTCAATTGAAGATCAAATTATTTTTTTGGGCAGCTTAATTTTAGATCAAACGGAACCAATTTTCCGTATATGGTTAAAAAATGATAAATTTTTTGACACAATTGCTCTTTTGTAACAACTATTCAAAGATATTCTGTATGTATTCTGTATGTTGAATAGCTTCAAATTATATATGTATTATTAAATATATTTATTCTTCTATTAAATGGATTTGTATTTTATACTAAAGTTTGTATTTCGTAAATCAAATACTCCCCTCTGATACTTTTTTGAATTTATACCTATATTAAAATAATTACTAGAAACTACTGTTTTTTTTTTTGTAGTAAATCATGTAGATTTGTGCAAATATTTAAGATAATCTTTATGTGGTTGGGATATAAAAAGTTAGAATCATAATTTTTAGTTTTATAATTATTTTGATTGCATTAGAGTAAAAAATGAAAATGCTGTTCGTATAATCTGAAAAATAAATAAGATAATTACATTTTATAATGCAAAATAATTTATAACAAAGTATCAATTGTTTTATTTAGTCGATTGGTTCATAAGTTAAACCATTTGATTTTAAATTGAATATCAAATTTACTTATAATGTTTATATAGAAAAATTTGAAAATTGAATCAATTTGTTACAAACAGTATTACTACATACATACATACACAATCATGACATATACCCAAAAGGGTATGGCACAAACTCTTTCCACTATCCCGAAATCAGTTTCCTCCAAACATCCCTATTCAGACAAGTAACTTTAGCTTCATTCACATTCATAATTCCTCTCATACATGCTCTTCTATTTCTAGAACAGGTAACCCTCCTATAACATGGTAGATAGGTTCCAAGAAAACGACGTGTTATGTGAAACCGTGTTATATGAGACCCAGAGCCAATAGAAAAAAGGGAGTTAGGTTCCAAAAATTAAAATACATATGTACATATATTTTTTAAGATACATAGAAATAACTTCAATTTTATTAAAAATATACACTTTTTAAACAAAACAAAACTTGAGAGGTAAACAGTCGTAACTCATTTTGTCATTTTGTCATTTTTACAGTAGACGCGAAAAACTAAAAATTACATATTCATGTTTATGCCGGCATAAGTTAATTAACATTACTATAAAGAGCTATTCTTAAGAAAATAGTCGTATAGATTAAAATTGAGACAGTTACAGACACATTATGTTAGCACATGAAGGTGATTATGATCTTATTACTGTTTGCCTCTGATGTAAAAGAGAGGTAAAACCAAAAGTCGTAGTTGACAAAAACTTCTTTAATAACAAACTTTTTTTTAAAAATAGCTGGTGCGCTTATTTTATGTACATACACGTTACTAAAAGTAAAAACCTGAAAACTACATTGTAAGCAGAAACGTGTTAGAACGAAACCGTGTTGTCGGAGACCGTGTTGTAGGAGGTTTACCTGTACTTGGAAACTTCCGCTCACGTAAAACACTGTCAACACTAATTTTATTTGAATGATTTTGATGGTATACGTTTGCGTGGACGTCCGATGAGTAGTTGGAGTGGTACGATTGAGAGTGTTTTGCGTGAGCGAAAGTTTTCAAGTAGTAGGAATAGAAGAGCATGTATGAGAGGAATTATGAATGTGGATGAAGCGAAAGTTGCTTGTTTGGATAAGAATGTTTGGAGGCGACTGATTTCGGGATGATGAAAAAAGTTTGTGCCACACCCTTTTGGATACATGGCGTGATTGTGTATGTATGTAAATATTAAATAATATGAGATCATATTCAAATTCTTTTTGTTCTGTAAAAAAAATGATTCCATATTGTGTAAAAAATAACAAATTTACTTATCTGGGAATAATTTAACTTTATCTACAAAAAATACTTACTAAAACGAAATTTTTTAATTCTAAATCGATCATTTTGCCAAATTGTAATGGTTTTATCCGATGTGAACGTTGAATAATTAAAATTGTAGCTGTTTTCAATTGCAAGTTGTTACTATTCCACCATTCCGATTCGTATATTGCAACTCCTACACCTAACATCTGCAAAAATTCCATTAAATATACAAAAATTCATGTCAATTCATTGCCGAATACCTCATCTTTAATGTAACTGCCGCACATACAGTAAATGAAAATTTGTATTAAAAGACATTTGCCCATTGTTACACATCGCATGAGAGACATGGAATCTGAAGTACTAAAAAAATATTATCAATTAAAAAAATAAGAAGTATATTATATTACTAGAAGTAGAAAGCGATCTTTTTATGTTGATCATAGATACTTGCGATCTAGGCGAAAGACAAAAAAGGTTTCTACTCTGAATTAATAATTCAAACTTAAAATATCAATTTTGATCTCAAAAAAACTTTGTTTTTAAAGATTAAATTTGTAAATGTTTTATTTAAAAGATATTAGCAAAGATAATCAATATGATTTTATAAAACTCTCGCTAATTGAAATGGAAATCGTGCAACAGAATTCCAAATTTTGATAAGCTTAAGAACTCTCCTGAGATACTTCCGTTATTGTTCTTTTGAGAACGTATATTTTAACATAGTAATAATATAATATTACCAGCGGATTGATAAGAGAAGCAATAGAAAATAAAGAAAAAGATAACATCAGCCAGTGTGAAGGTACTGATTTAAATAAAATTTGGCTTTCTTTAATCAAAAATTTATAAATTTTATGATCTAGTTACTTATTTGTACTGGTAATGTAAAACAAATTAGTCAATTTTTTCAATAAAAAAGCAAAAAATTCTAAGTAATTGATCACTTTCGTCATAATTTGAAGAAATTATTTTTCTACTTTCTTGTGTTCATTGCTAAATAGTTGTGACTCTTGCCCTCCCCCCTTCTCCCACAGAACTGAAAAGAACTTGAATATCGTACTTAATTACACCTTTTTTTTTTAAATTGAAGACTGATAAACTGAGAAAAAAATGCTGTTTGCAGCGCCATCTATCAAAGATAAAAAAAAGTCTTAAAACAAAATTTACATACTTTTTAATGGTCTATCCGAATCTGCAATAAAAAATAGGGGGTTTCATTTAAGATTTCAAAGTTGATCCCCGTTCCCGCCCCCCAGGGGGTCCGGGGGAGGCAAGGGTTCCTGCATCAAATGTTCCCCTCGAAACCATTTACTTTTCATCCGTAACATTTTTTTGTCCGATGCACGATTTTAAAGTTATTGCAAGTGGCGGATTAAAATGGGACACCTAGTATATGTATACCGGGTGTCTACTTTTTTTTTGTTACATAGGGAATACAATGCTAAAATTTTCATTTGGTGATAAATTTTCCCCTAATTATTATAGAACAAAAGTACAAATACAAAAGTTGTTTAGAATTCAAAAATGCATCAAATGATGCCAAATTTATCAATATAGGATGTTCCGATCAAGAATTAGAAGCAAATTAAAATTTCCATTTTTGCGCTCTTTACATCAAAGTGCCATGGAAATTAAACAAATAATTTCATTTCTTCTGGAGTTTGAGTTTGACAGATCGTATTTATTTTATTGTTACGTTCTGTATTATTATCATTATTATTGAAAATAATGAATAAACTTAAGGTAAATGAAAAAGTTCAGTGCGTAAAATGGTATTTTACTGGAAATTCGATACGACGAGTAAGAGATTTATTCAGCGCTTTCTTTGAAAACCGTCCCATACCTTCCGCTATGACTATTCGTAGGATAATTAAACAATTCGAAGAAACTGGAAGTGTGTTAAAACGTTGTAAAAATTGTAGAAAAATCAACGCAGAAGATCAGGAGGAGAATTTAAATCAAAATGCAATTAAAGAAAATACATTGAATATACTTTTGTGTGTAACGGAAAACCCAAATGTTAGTGTGCGTCAACTTGGTGCTGAATTAAATTTGCATCCTTCAACAATACATAAGGTACTAAAAAATGAAAAATATCATTCTTATAAATATTCCACGCACCAAGAGATATTTGAAGCGGATAAAATGGCTAGAAGCGAATTTAGTAACATTATTATGGAAAAATCCAATTTAGACAGAAACTTCTTGAAATCTATTTGTTTTACTGACGAGTCTACGTTTACTTTACACGGCGAACCTAATACACAAAACTTTAGAATATGGAGCCAAACAAATCCTCATTTAATGGTAGCAACACGTACCCAATATCCAGAAAAAGTTAATGTATGGGCTGGAATTTTTGGCAGGTGTATAATTGGGCCATTTTTTATTGAAAATAATTTAAACAACGAAAAATATTTGGATATGTTGCAAAATCATATTGGTCCGCAGTTAGAAGAGTGTGCAACTCAAGATAATGTTGTCTGGTATCAACAAGACGGATGTCCGGCACATTACAGCTGCAACATTAAATTATATTTGGATCAATGTTTTCCAAATTCATGGATTGGTAGAGGTGGTCCAATTAATTGGCCAGCTAGATCGCCCGATTTAGCACCGTGCGATTTCTTTTTATGGCCATATTTGAAGGAGAAAATTTATAAACGACATATCAAAAATCTTGTTGATTTGAAAAATGCCATTGTTGAAGAGTGCAATAATATAACACAAACACAATTAAGCTCTGTACGTCACGAATTTTATAACAGATTAGGTTATTGTTTGGCAGTTAATGGCGATTTATTTGAACATTTAATTTAAATTGTTAGTTTCGTTTTTGTTCTCCTATATCTTGTATTCATGAATTTTTCTGTTTTATAGGTATATTGAATATTGTAATAAATAAAGAAAGTTTTACGGAGTTCAGCTATTTACTATTTATTAAACTCTTATCCGACGTTTCACTGCACAACTTACAGCATCCTCAGGGATAAGTTTAAATTATTATAATAAATATATTAGGCATAATGCCAGTCATCTAATTCAAATGTATTGTTTTTATAACTTGAAGTTAATAAATAAATTAAACAATTACTTAAAATTATAATGGAGACATTCACAATTTAAAACCACAGCTAGTACGTAGTGTACAGCCGAGTAAAATACCCTTTCATTGTAATAAATAATAAATACTTAATACTTTTTATACTTAATAGCTTTTCATTTACATTAAGTTTATTCATTATTTTCAATAATAATAATAATAATAATAATAATAATAATACAGAACGTAACAATAAAATAAATACGATCTGTCAAACTCAAACTCCAGAAGAAATGAAATTATTTGTTTAATTTCCGTGGCACTTTGATGTAAAGAGCGCAAAAATGGAAATTTTAATTTGCTTCTAATTCTTGATCAGAACATCCTATATTGATAAATTTGGCATCATTTGATGCATTTTTGAATTCTAAACAACTTTTGTATTTGTACTTTTGTTCTATAATAATTAGGGGAAAATTTATCACCAAATGAAAATTTTAGCATTTTATTCCCTATGTAACAAAAAAAAAGTAGACACCCGGTATATATATATATATATATATATATATATATATATATATATATAAATGTGTTTAATTCAAAAATTATAAAGTCCCTGCCAATAAGATAGGGCTATTTTAACATAATCAATTTGAAAGAGGACTACATATGACATTACATTTTCAAAATAACTTACCTGCTATTAAAATATACATAAACAGGTAAACATAATAATGTAACACTGGAAACTAACTGTATTAATAAGAACTCTGAATATATTTTTCTAATTTCATCAATAAATCTGTAAATAAAAAATTATTTTATAGAGCATAATTTTCAACTTATTTATTAAAGTTCAGAAATTTAATTTCTTGCATGTATAGTAAGTAATAACTGCAAATATTTAACTTACTTTAAACAATTTCATTCCAGTTATATCAAATTTGTATTTTATATTTAAAAAAAATGATTCATATTTTGCAAATTAAATTATTCTCTCAATATTAAACTTACTTTAAAATAACATCGTGATGATTTATAATATCTTGTACGTTCTTAAAATTTTCTCTGGCATAAACATTGATATTTTTTAATACATATTTAAGCATCAAAATTTGTTCAGATGCACAAATAATAAATGTCAAAAATAATCCATCAAATCCAGCACTAAATGCAATAACAAAGTAGAGAAATAAAATGCTTTGTATATTAAGTAATAAAAAATTATGCAATTTTGTAGAATCAATGATATCGTAGAAAATAATTGCCGGTTGTCGACTAGTTGTAGAAAAAGATCTTAATATTATTAAAAGTCCAGTAAAAAAGCTTAAATATACGTATATTTTATATAAATATATAACTATCCTGTTAATTTTTTTAATTTTATCTTTTATTTCATCACCAAGATAATCTGATGGCCAAAATCTCTTTTCTAAAACTAAACTTCGAAACGATTTTTTATAATATTCATAAGCAATCATTCTTGGAATCCACTAAAATAAATGAATTTTAGTTGAAAATATTTACTGATAATTTCGCTATAAATTTTTGTATTGTAATTTTTATTTGTTTATTATGAAAATATAAACTTACCTCAACAGAAGCTGCAATTGCATCCAATGTATCATTCTGAAATTTTTTATTTAAAAGTGGATATAAAATCGAAATCATTATTTGCAATCCTATTACAAAACTTTGTAATATTGTCATTGTTGTTGTTTTTTTTATAGGATTTTTTCCAGATATACTTAATAGTTTTAATGGCACTTGTAATACTTCCATTTTTATACGAAACAGATAATATAATTTAATTGCACTTCCCTTTGTGTATAATCGATTTAAAACTTATTTAATAATGTAATAAAATAATTAGAGAATAAACTAAGAGTGTATTTTATTCGATTATATATACATTCAAAAAATTGTGATTGTGATTATAATAAAATTTTAAATATATTTGAAAATTATTATAATTACTGTGAAAACGAACATGTTTAGATTATTAACTAACAATTAATTGAACGTATACTGGTATTAATAGTTTTTTTTAATAAATTTTATTTAATAAAGTATTAAAAATCGAAAAAAAGTTATTGAACATACTTACTCAATATTCTTTTTTTAGAATTAATAAAAAAATACATACATACACAACCATGCCATAAGGGCCCTAAGGGTGGCACAAACTCTTTAAATTATCTCGAAATCAGCCTCCTCCAAACATTCCTACCCAAACAAGCAACTTTAACTTCATCCACATTCATAATTCCTCTCACACATGCTCTTCTATTCCTACTACATACTTGGAAACTTCTGCTCACGCAAAACACTCTCAGTCATACTATTCCAACTACTCATCGGACGTCCACGCAAACGTATACCTTCAAAATCATTCATATAAATCTTTTTAACCAAACGTTCATTAGACATTCGCTCAAGATGTCCGAACCATCTTAATTGACTAACACGACAACTTTTGCTACAATATTTTTTTCAATTTCACACACATCATACACCAATCTATTTCGTACCTGATTTCTCCTATTTACACCACATACCTAGAGTTACCACCTCTCCGGTTTTCACCCGGAGTCTCCGGTTTTCACCCGGAGTTTCCGGTTTTTCACCCGGAGTCTCTGGTCTCCGGGTTATTTGTTGTAATCTCCGGATTAAACTAAATTTAAATGTAGTCATATAGTTTTAATTTAAAAAAATAAGTAAGTCATTACTATGATCAGTGATAAATTTATAGTCAAATCAAAATATGATTTAGTTTAATGTTTTATATTTAATGTTTTAAATTAAAATGTTTTATATTTAAAAATAGTTGTTTTAATGCATTAAATTTTCTAAACCTCCACGTAAAAAAATAATAAAAAATAATTCAAAACTTACTAGAAACATTAAACAATTATTTTAATTTAATATTATATTGTACATCAGCATCAGATTGACTAGACGATAATTCATGTGAAACAGTTTCTGTATCATTATTTTGTGTTTGTGCTAAACTAGTACTTTCAACTTGCTGGGAGCCGACTGCTAGATATCGAATCTCACTCTCGGAAACAAGTTTACATAATTCCATTCGAATTTTAGCCTGTTCAACTAAAGGTAAACGTTTTACGGTTCGCGCCATGCTAAGATAAAACATTTCGGTTGAATCTAAAGTGGGCAATTCGATTTGTTTCTTTAATTCTTTTTCTTTTTGTATTGTTGCGTTCGCTTCCAAGATTTGAATCATTTCTTCTGCACTCATTTCGGTTGGTTTCTTGCGTTTTAAACCGGTCACTAGAGCTGGACTACATGGGAACATGTCGAAAGAACTATGTCTGTAATCATCGTCTTGTGTTAAGCTCTCTTCAATGTAGTTTTCTTGCTGGGATTCGTATGCTGTATCGGATAGGTCGCTCGAATTTGATTCTTGATTACTGTTACAATTATAAGATTTATTTTAGAAAATGTTTTAATTATACAAATTCTAAAGTTAGTGAGGATATTAATTTAGCTGAAGATGTTCAACCCTCACCGTTTAAAATGAAATTAAGTATTTCTTAAGATAGAAAATAGCGAATATTATGTTGGCGCACATTAAATTGTAGCTAAGCGTTCACCCTAACGGCTGAATAAATAGATTTTACTGCGGGAATACTATGCGAGAGGTATTTTCATCATTTTCATTTGATTTTGACATTTTTCAGAGAAGGCGAAATCCAATATTTCAGAGAAAAAAAACCTTGTTCATTTTTTCAAAGCTATCTACTTTATATAAGTATATATATATATATATATATATATATATATATATATATATATATATATATATATATATATATATATACAGGATGATTTGTAAGTAATTGGAAATATTTTAACTGGAGTATCCTGGGCTCAGAATATGAAGATTTGACCCAAAACACTTAGATAAAATGTGGCTCCTTACTGAGCTACAGGGTGTTTTAATTAAAAATTTAAAAACGATTTTTGCCCAGTACTTAAAAACTATTTGACGTATCCTTATCATACTTGGCAGAAAGTGTAGGTACCGTACACCATACTAAATTATGTTAAACAAAAGTTTCTGGCTAGTGCCAGTGGCGTACAACAGGGGCAAGTGAGAGGTTGATCCTTCCTAAATTCTACGCCACTGGCGGAATTGTCATTTTAGCACAATTTTTCGATTCTCCAATACTTTCTGTGTAAAAAACATACTCTTTCTTCGTAACGATAAAGTCACTATTTTTCGAGATATTTAAAGTTAAACATAAGTTGCACCCTTGGGATATTTTCAAAATTTGCTCAAAAAAATCTGAAAAAATTCAGTAATATAGAGGAAAAAATTAGCTACATAATAACTAAGTAACTTTTTTCTCTAACTCATTCTGGTTTGGCAGGAAAAATTATTGAAAATTTATATTTTTTGCATTTTAATTTTTTATATTCAATAATTTTTTTTGCCAAACCAGAATAAGTTAGAGAAAAAAGTTACTTATTTATTAGGTAGCTAATTTTTTCCTCTATTTTACTGAATTTTTTCAGATTTTTTTGAGCAAATTTTGAAAATATCCCAAGGGTGCAACTTATGTTTAACTTTAAATATCTCGAAAAATAGTGACTTTATCGTTACGAAGAAAGAGTATGTTTTTTACACAGAAAGTATTGGAGAATCGAAAAATTGTGCTAAAATGACAATTCCGCCAGTGGCGTAGAATTTAGGAAGGATCAACCTCTCACTTGCCCCTGTTGTACGCCACTGGCACTAGCCAGAAACTTTTGTTTAACATAATTTAGTATGGTGTACGGTACCTACACTTTCTGCCAAGTATGATAAGGATACGTCAAATAGTTTTTAAGTACTGGGCAAAATCGTTTTTAAATTTTTAAATAAAACACCCTGTAGCTCAGTAAGGAGCCACATTTTATCTAAGTGTTTTGGGTCAAATCTTCATATTCTGAGCCCAGGATACTCCAGTTAAAATATTTCCAATTACTTACAAATCACCCTGTATATATAAAATAAGTAAAAAGTATGACAATGAAAATTTAAAATAATTTTCTGCAATTATATAATACAAAACTATCATATCAATTTATCATTACTAAAAAAATTGTTGAAATTGTTGATACGTTTGAGATAAATACCGTTCAGTTCAGAAGGTTAAAAAATGTTTGGTGCATTTGTCAGGAAAGATCATATTGGAAATTAGAATCAATTTGTAATAAATGATTCGCCCCGTTTCTTAAATAACCAACACATAACTAATACGTCAAAACAAAACTCGTATTTTTAAAAAAATATCACAAACTTGCATTGAAATTAAAATAATAAGATTCTTTAGTATTTTAAATAACAAATAAAATTCAAACTAGGAAACCCGTGACCCTTAAAGGGTCACGTTTGAAGTCGAAAATAGTAACAAACACAACACAAAGACACAGTATATAAATATAAAAAAATAAAGGGCGCGCGCATGCGCGCGCCCCGTAGAAAGTATTACGTAAATATAAAATAATAGATTCAAAATTTTTGATTTAAGCTTTTCTTTTTTATCCGACGAAAGATTCGAATATTCCATCTTCATTTTCTTGGCAGTTTTGTTGCCGTTTATATTAGATTTTGCTCGTTTGGGCATGATACAAAATTTTTATAATACAACAATATCAATGAAATGTACCTTTTACTCTTATTTTAATGAAAAAAATGTAAGTAAATGCACTGATATATGTAGAAAAAATGTACTTACAATATATTGTGACAGCTGTATATTTATTTATTTCGTTCATTTTTTTCATAGCTATCTAAGTTTATTTTTGACATTTGCATTATTAACATAGTTTTTAAAATTTTTAAGAACCAAGATGAAATCGTAGAAAGATGAAACTTGCCTATTCTCAAATAGGGGATGAACCAATTAAAATGACACCACTCCCATCAAAATCGGTTCAGGGGTATAGGAGGAGATGGGGCAGAAACATATATACAAACATACATACAAACATTTGTCAATTAGAGATATGAATTTGTTTGTTTGCATACTTACATGTTTACATACCTTTTTATAACCATGTAAGGCACTAGGAATGACATTTGATCTTCGTACTTCCATTTAGGATATTTTTTCGGCGTTTGAGAGTTTTTTACTAGCAATCTTCTTTTGATTGCATTCGTATAACAATTTCTCAGCTTTGCCCAAATTTCTCTGCATTTCGAAGCTTGAAATATTAAACGAAAATATTAGCCCGTATTCTCACCTCACTTTTAAAAGTAATTTTTGTCAAAAGTACTTTTGATGTTTACTTAAAAATTACTTATTATGCAATTTTAATTAGTTTATTGGAATTTTATAATATTAGATATATGGTAAATAAATAAATATATATATATATATATATATATATATATATATATATATATACAGGGTGTTTGTTCGCTTGGTTGATATAGGGCAATAACATGGGATTTCGATAATATGCAGAATACTTCTTTCTGAAGTAAAATTCGGAGAAATACCTAGAATACTTTTCGATAGGGAATAAAAAGTTATATAATTTGGTATTAGTTTTAGTTTGCTAGCATGTGCCGTTTGGGCGCTAGAATTTTTTTTAAATGTTTTTTAAAATTTTCAATAATTTTTCCTGCTAAATCAGTATGAGTTAGAGAAAAAAGTTACTTAGCTATTATGTAGCTAATTTTTTTCTCTATTTTACTAATTTTTTTCAGATTTTTTTGAGCAAATTTTGAAAAAAGTTATATTTCAAATCTTTTTCAAATACAATTTTTTTCAAAACTTGTTCAAAAAAATTCTGAAAAAATTCAGTAAAATAGAGAAAAAAATTAGCTACATAATAGCTAAGTAACTTTTTTCTCTAACTCATACTGATTTAGCAGGAAAAATTATTGAAAATTTTAAAAAACATTTTAAAAAAATTCTATCGCCCAAACGACACATGCTAGCAAACTAAAACTAAAACCAGATTATATAACTTTTTATTTCCTATCGAAAAGTATTCCAGGTATTTCTCCGAATTTTACTTCAGAAAGAAGTACTCTGCATATTATCGAAATCCCATGTTATTGCCCTATATCAACCAAGCGAACGAACACCCTGTATATATATATATATATATATATATATATATATATATATATATATATATATATATATCAAAAATAGAAATACAATTCATATTTGATAAAAGGTAGAACAAAAAATGTATTTGAAAGCAAAAATAAAAGTACTTTTTCATAAACAAATGAAGTGGGAATATGGGCCATTATTTTCACATAAAATTATTTTTAAAATAATATTAACAATATTGTTTTAGGTAATGTATTGAACCCTATGCAGTTTGTCGGTAAATGTTACTAAAGTTTTGATATTAAATAAAAAAAAAAACATCGATATCCAGACACATGGGATATGCAATTGAATTTTAAAAAATCTATATACCGTATTTGCCCGAACATAACGCGACATCGATATTTTTCATAAAGATATTTAGAAAAAATTAATCCGAATTTAACGCGATCCATTCATTTTTCATAAAAGAATTCAATTTTTTAACGGAAAATAATTAGTCAAAAAATATCGCGTTATATTAGGGCAAATACGGTAGTAAATTTTCAAATGTTAACTCAAGATTGAAGCATTTAAAATATGTATTAATTTTCGTGAAAAATAAATTTGTTCCAACCTGGCATATTCATATCTCGTCCAACTTCACGCCATGCCGAATTTCTAGCTCGTTGGTCGCGGTAACCCGGACTATCTGTGTTATAAAGAGCTTCATGTTCGCTGACTTTTTCTATCAACCGTTCTTCCATTTGAACCACATTGGTAGTTGAATTCTGAATGAAAAAAAAATCAATCTATACAGTTTTCGCATTTATTCGAAGTATATAAATTACTGATGTCAAAATTCATCATTTTTTAAATGTGACGTTAGGAAAGAGGAAAATATTTAGTAAAGAGTAAAGATCAAAGCCCAATTTCATATAAAATGGCACCTTTCTTTCTATTTCTGAAATATATACTCAGTTGATCAAAATATAAAAAAATTGTTTTTCGAGTAAATAAATAAATGAGTTTTTAATTTTTAATTTAAATATCTATATTTTGACGTCCATAATTGCTCAGCTAAGTAAGTCAGCCAGAAAATAAGATCGTTTATTTTACAATTAATATAAAGAACAACTTTTTAAATTGAAATTTACTTAGTATAAAATAAAAATTATTAAAAAATAAATATTTATGTTGCTTAGACTCAGATTCAAAAAGTTCACAAATGCTAAACGTATGATAATAATGACTAATCGATATATTATACATCGCAACCATTAATTTAGATCAATTTTTAAATATTTTTTCTTATTTAGATAACATTAACAAACGGTGTATGGTTTAAAATTTATATTCAAAATTTTAGTTTCTTTTCATTAAGTTTTTCATTATAAGTGTAAAAATTAAAATATTAAGAAAATAATATAACTTTAACATGTGTATCTTATTAAAAGTACATTCATGTCTCGTCCTAAATCTTATTTCATGTTTTTACAAATGTTTTCAAATATTACTTTTTAAATCCGATTATTATTAATATTTTTTGCGATTCATATATTACGAGATTGTATAATATATACTATTTTTTTAGCGAATTAGTTATTCCAAAATCACTGAATTTTTAATAGTACAAATAGACAACAATCACATAAATATTTTCAAAATTGATATTGAGATAAAATAAAATAGGTAAATTTGCAAAAAAAGTTACACAATCAGCAGATTTAAATCTGAAATTTATTTTGACATTTGAATGAAATTGATGCATATTTTATTACTATCAAACTACAATAGAAATGCCATGCAAAATTTTTGTTTGAATTACATTAAAACGTACGTATGGCTATTTTTGTTATTATTTCAAATAATAAGCAGTTCTATTTTATTATTACATGAAAAACAAATTTATAACATATCAAAAAAGATATTTATTAAAGTTATTGATGTAACATTAAAATATTTTTTTAACAATTACAATAAAAAACAGCATGAACAATATATGAGCGCAAAATCGCCAACAAAATTGAATAGACATTTTGAGAGTGTTCAAAATACCTATTAAAATTCGTTCAAATGTCAAAATCAGCTGATCGTATGACATTGTTACTTGCACAAAATTGATGGTACAAAATTGATATGTCTCGCATTACGCATTTCTAGTTACGCCACTGAATTCGTACAATTTAATCGGAAAACAATCACACGAAACAAACAACTCAAATACCTACCTGATTAAAAATATTCATAAATTAATCTTTCTTTTTTTTCTTTTTTAATCAGTAAATAAACAAAAAACTAATCCACCCGTTAATTCCCGAAAGTGATTCGAAAATTTCGTTGTGTAAAATTCGACGTAAAATTGGTGTAACAACACGCAGCAGCACAACACAAAATGTCAGACAACGTGTGGTGTGCACGGCGCGACACTAACGACCCGCTTTCGATTCTGGTTGTCGACGGGGAGCAGCCCACCTTGTCTCGATTACGTTGCGTGTCGCAGTTTTGCCGCCTTACTTCTCCTACCAACAGCCGCTCTGCGCTGCTGCTACAAACACGATATCCCAGAGGCCGTTCGATAAAATACAGCGGCGACGGCGACGATTCTGCATTCGATTCTGGTGTTCTGCGCAACTTATGCGGTACCACTGTGTACCACGCGACATGAAGCGAGGCCACGTGATTGAAATCGAATTCTATCGATGTTTAGCTTGCTAGTACCGTAGATACTACTAAAATGTATTTTGTGTATTTTTCGAATAATAATTGTCGATGTTTATTCGCAAAATGTATTTATCCAAAATATTTAACGAACATTAATTATTTATTTGTGTATTATGTATTTGTTTGTAAAATTTATCTTGTAAACAGCTTTCTTTAATGATTTTGATAAAATGTGATGAATTTACATTTTTCAATTGGAACCAAAATGCTTACGATACAATACGCACAAATAATAAAATAAGAAAATAAAAGACTTCTGTAACTTTGAAAATTTTACTTTAATACACAAATATTGTGATTGCAGTTTCGACAAACATTGGCCCGTATTCTCACCTCATTTATAAAAGTGATTTTTGTTAAAAGAACTTTTAACGTTTGCTTAAAATTATTTATTAAGCACTTTATAATAGTTTATTTAAATTTTATAATACCAAATATAATAAAAATAATTAAAAATAGTAAAATTATTTATATTTGATAAAAAACATAAGCAAAAATTTATTTTGAAATAAATGATAATAGCACTTTTTCACGAACAAGATTAGAAGTATATGGGTAAACCCATATATAGACTACTTTGACATTTCTCGGAAAGTTAGCAACACTGTATTTTAATAATATTATAATTTATGTGGGCAATAGGAGATTCTTTTCTGAAAATTTGATTTTTTTTTCTCGATAAATTGGCAACACTGTATTTTGTTAAAATTGCATAATTTATTTAGGCACTAGGAAAAACTTTTATGAAAATTTGATTAAAATCGGTTAAATAAAATGGTCAAAATAAATTTTTAAAAATTTTACTAATTTTTTTCTCGGAAAGTTGGCAACACTGTATTTTGTTAAAATTACATAAATTATATGAATACTAGGAAAATCTTTTGTGAAAATTTGAGTAAAATCGGTTGAATAACATGGCCATAATAAAATTTTTAAAAATTTAGTAATTTTTTTCTCGGAAAGTTGGCTACACTGAATATTAATAAAATTATGTAATTAATGGGAGCATTAGGGAAATCTTTTCGGAAAATTTGATCAAAATCGGATGAATAACTTAGCCAATATGAATTTTTAAAAACTTTAGTAATTTTTTTCTCGGAAAGTTGGCATCACTGGAAAAAAACAAAATCACATGACCATCTTGGGTACTAGACAAATTTATCCTGAAAATTTCATTAAAATCGGTTGAACCGTCTAGGAGGAGTTGCGGCCACAAAATTTTGACTTACGACCGAGCGAGCGAGCTGACGACGCACACACATACACCCACATAAACTAAGTTCAGATTCGTCATCTACAGGCTATATGAAGGATTTCTATACAATTTTTTTATTTTTTTTGAAAATGTTACAGACACCGTACCAAACGCTATACTACTTTTCCTTGCAGTCAAAGTAGTAAAAAGTGAGATGAGAATACGGGCCTATGTCATTATCAAATAAAAGTCTTTTATTTTATTTCAATATGAAGTTTCACAAAGTAACGGCCAAAAGTGTTAATATTATAAAATAAGAAAATGTTTTTTTTTTAAATATGTCAATTTTTTTTGTGAATCTGTATTTTTACTACTTTGACTGCAAGGAAAAAGTAGTATAGTGTTTGGTACGGTGTCTGTAACATTTTCAAAAAAAAAAAAAAAATGTATAGAAATCCTTCATATAGCCTCTAGATGACGAATCTGAACTTAGTTTATGTGGGTGTATGGATGTGCGTCGTCAGCTCGCTCGCTCGCTCGGTCGTCAGACAAAATTTTGTGATCGCAACTCCTCCTAGACAGTTTAACCGATTATAATGAAATTTTCAGGATAAATTTGCCTAGTGCCCAAGATGGTCATGTGGTTTTGGTTTTTTCCAGTGATGCCAACTTTCCGAGAAAAAAATTACTAAAGTTTTTAAAAATTCATTGTGGCTACATTATTTATCCGATTTTGATCAAATTTTCAGAAAAGATTTCCCTAATGCTTCTATTAATTACATAATTTTATTAATATTCAGTGTTGCCAACTTTCCGAGAAAAAAATTACTTAAGTTTTAAAAAATTTATTATGGCCATGTTATTCAACCGATTTTACTCAAATTTTCACAAAAGATTCTCCTAGTATTCATATAATTTATGTAATTTTAACAAAATACAGTGTTGCCAACTTTCCGAAAAAAAAATTAGTAAATTTTTTAAAAATTTATTATGACCATTTTATTTAACCGATTTTAATCAAATTTTCATAAAAGTTTTTTTTAATGCTTAAATAAATTATGCAATTTTAACAAAATACAGTGTTGCCAACTTATCGAGAAAAAATCACAAAATTTTTTAAAAATTCATTGTGGCTACATTATTTATTCGATTTTGATCAAATTTTCAGAAAAGTATCTCCTAATGCCCACATAAATTATAATATTATTAAAATACAGTGTTGCCAAATGTCAAAGTAGTCTATATATGGGTTTATCCATATACTTCTAATCTTGTTTGATTATGATTTGTCATAACAGTGTCTGAAAAAAAATCTGCAGCAAATGGGAATTTTTTTATTATTTGTTTTTTGAAAATTATTATTACATGACTTTTGGTGTTTTTCTAAAAACTAAAAATGCAATAACCGGAAGTACTTATATCACTTCTGGTATCAAACAAATTAAACAATTATGAAAAAGTTACTTGAAAAAAGCTTCAAAATGACATTTTAGACCCTTATACAAATTTTGAGTAAAATATATGAAACATTTTTATTTTTAATTTATTTGAAAAATGCGTGATTTTACTAATTTAATCATTATTTGACAATAATATCACTCGCTTGAATAAATTATTACTTAAAATTTACGATACAATTAAATGTTATTAATTTTTTTAGTAATTTTTTAAAATTGTTATATTTCTTGAATTTATCATATTTATTACAAAATTTATGTCATATAAGAAAAAACAATAGAAATAATGCATATTTGTCCAAACTTTATTGATATCTTTTGAATATAATAATAATAACAAATTTCAAACTTTAGTGGTACCTATGTAATATGTGATTTAACATCGTTTCTACTAGTGATACGAGTAAACGAAAAAAAAAACAATTTTAATCAAGGAGACGTATTCGTCGCTATTTCACTGAGGACCTCATTTTCTCGTAATATGTAATATTTATTAAACATTGTACAATATGTCATAAATAAATATTAATAATTTTCTTTATTTTAAGAAAATGATGTGAAATTTAACACATGTTACATTGCATTTAGATATATACTTCTTAAATAAAATCAATAATCATTAATATCTATTGTTTCAGATAGTAGATAATAAACATTATAGATATTAATATGTTTGTCTTAAACTAATGTTTTGTTAATAATATTCTAAAGTTGAGACATTTTCTCAAAATTTCACAAGTTACTTAGTCATTGAATCGGCTGTTAAGCTATGCATCAATGACTGGCCAGATTAACCATAGACACGTGTTTCGGTCTTTAGGACCTCGTCAGTATGGTGCTTTGATCAGTTGCTGAAAGGCAACTTGATACCGATGTTAATTCTGGCTGGCTATTTAAACCAAGTAATACAACAGATAAGCAAGAGAAATAATAAATACTTCTAACGCCATCTATACAATAACGCAGTAAGCATCAATATAAATAAACAACATAGAAAAAAATTGTTCATGAATGTCACTTGGTGAAATTAATTAATTAATTAATTAATTTCACCAAGTGACATTCATGAACAATTTTTTTCTATGTTGTTTATTCATACCGATGTTAATTCTGGCTGACTATTTAAACCAAGTAATACAACAAATAAACAAGAGAAATAATAAATACTTCTAACGCCATCTATACAATAATGCAGTAAGCATCAATATAAATAAACAACATAGAACAAAATCGTTCATGAATGTCACTTGGTGAAATTAATATAATAATAATATTCTAAAGTTGAGACATTTTCTCAATGACTGAGTAAATTTTGAGAAAATGTCTCAACTTTAGAATATTATTATTATATTAATTTCACCAAGTGACATTCATGAACAATTTTGTTCTATGTTGTTTAATGTTTTGTTATTTATATTTTTCTATTTTATTATTGTTTTATTTTACAATCAAATATTTAAATTTATTTTTCAATAATTATTCAAAACAACTTGAATTTTATTTTTATTACGATAAAGTTGATATTTTTGAAAAACAATTTCAGAAATAAAAATACAGATCGACCCTAATAAACCAACAACTAACATAATAAACACTCCAGCTAATTGATGTATGTTCAACTTTTTAAATTTCAATTCTTCTTCAATCTTTTGTTTAAAATATAAAGAATCTTTAATCCACTTTGAATATAATCCACCAGCAACAATATGCATAATTTGTTCATTAAATCTATCTAATAAAGGAAATCCCTTTCGTACATACATTGAAATGGGATTTCCAAATTCACGATCCTTGAAAAAGTACATTGCAGGTTTGCCCGATGGAAAACTAAAGTTGAAAGGCATTTGATACAGTGTACTATGAATCATTTTCAAATAAGCGTAATTTCTACCAGAATAATTGCTCGTTAGTGCTAAATATTTCTCTCTTGTTAAAAGTTGACATTTTCTTGCTAAAATTTCGTCAATTTTTTTATTCGAATTGTTTATTCTTGTAAAATAATCATTAATTACTATAATATCCAATGAGGAATCAGCTAATTCTTGTGTATTTGAAATTTGGTGCTCGTTGATTGGATTATATAATGTGCTGACTAATTGCGATTGGTACAAAGTTGCTAATAATAAAGTGAATAATGCCCAAAAGATGAATAATATTCTCAATGTTATAGATCGTGGTAATGATACACTGCCTTGAAGAATTATGTGCCAGTATTTCAACATACAAATTGATATTTCTCTTAAAGCTGATTTATCTACAGATAATTTTCCAAAGAACCAACAAATAATAATGTTAATTATTAGTATGACGATTATTGCAAACCATAATGACATATCAAAAATATAAATAATGCACTTCCATTGTTCACCTGGTAAAGCAATTGGTACAAACCAAGCGAAATCTACATAAAAATAAAAAAATGTAACATCTAAGTCTACGAAATAAGATATATTTGGTAGTAAAGCACCAATAGCAACATCAGTAATATTATCTGTCAGATAAATTAAAGCACCACGATAAGTTCCATTTGGTAATTTGTCAGCAAATATACCAGTTTTACCAATCGATGATATTGTTAAATTATTCTTCTTTGCTAAAACATTAATTAAAGCAACTTCATGACCTGCTGTTCCAGCATTTTCTTCTCGTATTGAATGATTCTTTGAAAATGGAGGAGACATGTTTACTACAACTCTTAACTGGCAACCTTGCAAATCTTTCGGAATTTTATTGGGAAATGGATTTTCAATATTTTCACAAATACCTAACAATTTTTCTTGTATTACTTGACCACAGTTACCATTTTCATAAGGAAAATATGTGTATATTTCAGAGTAATTAGTTTTTAAAACAATTACAAGTATATTTATTATGTATCTTGTCCAAGATAATTCAAAGATTCTTTGTATATCTTCGTTTCCAATATATAAAATAATAAATTTTGATCTAGCATTCCAAAATGCAGTTGCATAAGTTTGATTTAAAAATATTTCGTAGTCCATTATTGTTTTAATTACAAATGTACGTAAAAATAAATTTTGTGGAATTATTTTGAAATGTGCTATGTCCGCATTCATGTTTATTATTTCTAAAGCTTTGTTAGTAGTTAATAATATCTTTATTAATTGTTCTCCATCATCCACAGTATTTGAAAAATAAACTATTATATTTGTAATTTCGTTAGAAAATCGTTGTAATTTTGCAACGCAATTCGCTGTAGCATTATTTGAAATTTCTTTTTGTAATATATAATTGAAAACAAAATTTACTTGAAATATATTCAAAAATATTATTAGATATATATTTTTCATTTTATTTGTAATGTAAACTGTTTTTGTACGATAAAAACAAAGATATGACATAAAATGTATTTCTATCAAAATATATTAATTTATGTAAAGCTATAACTTTTAATTACTGTAATTTTTTTTACTAAAATGACACTTTTTTTTATAATTTGTCATAAATATTATTTGTTTCAGAATACTTAATTTCACAAAAATTTTATTAACTGACATACAATTTAAAATAAATTTCTGCACATTATTTATTTTATTGTAGACATTGGCGGATTTCCGCACAGGCATTGGAAGCGGTCGCCTGGGGCCCCGCAAGCCAGGGGGCGCACACAACAAACAATTATACTCTTATGTAATAAATTTTATTTTATATTTATTTTTTTACACCAACTGAAACGACTAAAAATTATTTTTGACTCGGAATCTTCTTCCAATAATTGTATTTTTAAATTTTTTTCACGTTTCGTGTTCGTAATTTGTTAAGTTTGTTCTAAAAAAATAATTCTTTTTGGCATTAGCCTAGCTTTTGTAACATTTTTTGTTTATTAATTTTTTCTTTGTCATTGGGAGTCTCTCTTAATGGTGGTAAAAAACTTTGAAATAAATAAATATGGTGTTACTATTATATTACCTTTCTATTATTACCCTACATTAATTTTTTGATGTTTCCTACTATGTTATAAGAATTTAATTTCAGATAAATATAATTTTTTATTCATATTAAAAACGATTTTAAAATTATAATATGTAGTCTATTTTTTTTAAATTACCTACCCGAGAAAGCAACCCCCAGTATTTTTTCGGTAGGGCGATGGGGCCCCGGAATTGTTTAATGCCTTGGGCCCCTTAAACGTTAAATCCATCACTGATTGTAGACTGCAGATATACAATAGCCTTCTGTTCTTTTTTCAGTTTTATGAAACATAAACTTTTTTTTATATATAATACAAAATTTAAAATCACGAAAATTGAATAATTAAACAAACAAGATATATATTTAGATATTTTATTTAATTTTTAATGGTTTGATTGTTACAATTAAATATTTTACACAACGAATTTTAAAAATTACTAAACTATAAAATTCATTAAAAATAAAACTAAATACATATTTCGGAATCTAATGAATTTATGTTAATGCTTATTTAATGAATTTTTACTGATAATAAAAGTTTAGCTTCCAAAATATGTAATTAAATTATTTTATATTGAAATTTCATATAAATAATTATATTTATTTCTCAACATTTGTGCTAGTTTAATAAATTATTCTTATAATAATAAATATATTTGTGAAAAACAATTTCAAAAACAAAGATACAAACTGATCCTAATAAACCAATGACTAATATAATGAACGCTCCAGCTAGTTGATGTATATTTAACTCTTTTAAATCCTTTTCTTCTTCAATATTTCGTTTAAAATATAAAGAATCTTTAATCCACTTTGAATATAATCCACTAGCAACAATGTACATGATTTGCTTATTAAATCTATCCAACAAAGGAAATCCTTTACGAACATACATTGAAATGGGATTTCCAAATTCATGATCCTCAAATAAGTACATTGCAGGCTTTCCCGACGGAAAACTAAAGTTAAAAGGTATTTGATACAAAGTACTATGAACCATTTTTAAATAAGCATTATTTCTACCAGAATAATTGTAAGTTAGTGCATTATAATTTTCACGTGTTACAATATGACTTTTTTTTAGTAATATTTTATCGATTTGTTTTTCTGAGTGATTTAATCTTGTAACAAAATCTCCAACTAGGAGAATTTCTAATGAGGAATCGGCTAGTTCTTGTGTATTTGAAATTTGATGCTCGTAAATTGGACTAAATAATATACTAACCAATTGTGATTGGTACAAAGTTGCTAATAATAAAGTGAATAAAGTCCAAAAGATGAATAATATTCTCATTGTGAAAGATTCAGGTAATGATACACTTCCTTGAAGAATTATGTGCCAATATTTTAACATACAAACTGACATTTCACTTAAAGCTAGTCTATCTAAAGATAATTTTCCAAAAAACCAACAAATTAAAATATTAATTATTAAAATGGCGATTATTGCAAACCATAAATGATTATCAAAAATATAGATAATGCATTTCCATTGTTCTCCTGGTAAAGCAATTGGTACAAACCAAGCGAAATCTACATAAAAATAAAAAAATGTAACATCTAAATCTACAAAATGAGATACATTTGGAAATAAAGAACCAATAGCAATATCACTTATATTATCTATCAGATATATTAGAGCACCGCGATAAGTTCCATTTGGTAATTTGTCGGCAAATATACCAGTTTTACCAATAGATGATATTGTTAAATTATTTGTCATTGCTAAAATATTGATTAAAACAATTTCATGACCTGCAACTCTAGCATCATTTTCTTGTGCCGAAATATTTTTCGTATATGGTGGAGCTACATTTATTACAACTCTTAATTGACAACCGTGCATATTTTTTGGAATTTTATTGGGAAAAAGTTCTTCAATATTATCACAATTTCCTAGTAATTTTCGTTGTATTAATTCACCACAATTATTGTTGTCATAAGGATAATACGTAAATATTTCAGAATATTTATTTTTTAATGCTATAACAACTATGTGTATTATATATCTTTTCCAAGATAATTCAAAGATTCTGTCTATATCTTCGTTTCCCAAATATAAGATAATAAATTTTGATCTAGCGTTCCAAAGGGCAGTTGCATAAGTTTGATTTAAAAATATTTCATAGTCCTTAATTGTTTTTATTACAAATGTACGTAAAAATAAATTTTGTGGTATTACTTTAAAATGAGATATATCTTTATTCATATTTATTATTTCGAAAGTGTAATTAGCAGGTTTTAATTCTTTTATTAATTGTTCACCTTCATCTATAGTATTTGCAAAATAAACTATTACATTGGTAGTTTCTGCAGATAATTGGTGTAACTTTATACCACAATTTATAATATAATCATTTTGAATTTCTTTTTCTAATATATAATTTACAACAAAATGTACTTTCAGTATTTGTAAAAATATTATTAGTTTCATATTTCTTATTTTAACAAAATGTAAGTTAAATATGATATACAAAAAATATGATTACAATACAAAAATTAATATGAAAGCAAGTATATTATATAGGTACTGTTTTGTTTTTTTATGTAACAACTTTTAATTACTTTTATTTTTCATGAAAATATTATATGAAACGTTTACTGTAAATGTCATATTTGTTGTTTATTTTTATTTCTTTTAGAATATTAGATTGTAAATATTTTTCTGTAAATAGAAAAAATTTTAATATAATAAATACATATTATAGCATTGTAAGAAAATTATTACATTAAAATGAAAAAGCTTTAGGTTGAAATTCTGTTTTATTTGAAAATTAAAATTCAACGTTTTGCTATACTACACGTATATCATCATCAGAAAAAATAAATACAAATAATATAAAACAAAACTTCTAATTAAATCTTTTTATTTCAATGTACATATTATATTATGGATACAAAACTTAGCAAAATTCTATAACATACAGAATTTTTTTTGTTAATATTTTTTTTATTCTTAGACTTTATTCAGACTGGCGTTTTAGTTTTAGTTTTATAATCAAGCACAAGAATTTGACAAATCCAAGCACTTAACACACTTTTAGTTTTTACACCAAAGTGTCAAATTCAGTCTGTTAAGGCTTTATCATTGAATATATAATCTTATTAGTTATTCAATGGCTTTATGCAATTGTGTTCGCTTATTTTAAAATAAAACCTAATTTAAAAAATCTATTATATGATTTTTAGAATAAGTAATAATTTGTTATAAAAATTATTTAAAATTTTACATATACGAAATACTACAGGAAAAATATACTGGCCCTTGCTTCATAGACGTTTTATCATTGATAATTAGAAAATTATCTTTTTGTTTTAATCTAAATAAACATTCGATATACAAGGGGTTTACGGTCTTCTCTGTATTCTTTTAAAGGGCGATAGTGCATCATTAGGCAGGCCACAAATTAAAGAAAAATGAAACATAAAATGTGAAACAGAAAACATGAAACATGTTTCATAAAATAACAACACATTTTTTGAAATGAGAATCTGCACATCAGCGAAATGCATTTCATGCGTGGTGATAAGAGAAATAAATGCTGTAGAAACATGTTGCATGAAATAGAGCCTGTTCTATATATTTTTGTTTCACGTTTCACGTGGTTTCAGTCACTGTGCATGAAAATTAATAAATTTCTTGATATTTAACCGTTTGAGTGCCAAGCAGCGATTTTGCGCTCGTCTATTACGCTCGAAATTTGCTAGCGCTCTAGCAAGCTCGGTCGATGCCCGACTTTACGGCTACCGTTCCATTTTAAGTAAAAATAAAATTGGAGTAATATTACACTTTGTAGGTGTACACTTTTTTATTTTTATAAACAACGATTACTATAATAATATAATTAACTAAATAATGTAGAATAGGAAATAAGACAAGCGCAAAAGCGCTCTTTGGCACTTTTGGACGGGAAAACAGCAAAAACTCGTGGCACTCAAACGGTTAAAGACGCGTAGCTTCTAAACCGAAAGTGCTATTAAAAAAATAATACAAATAAAAGTTGTGAGAAATTTTATTGTCTATAATTTTATTTCTATACAATTTTTTGATAAAATGCATATTTAAGTTGAAATTGCACTTAATATAGAAACATTTAAGTTTAACATTTTTATTTTTTCTGTGCATTAAAATTAATAAATTTCTTGATATTTAAAAACACGTAGCTTCTAAACTGGAAGTTCTATTAAAAAATAATGTAAATAAAAGTTGTAGGAAATTTTATTGTCTATAATTTTATTTCTATACAATTTTTTGATAAAATATATATTTAAGTCCAAATTGCACTAAATATAGAAACATTTAAGTTTAACATTTTTATTTTTTTGTGGATTAAAATTAATAAATTTCTTGATATTTAAAAACGCGTAGCTTCTAAACTGAAAGTTCTATTAAAAAATAATGTAAATAAAAGTTGTAGGAAATTTTATTATCTATAATCTTATTTCTATATAATTTTTTGGTAAAACGCATATTTAAGCCCAAATTGTACTAAATATTGAAACATTTAAATTTAACATATTTTTTAATCACTGTTATCCAAACTATCGTCGGTGTTCGAGTTTATTGTGAATGAAACCAATTTAATTTTTGTTTCTTCAATTTGTGTATCTACTGTATAAAAAGTTTTATACTTCGTGTTTTATATTTTCAGTTTCGTATTTCATATTTCATGTTTCACGTTTCTAGTTCCTGTGGTGTGTGACTTACCTAAAAGGAGTCGATAATCCTTAAAACGCCTTAACAACAGTCATCGTATAAGTGAAATCAATTGAACAATACTGATTAAGTAGTAGATTACTAGAGTTTAAAATTAATCGTTTAATGTAAAAACTAAAAGAATTATTATCACGCTTATGAGACGACTTTTACTAAAGCGTTTTAACGTTTATCGACTCCTTTTGAGGTGTACTATCGCTCCCTCTTTTAAAATTTTATAGGTAATGCTAACTTTTACTCAAAAATTTCGGATATCTGATAATAAAACAAACAAAAAATAATATTTTATTCAATTTTTAATGGTTTAATTTTTACAATTAAACAAATTTTAAATATTCCCAAAACTACAAAATTCATTAAAAATAAAATTAAATACGTATTTCGAAGGCTAATTAATTTATGGTAATACTTATTTAATGAATTGTTACTGATAATAAAAACTTAGCTTCCAAAATATGTAATTAAATTATTTTATATTGCAATTTAATATAAACAATTATTATATTTGCTTGCTAGTTCAATAAATTTGTTTTATAATAATAAATATATTTGTGAAAAACAATTTCAAAAACAAAGATACAAACTGATCCTAATAAACCAATGACTAACATAATGAACGCTCCAGCTAGTTGATATACAGGGCTATTCAAAATGAAAGAACAGATTTCAAACATTTAATTCTTCTAAACTACAAAAGATAGAAACATGATTCCTACGTTCATTGAAAGAGAAAAGTTTACAATTTAAATAGAGGGGTGGTAGAAGTTCCAATCACGGCCGCATTTTGTGTGCTGCAATTAGCAAAACTAGAGTCCATTGTTGAAGTTCAACGGGCATTTCGCCGTCAATTTAATAAACAACCGCCGCGTCATAAGCAAATTTACGAGTGGCATCGAAAATTCGTAGAAGATGGTTGTCTCTGCAAAAGGAAAAGCACGGGACATCCACGCACATCGAACGAGAATGTAGAGCGTATTCCTACACTTTACGAAAGGAGCCCAAAGATATCCACGTCACGAGCAAGCATAGAACTTAACATTCCTCAACCAACGGTATGGCGAATTCTCAAACATCGTCTGCACATGAAGCATAACATAAAATTGTAAACTTTTCTCTCTCCATGAACGTTGGAATCATGTTTCTATATTTTGTAGTTTGGAAGCATTAAATGTTTGAAATCTGTTCTTTCTTTTTGAATAGCTCTGTATATTTAATTTTTTTAAACCCAGTTCTTCTTCAATCTTTCGTTTAAAATATAGAGAATCTTTAATCCACTTTGAATATAATCCACTAGCAACAATGTATATGATTTGCTTATTAAATCTATCCAATAAAGGAAATTCTTTACGAACATACATTGAAATTGGATTTCCAAATTCACGATTCTTAAATAAATACATTGCAGGCTTTCCCGATGGAAAACTAAAGTTAAAAGATATTTGATACAGAGTACTATGGACCAATTTTAAATAAGCATTATTTCTACCAGAATAATTGCTCGTTAGTGCATTATAATTTTCACGTGTTAGAATATGACTTTTTTTTAGTAATATTTTATCAATTTGTTTTTCTGAGTGATTTAATCTTGTAACAAAATCTCCAACTAGGAGAATATCTAATGAAGAATCGGCTAGTTCTCGTGTATTTGAAATGCTCGTAAATCGGACTAAATAATATACTAACCAATTGTGATTGGTACAAAGTTGCTAATAATAACGTGAATAAAGTCCAAAAGATGAATAATATTCTCATTGTGAAAGACTGAGGTAATGTAACACTTCCTTGAAGAATTATGTGCCAATATTTTAACATGCAAACTGACATTTCATAACGATAATTAATGTACCGAAAAAATACCTGAGATATATTCTATGTAGAATAATATATATTTTTTTTGATTTTTTTCGAATTTATAGTTTGGCCAAAAAAAGCAAAACTACGAAACAATTCAAAAATATATATTATTCTACATTCACATTTCGATACATTAATTATCGTTTTTGTAGAAAATAGAGGCAGTTAAAAAATATACTTTACTATTTTTTATTTTATATAAATCAATTAATAATATTAAATGTATTATTGAATTATTAATTCAACATTCATTATGTAACAGTCAGTTTCAATAAATAAGTTGTATTAAACGAATAAATTCAATATGAAATTCAACATAATGTTGTATTTGCGATATTTTTAAACAATTATATAAAATTACAGCAACTGATTAATTATATCTAGAAATACTGGACTAGTGTCATATTTTGTAGGTAAAATTACATAATTTGTTTTTTTAGAGTGTGTATTAAGTAAATTTTTAACCTGTTTTTAAATATCATTTTTCATTCGCAGTAATAATGTAAAATATGAATATGCTGTAGTCATCACCTAAAAATTGAATATTATAATTAATTATTTTTAAAATTACTATTTGAATAATACCGTAAGATATGTTTCGAGGGACATGATTCCTAAAGATGCAGCAGTTAATGTTAATGGTCTTTGACCTCGCAGTATCATTAATTGAAGATCTTTTTGCTCAGGTGCTGAAGTATTATACCAAGCTGTACAGTAACTATCCCAGCCTATGCCAGTACTCTTAAAAAAAAATTACAAAATGCAAATAATAGAAAATAAATTTGTATTTTCAAAACGTAAGTTTATTGCAATTTCCAATGTAAATAAATAATTCTTTCTTACTTCGTCTATTAATTGCTGGCCGTAGAAACAAATAAGATACAAGACAACTAGCCATCCTAGCAAATGCATGCCAAAGCGTAAAGAATCCGTTATATTAGGCGCAATAAGTACTTGAAAACAAAGTACGCTGATTTCGAATGATGTTAATGTAATATGCATTAACATCATTGGACTAAACGCGTTTGTCACATCCTTGCAATATCTAAGAAAAAATATTGAGTAACTGTTAAAAACAAAATACTATATAATTTAAATATAAAAATAGTATGTATAATATAGTTCATATTTATTTTAATTGCACTTTAAAAAAATTATTACATATAGATCCAATTTTTAAATAAAATATGGACGTACTTTAAAAAAGTAAGAATTTATTATTTTAATAAAAATTATTTAAACATAATTATTTCATTATAAGAATTAAATTGGTTTAAAAATATAAATTTGTTTAGAAATATACAGGGTGATTTATGACGTCGTCGTCGTGGAAAAACTACACCGGATGATTCCTATGAGTAATCTAAATAAGAAACATCAAATAAACATATGTCCGAAAATGCTTTCTAACGGAACTGTAGCCGTTAGAAGTTTATTTTATGTAACATCAATTGCGTTAGCCTTATTTATTATACCAGGAAAAAAAACAAGTCATAAACTTCTGAATAATTTTAAAATTACTGATGGATTTTCTAACATTTTATTTAAACACTAGTAAACCAATTTACTAGTTATGACTTACTGGGTCCCGACAAAAATTGTCTTCAATTTTTAATTATTGTAAATTGTTTATTAAATATTTATTTATGTGTGTACAAAAATTTATAAACTAGTAAATTGGTTCACTAGTGTTTAAAAAAAAATGTTAGAAAATCAATCAGTAATTTTACAATTATTCAGAAGTTTATGACTTGTTTTTTTCTTCTTGATATAATAAATAAGGCTAACGCGATTGATGTTACATGTACCTAATAAACTTCTAACAGCTACAGTTCCGTTAGAAATCATTTTCGGACATATGTTTATTTGAAGTTTTTTATTTAGATTACTCATAGGAATCATCCGGTGTAGTTTTTCCCCGACGTCATAAATCAGCCTGTATATACAAGAAAAATAAAATATATTTAATAAAATCTGCCATATTATTTAATTTACCAATGTGTATAACGAAAAAGATATTTTATTTCTTCAAGTGTATTAAGGTATTTGCTATACTTACTCAATAACCATTAAATGGTATCGATGGCATTGATCAAACGGTGCGTTGCTACGTAACATTTGACGAAGACGTTTCATTTGTCCAATAATTTGCATCAGTAATGAAATTAGAAACATTGTTACTGCTAACGTCACATATACTGTATGCACGCATGCTATTAATTGCCATATAACAACCGCATATAACATCCAAGAATCTTGATACCTATTTTATAAAAAAACAAGATTAGAAGTATATGGGTAAACCCATATATAGACCACTTTGACATTTCTCGGAATGTTGGCAACACAATATCTTTAATAAAATTATAATTTATGTGAGCACGAGAAGAAACTTTCCTGAAAATTTGATGAAAATCGAATAAATAATGTAGCCACAATGAATTTAAAAAAAAATGTGATTTTTTTTCTCGATAAGTTGGCAACACTGTATTTTGTTAAAATTGCATAATTTATTTAGGCACTAGGAGAATTTTTTATAAAAATTTGATTAAAATCGGTTAAATAGTGGTCATATATAATGAATTTTCTAAAACTTTAGTAATTTTTTTCTCGGAAAGTTGGCAACATTAATAAAATTATATAATTAATGCGGCCACAAAATTTTGACTTACGACCGAGCGAGCTGACGACGCACACACATACACCCACATAAACTAAGTTCAGATTTGACATCTAGGGACTATATGAAGGATTTCTATACACAATTTTTTTTTGAAAATGTTATAAACACCGTATCAAACGCTATACCACTTTTTCTTTGCAGTCAAAGTGGTAAACAGATCTCAAATCCGATCACAAGATCCCGATAATTTAAAATTGTTCTTACCTGAAAGGTAGTCGAAATCTTGTAATCAAATTACAAGACATATCTTTACTGTAAACCGAAGCAGTACGTCTTTCTCTGCAATCTCCCATATTTGTATAAGGCATAGCTAAATAGCTCAAATTTCCTACAACACCGTAAAACACAAAGAGTTTTGATAATAATGCAGCTTTCCTTTCCGTTTCCAGCATTTCTTCAACCGCGCAAAATTCTTCAAATTTTTTCAATTTCTTTACGAGCATCAAGATTTCCATTCGAGTCTGCATGAAACAGATACCCATATAGATGGATACAAATAGTGCTCCCAGTGCTGTCAAATTCTCATTGATGTCCATTATCTCATCGTACTGGCCTTGAACTTGAATTATAAAATCGGAAAAAATTGCAATTGTCATCACGAATAAGTTGAAGACTGAGCTAACATCTTTGAAAGATCTTGTTATAATGTTTTCTTCTTTATTTTCACTTGGCCACATGTTTAGCCATTTCATAAGTTTAATGTTAAATGCTAATAGCTTACCGTCTGTTGTTTTTGCAGACATATTGCTAAACAATCTAAAAATATAATAAAACATGTATTATTATTATTTTTACACTGAGTGTTCCATATAAGTTATTTTGAACAGAAATTTCGAAAACATAGAAAACTCTATTTATCTATTTTTTTCTTGGTGAAGACAAATGTTGAGTTCGTCGAAACGTCGATTATTAATAAATATTAATACAGGACTTAAACCTAAAGCCGTTTTATTTTAATATTACTTTATTACTAAAATATTATAATGATGCATTCACAAACAGATCACTAGATATGAGTTAAAACTCAAATTTTATGTAATTTAGTTTTAGAAACATCTAAATCAATTTTATAAAAACTTATGCTTTAATTTTAAGAAAAATGAGTTATCTTACAGATAAACGACGATAAACTAGAGGTCTTAAAAATACTACAGTAGACTCTTGATTATCTAGGGCAGTAGACAAAATAAATCCTTATAAAAAATCATAATCACTCCAAAAAAATCCGGGAAAAAATACGAAAAAAAATCAAACTAAAAATCTACCACAATTTTGTAAGTTTTATTTTTTAACTCTTACCTAATATTATGTATTAATATAAAAAATAACTGTTTTACGATAAAATCATGTTAATTATTTATATAAAAACGAAGTTTCGACAAAAATAAACGCTAGTTTTCATCAGGTCAAAATTAATCATTGACATTAAAGTAAAAAATATAATGTATTTTTATGAAAAAATATTTGTACATTTTATGTAGGTATAAACAATTTCGAAATATTATTCTTTTTTTTTAATAATTCTTTTCTATCCCGGTTAATCCGCAATCTTGTTGAGACTATCTCGGATATTTTGACATTAATTTTAAATTACTTATAAGTACTTTCTAGCTTTGTTTAGATTTATAAATATCAGATGTAGCAAACATATCAAATATAATAATAATTCAATGAAAGTAAAAAACAAAAACATAATTTGAAGTTTCTAAAAGATCTTATAAATATTAAATAACTTAAAAAAAATATATTAGAGAACAAAGTTTAAAATTTCTTATAAAACAAATTAGATGCAAAAACTTAGATTTTGACATATTATATGTATATATATTTTACGGAAACCTACCTTTCTGTGCTTAAAATTTGGAATAAGTAATCATCTGAAACAATTTCTTTGTTCTAGAAATCTGCGTAATATTTATATTAGAAACTACACATTAAATATGAAGATGTATGAATAATCACCTGTCATCACTTACAAATTCTTTTAACGTTGATATTATTTCCATTTTATTTTTGTTTGAAAAATGTTTTTCTTAAAGAGAATTGATAATCATTCGTTGTAAATTTATGAACTTACAGAAAAAAAGCGCATAAACAATTTTATTTACTAAAAAATTTATTTCATAAAATAAAGTATTTTAACTCACAATTTGTTTTATTAAATTTCAAATAATATTACATAAATAACATATATATTATATAGTATAATAATTATAAAAAATTACTTTAACATTGTCTTTTTTTTGTAACTATAGAAATATAGGCCCGTATTCCCACCTCTTTTGTTTGTTTTCAGTTTTTGCTTTAAAATAAATTTTTACTTCTACCTCTTATCAAATATAAATATATAAAATAAAATAAAATATAATTATATAAAAGTCAAATAAATGAATTAAAATTGCTTAATAAGTAATTTCAAGTAACCGTCAAAAGTAATTTTGACAAAAATCACTTTTAAAAGTGAAGTGAGAATACTGGCCATAGTATTTTTATTAACTGAAACCTACCATTTTATACGTAATATATACGTATTTGTACTGCTTTATCATATCACACGTTTTTGTCCTAAAATTATTTAAATAAATTATATTTTTATTTTCATTTTAATAATTAAAATTGTGAAAAAGTTTCAAAACGACTTTTCTAAATAAATTATGTAGGTAATTTTAAGTTCAATTATTATCTTTTGTTTTTAAACTTTTTGTTGGAAAATAAAAATATTAGACTTTTTTTTTAAATCTACTAAATCGCATTAGCTTATAGAAGCTTGCAAACTTTTTAAAAGTATTTTTACAAAATGAAAATAATTATCAAAAGAAAAAATTTCTTATCTTCAAGTAAAAAAAAATTGTACAAAAAGCCAAAATAACCAAAGAAAATTTGTTTATTCTAAAAAAATTTAAAAAACTGTTTAGATATGTCGTTTTTAAACTTCTGTCAAACTTATTATCAATATTAATTTTACTTACTAATTCCTTGAAATTCTTCAGGTAATTTATTAAATTTATTCCCAATTAATGGATGTCTATAATATTTTATAGATAATTTCAATATGTTAATAACATTTTTGTACTTACTATATCTTTTATGTAAAACTAAAATAAATGCTTTAATTCCAACAACTTTAAAAAGTTTTCTTGGCATATTCATGCATTCACCTATAAAATTGTCAAATTATTCCAATAATTAAAAAAAAATACAAATATTTGTAAAATAATAAAATATTTATAGTTGTATTATTACTTTTATCTAATTTAGTTTGTACTAACTGTTTTCTTACGTATTTAACATAATATTTTATTATATTAATTACACATTCGTCTAAATTTACAGGTGCATACCCAAATTTTTCATTAACTCCACAGTCAAATTTGAAAGCAATCACTAACATTCCTTTGAAATAATTATTTAATACTGTCTTTTTGGAATTGAAGGATATATTGATCAGTATTTTGGAAAAATAGAAACTGTTACTTTTTAGTGATGATATTTCGAAGAGATATCTGAAACCAATTTTTAAATTTAAAAAAAATAAAAAAATATTAATAATAGATGTAATTATTTATAAACAAATTAATTATTGGTATTCAGTAAAGCTGCTGGTAAGTAACAGTGGTCCGTATTCATAGCTCCTTTTAGAGTACTTTTAGCTAAAAACAGTCGTAATTTCTATATTCATTAAACACTATCTATCAAAATTATAATTATAGTAAAAAAGATTTTGCAGAACTCACTATAAAAAGCTTTAGGATTAAGTTCTGTATATATTTTATTTGAAAATCGACGTTTCAATATACTCTACGTATATTATCATCAGGAAAAATATACAAATAACTTAAATAATAAATCAAATTAAATTTGATTAATTAAATGTTTGTTTATTATTTATGTCATTTGTATATTTTTTCCTAATGATGATATACGTAGAATATATTGAAACGTCGATTTTTAAATAAAATATATACAGATCTTAATTTTAAAGCTTTTTTTAATTTTATATAAATATTGCAAATACAAATTACAATATCAAAACTTACGATTAGTCTAAATATAAATTTCAGCTCAATTATAATCAACTTATACAGCACATTTAGAAAAAACATCATTTTTTACTTGTTCATTATTAAAGATAATTCTATAATAATTATTTTTTTTTTAATATATTTTGCAATTTTGCAATGTTAATATAAATTTATATTTTCGCTTACCTGGATGGATTACTTAAAAATAATTTGGTGTAATATAATTTTGATTTATAACGAAAATTTTGTACATTTTTATCAATATATGTTTCTGTTTCCTTTGTTTCTAAATTAAAAATGTATCCATAATACAATATTTTATTTTCATTATTAATAATGTTGGTTTCTGTTTTATTTTCAGAAATTTTGCATTTTTCTTCCAAAATATTTTTGAACCTAAAAATATTAAATATTTCGCATAAAACTTATTATTCTTACAGTAAACGTAAAAATTTAATTTAACAATTTTAATTGGCATATTAGAATTTAAAAAATTATATATTTAGTTTGCTCAATAAGTCAATATTATACTAGTTTAATTTAAATTCCAGTTTTTAAATTAAATTTTAAAGTATTTTTATAATACTAGTTGTCCCATTTTAATCCGCCACTTGCAATAACTTTAAAATCGTGCATCGGACAAAAAAATGTTCCGGATAAAAAGATGGTTTCAAGGGGGACATCTGATGCAGGGACCCTTGCCCCTCCGGATTCCCTGGGGGGCGGGAACGAGGGGCAACTTTGAAATCTTAAATGGAACCCCCTATTTTTTATTGCAGATTCTGATAGATCATTAAAAAGTATGTAAATTTTATTTTAAGACTTTTTTTATCTTTGATAGATGACGCTGCAAACAGCATTTTTTTTCTCAGTTTATCAGTCTTCAATTTAAACAAAAAAGGTGTAACTGAGTACGATATTCAAGTTCTTTTCAGTTCTTTGGAAAGATGGGTGGGTGGGGGGGGGGCAAGAGTCATTGAATCAGATATCCACTCGAAACCATTAACTTAAAGTTATGCTTCTTAAAACCATTAACTTTAAGTTAATGGTTTCGAGGGTGATATCTGATGCAGTGATCCTTGCCCCCCCCCCCCTATTAACACAGAACTGAAAAGAACTTGAATATCGTACTTAGTTACACCTTTTTTTTCAAATTAAAGACTGATAAACTGAGAAAAAAATGTTGTTTTCAGCACCATCTATCAATAAAAAAAAGTCTCAAAATAAAATTTGCATACTTTTTAATGGTCTATCCGAATCTGCAATAAAAAAATAGGGGGTTCTATTTAAGATTTCAAAGTTACCCCCCGTTCCCGCCCCCCATGGGGTCCGGGAGAGGCGTGGGTCCCTGCATAAGATGTCCCCCTCGAAACCATTTACTTTTCATCCGGAACATTTTTTTGTCCGAATCACGATTTTAAAGTTATTCCAAGTGGCGGATTAAAATGGAACACCCAGTATACTGAAAAAAACTTCAAATTTTTAATTATACTGACTTATTATAAGAAAAAATATACTTAATAATAAATCAATATTAGTATTAAATATAATAAATCAATATTAAATAATAATATTAATATTAAATCAATACTCATATTAATTTTTTATATTTTAAAAAATTTTCATTTTTATCTATTTCTTATTTTGTCCAAATATTTTTTTTCACAAGTACAACATGTTTTTTTGTATCAAAAATAAATCGCAAATAATATTACTTATAAATAAACTTACTTTATAACATTATTGATATCTGTTGAACAATAAAAATAGTCATCAGTTGTTCTATGAAAAAAATTGCCGGTGTTTTTAAGTTTCCTTAAGTGAGAAAGATCAAAATATGCTCTGTAAAAAGATTACAATATAAAATTAATATATTTTTTTTCATTAAAAAGTAATTATTTACCTTTCCAAATTGCACAATGCTGATGATAATTTCATACCTTGCATTAAACCACGATTCCATTTATAAAATTTATTATTACATTTTATTACTTGATTATCTAGAGATTCTAATATTCGTTTTTTCACAGTCGGTAAATGCTACAATATATATATATAATATAATTAATATTGTTTATGTTATTTATCACTGTTTACTTACCTTTAAAAACTTCTTTACAAATGGTCTTATTCTTTCTAAAAATTAAATTTAAAAAATATTAAAAATATAATAAATAGTACTCGCTCACAAAACATACTTGCAATCATGTCAATTGTAATCATTTATATTCATATAACTTAATAATATAAATATTATAAATATATATATATATATTTATATAAATTATAATATATAATTATAAATATATATATAAATATAAATAATATAAATATTAATATAATAAATGATATAAATTTACAATCATTCAACCATTTAAAACAAAAATTAAAATCCTTATTATTTATCATTTTATTATCAATATTACTTATTTTTGAAATGTTTATATTTAGTTGATTAATAAATTATTTATTAATTAATAAACACCATTAAAAAATAAATGACGCCACATTTTCAATTTTAATTTTGCTTAAAAATGATCTGAATCAAAACTGTAATGAATATTAAAGAAACTTACTTATATTAACGTGACTGAACGCATCTTGTAAGTCAATTTTAATACCATAAAGAGGCTTTTTTTTAGAAGATGTTACACAATGCAACCAGGACGAATACAAATCTTTATTGAAAATTAATCCTTTATTTTTAAACAGATGTCCAACCCTTCTTGCATTTATGTTGCTGAAACACAAAATTTTTGCAAATAATTAATTATTGTTGATAAAATTTAATATTTCTTAATAATGATTTTATCAACCAATTTTATTTCGATAAATAAAGTGTTATATACCGTGTGTTGACTTGGACCGTCGTACATAGGGATTTAGCATGTAAAATCAGACTTGTGCCATTTCCTGCTTCCCAAATTATTTTACAAAAAAAAACTTTGGGATAAATGTTTTAGGAAACACTTTTTTACATGTAAATCAATCAACAAAATTTTTTTTGGAACCATCCCAACGTCAGGAATTAGCCCTAAAGTTGTCAAGAAATTGACTGAAAATGGCATTAGCCGTGAAATTGGAACAAAAATAAAACAAATGCTAAATGCTATATGCTATTTCACGGCTACTGCCATTTTCCAGTCAATTTCTTAACAAATGTAGACCTAATTCTTGACGTTAGGAAGGTTCCAAAAAAAATTTAAGTAATTGATTTACATGCAGAAAAGTGTGCCCTAAAACATTTATCATAAGGTTTTTTTTTGTAAAATAATTTGGGAAGCAGGAAATGGCACATGTCTGATTTTATATGCTAAATCCCTATGTACGACGGTCCAAGTCAACACACGGTATATAATTAATGAAATAAAACAAACAAAAATTGTATTAGATAATAATTATTTTTAAAATTTCATCGCTGAATTTTGAATAAGAAAAAACAAACTATAATAAACTTAACTGATTGATATACAATATTAGTAACATTGTAAAACTGATTTCTATGAAAAAATTTAACCTTGTGGTAGGCTCTTGGTGAAGCATTAAAACAAAAAATTAGAAAAAAATTAAACATTAACGTAATTGGTAATTGCACAAACTTTTATTTCTCGACAAAAGGTCGAAACGACCATAAAGAAATAATAGTTTGTGAAGCTATCTAATATGTTAATTTTGTTTTTAATTTTAATGAATTTTGAAAATAGATTTTTTTAAAATTTGGTTGAAATGCAAATCCAGTAACTTGCTTGAATTAAAAATATTGATTTTTAAAAGTTTTTTGTGTTTAAAATTAAAAAAATAATTGAATATATTACTTACCGAAGCAAATTTGTAGTAAACAATGGTCTATAACTGAGCATTCCATTTTTCGGAATAATTTTTAATAATGAACTTTCATTTTTCAGATATTTATAATGAAGAGGCTTTAGTTGATTTTGCGATATCATAGAATTAATTGCCTAAAATAAAAATATAACATAAACATTATAAAATTTATGAACGCATATATATTTTCAAAAAAAAAATTATTCATTGTTTACGTAAAATTTGTAATATAATTCAAAAGTATAATTAATAATTTACAAACTTTTTTGTTAAATGGACAATAAAATCAATTGTTTTTAAGCTTTAAATTTATATTTGTAAAAAAGCCCTTTAATTTACTTAATTACAAATTGAAATAAAATTTACAAACCTTTAAAGGTTGAACTCATAAACGCTTGACATATTTTTTAAAAGCTTAATTTAATTAAAATAAATTTATTATTTATATTCTTTGTCATGTCCAGCTCGGTGAATATTTTATATACATACCTTATCATGTAATTTTTGATACGAAGGTTTATTATAAAAATTTACCGCATTCGATTTAGTACTTCGTTGAATATAAAATAATTTATATAGTATTTCAGTTTTTACATAAGTAACCAAATACATTATTACCTAAAAAAATATAGATAAAATTAACATCAGAGAAAAACAAGTTTATTGAAATCAAATCTTTTAATTATTAGAAATATTAAATTGTTAAAATATACACATTTTTTTATTTTATTTTTGATTATATTAACTTTATCAGTGGCAAAGTGTAAATATTATTAAATATTAATGACTTATTATCTTCAAAATATTTGCTATATAAAAATATTGCTCTGTTTGTCTAAAGTCTAAACTAAAAATATTTTCAACAAATATTTATGGAAAAACACATTGTAAAGTAAAAGTCAAAAGAAACAACTTTTTTTTGCCTTCATTTACACTTTGCTGTTGCATTATTGTTTTAAATTAAACTCATATTGAAATAATAAAATTAAATTAAATGTTTTTCGATGATTTGTAAAACAAGAAGATTATTATTTTAAAAAATTCAATAATCTACCTGTGAAATTACATATTTTTTATGCTTAATTTTCTTTAACCAAAATATATTCTCCAATTGCCAACCAGTTATAAGTTTAGTGGTAGGAATTTTTTCACATATTGAAGCTGTACATAATTTAATAATCAGTTTAAAAAACTGATTAAAATTGCGATTGTTTCCAAATAATCCAATAGGTAAAATTTTTCTTGTAATACTTCTCACATATTTGATTGACATACAATCTGGATATCGAATGTTTCTTTTAAATAATTTCAGATTTGTTTTCATAATTTTGTAGAATTCTAATAATATATATTGCACATCTATCAACTAAAAATTAATTGTATTAATAATAATATTTTATAAATCTATACCTATAAATTGTTTACCATTTTATTCGATATCAATGTTTTGAAAGTTATTTTAATACGTTTGTGTGGCAAGAAATAAAAGTATTCTGGTAAAACCTAAAAATTATTAATAATATTGTAAACAGGCTTGTTTAAATTTAAATTTTATATTATACGGTTTTGTAATGTGCATGTTATATTAGGTATCTTACATATTTGTTCCTCATTTTCGAAAGCATCTAAAATAAATCAAGTATTTAAGCATTATATTAATTTTAAAGTAATCAAAGATATGTGTAGCAGCTTATATACAAATATTATATTTATGTACGTACCAGATGTTTATAAGTCGCTATTTATCAATCTTTTATAAATAAATCTATATAAAACATATACACAAGCGGTATACAAGATTTTAGCGTGCATACCGTGGTGGTGCATACGAAGTCACCCTTTCGAAAAAGATATCGAAGACGAACTTGCGAGTTTGAGCAAGTCTGTTAGACCCTTATAATTTTATACAAAGAATTTTTGAATCTAGTAGTCAGATCAGATTTTACTTTGACTAATATTTTTTTATTTTAAATTATTTATATTTTTCTCAATAAAAATTCGTTTATGTTTTATATCAAATTATTTTATTTTTGTAATAAAATAATTATATACAGACTTAGCATTTATTTGCATTTGACTTGAAATATTCTTTTTAATTTCCTAGAAGAGATAAAAATCATTTATATAAAAATTTCCATATTTATATATTTTTCAAACTTCAACTAAATTTTTTTTTATAATAAAAATAACCATTTTGTACCGACATCTAAAAAAAATTATATCAAAAAAAAATAACGAAATACTGAAGAAAACAAGATTAGAAGTATATGGGTAAACACATATATATATATATATATATAGACCACTCTGACATTATCACATAAAGGATAAGAAATAGGAATAAAAAAATTTTTCACCGAAAGTTGGTAATATTGTATTTTGCTAATATATAATATTATAGGCGCTAAGGGTATCTTCCGTAAAAATTTGATTAAAATCGGATAAATAATGCGGGCATAACAAATTTTTAGAAAATTATTAATTTTTTTTTCGGAAAATTGGCAACACCATATTTTAATAAAATTATAATTTATGTGGGCACTAGGAGAAACTTTTCTGAAAATTTGATCAAAATCGGATAAATAATGCAATAAATTTTTTAAAATTTTAGTAACTTTTTTCTCGATAGGTTGGCAACACTGTATTTTGTTAAAATTGCATAATTTATGCGAGCACCAGGAGAATCTTTAGTGAAAATTTGATTAAAATCGGTTAAATTACGTGGTCATAATAAATTTTATAAAATTTTAGTATTTTTTTCCCCAGAAAGTTGGCAACACTGTACTTTGTTGAAATTGTCTAATTTATATGAATACCAAAAGAAAATTTCAACAAAATCAGTTAAACAACATGGCCGTAATAAATTTTTAAAAATTTTAGTAATTTTTTTTCTCGGAAAGTTTGCAACACTGTATTTTATTAAAATTACGAAATTTATATGGGCACTAGGGGAATCTTTCCTGAAAATTTGATCAAAATCGGATAAATAATGTAGCCACAATGAATTTTTAAAAACTTTAATAATTTTTTTCTCGTATAGATCATCTTGGGCACTAGACAAATTTTTCCTGAAAATTTCATTAAAATCAGTTGAACCGTCTAGGAGGAGTTAGGATCACAAAATTTTGTTTGACGACCGAGTGAGCGAGCGAGCTGACATCCATACACCCACATAAACTAAGTTCAGATTCGTCATCTAGAACAAAGGTGGGCAACCTTTTTTATAACATGGGCCAGAATAAATTTTACGTTTTTTCTGCGGGCCGTAGTAATTAATTTTTGTTTCCTGTAATTTTTTTAGTCTGCAAATATTAAATAAATGAAAAAAGAAGTTAATTACTACATTTATTTCTCTTATCGTCTTCGAAAAATTACAAAGAATTAGAAAAAAATAACTTATTAATCATAAAACAATAAATATACATGTATAAATGAATAAAGTATTTATTTAATGTGACAACTGGTGCTGCAAAGATTTTGTTAGCATAAACTAGACGAATTACATCAAATAAATATTTATTTATAATTTCTTCTGAAAATTTCACGGGCCGGATAGAAATTTTTCGCGGGCCGGGGGTTGCCCACCGTTGATCTAGAGGCTATATGAAGGATTTCTATACACAATTTTTTTTTTTTTTTGAAAATGTTACAGACACCGTACCAAACGCTATACTACATTTTCCTTGCAGTCAAAGTGGTATACTTATGTGATTTTACTTATGAAATGCAAGAGAAATTGAAAGAAAAAGAAAACTTTATTTTAATATTTTAAATGTTTTAACATTATGTATTTTAAACAAGTAAAACTACATATTGATTATTTTTTTTAATATTTAATGTTTTTATGAATAATAATACTTAAATTGAATTTATAGAACTTTCTGGGCTGGTATGCCGTGGTTGATTTATTCTCGTCGCAGACGTTTCTTATATTTACATTTATTACAGTACAATAATAATAACTGTAATATCAAAATACAAATTTGATAGAATATAGAACATAAAACATAGCTTAGTTAGAACGGAATGGTTCAATAAAAGTAAAAAGTATATACATTAATCTTTTTTATTAAACCTAACATTAACATTTTGCATCGGGCAGTGAATTCTTTAAACAATCACAATTACGATAAAACTAATACTTAATTTTAATAGCAAAAAAAAAAATGAAATATTATTTATTTTTTCTTCGACATATTAAAGCAATACATGCAATAACATGCATAACCAATGTAAGAATTAATAAACCATAGATATCTAAATATATTGGAGTAATTTCATTTTCAATACCATTTATTTCTAAAATTTCAATAATTTTAGTTGAATTTTTATAACATGTTGATGAAGTCAAACAACCTAAAAATTTATAATTTATATGTAGACTTTCAAATATTTAAATATAAAATATCGAATACCTCTATTTTGTATAGTAGTCCATTGTAAATAAGTTAGCGCTTCGTTTGTGTAATAAAATGGTGATATATATTTACACCAAATTAATAGCATTGGTAATGTTTTAATATTAAGAAAAACATTTGCAGTTAACATAAACAGCATGTTTAAAGGTATTAGTACAATATTAATGTAATCATGAGTTCGGAAAAGTGCTGTTATCATGTAACCTAAAAATTAAATAAATTATTATAAATAACACTAATTGAGAAAAATATTTTAAAAAGAGTTTTGCAATATTTTTCATTGTTAACAAAAAAAATTTCTATACCATATATCTGTAACAATTTTGTGTAATTAGAAAAATCTAAGATATCCTTACGTATATTTATAAGAAATTTAAAAGGAATATTAAAACAAATTTTATAAGATTTTGTAAAATATTTGATATGTTATACATTATAAAACTTATCAAACATCGCATGTAACTATAATATTATGTATATTAATGTCAAAAGATAAACTTTTGTTCTTGGGTCCTGAACCTGCGTAATGATTAATTATAATGTTATTAAATTCCCTATCAGGTTCGTTATTGTTTTTAACAATGACGCGTTTCGCCTTTTCAGTCATCTTCAGATTTTCTGAGCTTGGTCTGTCTGTCTGAAAAGCGAAACGCATCATTGTTAAAAACAATAACGAACCTGATAGGGAATTTAATAACATTATAATTAATATACCTATATATATATATATATATATATATATATATATATATATATATATATATATATATATATATATAACGACTTCAGGTTTAAATTATGTATTAATATTTATTAATAATCGACGTTTTGACGAACTGAACGTCCGTCTTCATCAGGAAAAATGATAGGAGTATGTTTTATTTTTATTTTCGGAAAGACACATTTCACCAACTGAATTATTTTAGTGAATATGTGATTTAAACACATTTAATAATTTCAATTTTTACTCTCAAAATCCGAAAAATATTTTTTTTATTTAGTTTATCATTTGAAATTGATTTTGAAGATATTATAAATGAGTTTACTGCTGTAAAATATAGAAGAAAATTGTTGTAAAAGAGACATAGAATCATAAAAAATCGTTTTTGTTCTTATTTAATGTTCTAATCTTTCGTGCAATAAATAAAATAGTACATTTGTCAATAATTTTATTGTTTTATGATTGAATAACTTAATTAACTTTATTGTATTATTGTTTTTTGTTTTCTTACGTTATTGCTTAACTTTCTAAATTTTCCTTAATTTATGGGATTTCTATTTTTTTTTACATCTAATCGTAAGGGGACGACACCATTACCACCAATATTGTATTTTTTCTGTCAAAATTAATAATAATTAGAAAAAAAAACATTAAAACATACCATAAGCCGTCATTGTAATTGAAGGAATAATCATGAACGCTGCCATTTTAATTACCATTAAAACATCTGTTGAAAAATTCACTGTAAGATATGTTACAGTTAAATATACAAATGGATAAACAATATTTTCGATAATCTAAAAAATAATAATAGGTATATAAAAATATTGATAAATAAAAAATATTTAATTTCTCTCTAACATTTGAAAGAATTTTAGCTATATAATAAGCAGTAGTACAATATAAATTTTTCTCCATTATAAACAAAGTAATTTCACTTGTAAAACGACCTAAAACTGCATATAATGCTGTATACATCAATTCAGCAGCAATTAAATATAAATAACCGCTTATATCATCTGGATTATTGGTTGATGAAAAAAATACACCAACTACAAATGAAGTGATCTGAAAGTAATATATTTATAAATTAATTAACTATTTATTTTATTACTAGTTTTGCTATATCGCTCACTATAATCAAACTTATTGTAGAAAGAAATACTGAATAGTTGTTTTTCATTTGTACAAAATCCCTCCATAAAAGCCATGCGAATTGGCGTAATATCGGACACTTTTCTCTAAAAAAAAATTCTCCAAACTTTGTTTATAATTTTTAACATTTATTTTCCATTTCAGAATTAATTAATTAATATCTATTGTACAATGATGGGTTGGTAACAAAGTAATTTCGGTTGCCTACTGAAGTTGATGATGACCAAATCAAAGTCATAATTGAAAAGGATCGTCATATAACTGTTCGCGAGATTGCAAAGAGGTTAAATATATCGCACACAACAATTGAAAAACACTTAAAATGTCTTGGACTCATTAAGAAGCTCGATATTTGGGTACCGCATGAATTGAAAGAAATTCACTTAACACAACGAATCAACATTTGCGATATGCACCTTAAGCGCAATGAAACCGACCCTTTCTTGAAAAGAATAATTACTGGTGATAAAAAATGGGTCATGTACAGTAACATCATTCGAAAACGATCATGGTGCAAACACGATGAACCATTACAAACCACATCAAATGCTGAAAAACATCAAAAAAGGATTTTGCTGTCAATTTGATGGAATTACGAAAGTGTTGTGTATTTTGAGCTGCTTCCAAGGAACCTCATGATCAATTCTGATATTTACTGTCAACAATTAATGAAACTGGATGGAGCAATAAAAAAAAAACGGCCAGAATTGGCAAATCGGAAAAGATAAGTGTTTCACCATGATAATGCAAGGCCTCACACATTTTTGACAACTCGTGAAAAATTAATGGAGCTTGGTTGGGAAGTGATGCCACATCCCCCATACAGCCCTGATCTGGCACCATCTGATTACCATTTATTTCGAAGTTTGCAGAATTCTTTGAATAGTAAAACTTTCACAAATGACGTTGACCTTAAATCGCACCTGGTTCAGTTTTTTGTTGATAAGGACCAGAAGTTCTATGAGCGCGGAATCATAAAGTTGCAAGAAAGATGGCAAAAGGTTATTGAACAAAATGGAAAATATGTAATTGATTAAAGATTATTCTTTGTATTAAAAAAATTGAGTTTTATTTCATACTACAAAAAATTACTTTGTTGTCAACCTTATATATCAGCGAATGAAAAAAGGTACTTCTTTAATGATTTTGTACTATGAGTAAATCAAATAATTGAATAACTTATTTGAAATATTTTTTACTTTATATCATGAACCTAGGCTCTTTTTAAATTAACATTTTCACTGCCTTAAATCACCGATTTTACAAAACAAAATCCTCCCTCAGACGCTAGTGATACATTTAGGGGCAGATTTTTAAGAGTAACTACTAGTGATACATTGGCATACAGAAGATGTCGTAACTACCATTAATCGCAGATGTATATACTGTTTCAACGAAAACGAGTAAATGTAAAAATTTTCAAATATTTTTAAATACTATATCTAGTATATAAATAAATATTCGCATTATCTAATAATTGATATTGTTTCTTCAAATGTGAATTTAGAGCCTTAATACCATATTTTACTTGAAGGATTCATTATTTTTTTTAGTTAAAGTGTAATTAAACTCATATTTGAATAATAAAATTTAATTAATTTTTTTCGAAATTCAATAATCTACCTGTAAAATTACATATTTTATTATGTTTTGTTTAATAATTAAAAAACTAATGAGCGAATTTTAATTCGGCTTGCAGCATTCGATAGCTTATATCTTCCTCTAGTTTTCTACTAGTTTTGTTTCACTAAATATTTATTAGAAATATAAAAAAAATATTTTGATTAAATTGCTCTAAAAAATTTACAATTTTTTCTAATTATTCATATTACCATTCAATATTTTTCAAATCTTTAGTAGTACAAAACTCGTACTCAATAAAAGCTATCAACTGATAGCTAATTAATTAATTAAAATTTTAACGATTTAATTTCTTCGAAAATTACACATTTATTGAAATACTCAAAATTAATCTACTAATTTCTAAAATTTTGTCTGGGCAAAAATCAATTGCCAGATATAACTTTAAATGTTAAAAACTCTCCTTAAAAGTATCTCCTTTTATGAATATTATAAGTAAATATAAAATATGTAATTAAAAATTGTCTCTATAATTACCTTTTAATAACAGAATTTGTAAAATAAACTTGATGTTCCACATTCGAATCATAAAATTCTGATTGTAAAAATTGATTTTTCATTTTATTTATTTTTCGCAAATATTCATCTTTAGTATCGTGTACGAATGATATTTGTTTAATATAAAATTCAAATAAGTTATAATCATCCGGACATTTTAGATGAATGCTAAAATATCAAAATATTACATTTAGCCGAATGATTCAAAGCTAAAGTAACTCAAATAATACAAATAATTTCAAATACAGATCAAAATTATAGACAATGTGACAATAAATAGCACATTTCAATGCACATATTTGGATTTAAAATAATAATCTCTGAATAACAATTAAACACTTTTTAAATTTTTATAATAATAATAATCAACTTTATTTAGCTTTTTGGCTAATTAATTAAATTGTAATATATATTTACAAAATTATAAAAATTACAGAAAATTTACTATTGCAGCATAATATTTATACATAAAAGTTTTTAAATTTTTTGGATATTTAATATATTTCGGCAATTTATTATATTCAAGTAATCCATTGTGAAATATATTATTAGTAGGTAGTACTATTAGCAAAATATTAAAAAATTCCAACAAAATAATCGAATTCTTACCTTTCAAAAAATGATGAAACATTTTCTAAAGTTCCAGACAAAACTTGGATACCTTCCGCCAACATAATAATATTTGTAAAATAAGAAATAATTTCCGAAGAAGGCTGATGAACTGAAATAATAATAATTTTATTTTCTAACGACAATTTTTTCAAAATTTCAATAACTTGTGTAGCATTGTAACTATCTAATCCTGTTGTTGGTTCATCACAGAATATTATTATTGGATCCCAAACTAACTAAAACAAATAGTTTTGTTTTTCTTATTAATTATTGTAAAAAATCAAATTATTAAATATTTTACTTCTGCCGCTAAAAATAACTTTTTTCTTTCACCTCCTGATAAATCAGCCAATTGAGTTTCACAGCACTGATGTAAGCCAAGTTTTAGAAATATTTTATGAATATAAGATAATCTTTCAATTTTATCTTTCAGGTGAATCAGTTTCATAGCACACTAAAAATAAAATAAAAAACATTTCTTTTTTTCTAACAAAAATTCACTTGAGATATACATACTATGAATTGCATATATTCTAATGCTGTCAAATATTCTGAAGCCACATTAATTTGATACATAAATCCTAATACTTCATTCATCATTTCATTTGTTAAAAAAACATTATCCAAAGTTATTGTTCCCCGACTGTCTAAAATTACATATGAATTTTATCATTTTTATAATAACATTAATTTATATTTATAAATACTATTTTTTCTAGCAATAGATTCTAACAGAGATGTTTTTCCTGAACCACTAAAAATAAAATAGTTCATTTAATATAATTTTAAACTCTTAATATGTATAATATTTTTTTTATACCTTGGACCAATAATAGCTGTAAAAGTTTCGCTACTTGCATGTCCTGAAACTGAAAATATTTACTATAAAAACAGCTAAATTTTTCTATGATTTCCTTTTATTGCAACTACTAACCATTTTCCAAAATAAATTTTTTATTCGATTTCGAATAATCTGGAGAAATTAATGTTAAATTGTTCCATCGTAATGTTATTTTTTGCGATGTTCTTGTACGAATTTCATGCAATAACTGTAAAAAAAATTATTTTATTTTAATTGTGTAACGCATTTTGATTATTTTCATACATTATTATTAGTCATAATTAATTTTTTGAACACACACACAATATTATTTAAAAAATTAGCATACTAATTGAAATAGGTTAAAAAGACGCACGCATATAAAATATAATTTCTTATCTAATCTAAAAAGAAATCTTTTTTCTTTCAAAATTGGTGAATCTGTAATTTACATTGTAACATTTAGTAAACAATGGAATTAGTAGAGTTGTAAAATATTTTTATTTAATTTATAACTGTCTGCTATTGCTAGACATTAAATTTTATTATTATTATTTGTTTTAAAGTAATTTTAAAACTGCAAAATATTTTTATAGTACAGTAAATTGTATGGATTTAATAAAAATACTCAACTGCGTATTTTTATTATTTACTTAAAGTTATTTTGATTTTTACAACCAACTTATAATTATTTATATATTTATTTAAAAAAAAAACTGAAATATAATTAGTCGTGTACATAAGTATAATAATATTTAATTGATTAATATATCCACAATTTAACAACTATTAAATGTTTGGGAATATAATTACAATTTAATTAATATATAATTACTAATTTTAATATAGATACAACAAACAATAATCTACTTATAATTACAGTAAATATATCTAATAAAACAATTGATTTGTTTAAAACAATCAAACATCAATACAAGACAAAATGGTAGACTTGTACGACGCAATTTTTCCATTATATTTCATATCAAAAATCTTCGGTTTAGCACCATTTCAAATATATAGAACAAACACAAATAAATACATATTTCCAAACTTTAGCTACATTAATATTTTGCAAATAATTCTAGTACTGAGCTTAATGGTTTACGGAAATTATGTATTAGACAAAATGGATGTTGAAGATGATTTTCGATCAGTGGTTTTAACACTACAAACGTATTTAACAGTACCTATAAGTGCATTTATAATGATACAATTAATTAATAATCGAGAAATAATCAGTTCTTGTATAGCAAAGATAAAACTGATCGACGATGAAATGAAACAAAGAAATATCAATGTATCTTATAACCGTGCAAGAAAATGTGTAATATTTCTAGTTATTTTCATAACCCTGATCTCAGTGATTAAAGGTTTTTTAGAATTTTTAAATGTCGATAGTAAGGAAATATTTTTGCACCTAGCTTTGAACGTATTTGAATATTACACTACAATGACAATGTGTCAATATTCCTGTTTCGTTTTATTACTACGAGAAAAATTCAAAGAATTGAAAAGAAGTCTTAAAGATTTCAGAAAAATATCTGCTTATAATGATACGAACTTTTATTATAATCTTTACGGGAAAGAATTGGTTCCTATCGTTAGAATATCTAAAATATCAAAACAGAAAAAAGATATATGTAACGATTATTTACAAGATGATTTTGTAAATTTACTGCAATGGTTTGGAAAAGTACACAATATGTTGTATGGTATTAGTATTAAAATAACTCGAATTTTTGAATCACAATTAGTTATTATTATTACAATCAGATTTCTGGTATTTGTCACAAATGCAATTAAACTCTTAAAAATGTCCACTAATAATGTTCCTGTAGATAATTATGTTACTTCAATTTTATTTTTTTTATGGCATTTTTCGAAAGTATTTTTTATTGCGGCAATATCGTATGATACAACAGCTAAGGTTTGCTAAAAACTCTACATTACTATATTATATAAAATAATAAATATCTTGTTTATAGGCTAAGGATTTTATGAAAGAATTGCACAAAATTACTAATAATAACAGTGATCTAAAACAAAATGTACGTATTGAAATATAATAACATATTTTTTATATACATTTTATTATATTATTAGGTTTGTTCCAGCTCAAAGTAAAATCAGTTTGGAATCGGTTTACAACTGTTTAAAGCATGCGCAATGAGAATATTGAAATAGTTTGTAATTTATCATACTGCACAATGCACATGCTCCGTACAGTTGAGAACCATTTTCGTAGTTGGTAGGAATATTAGATCAACTTTAATATTTATATTTGATTCAATGTAGAAATGAATCTATTAGTAACTGGTTTATTTTTGAATTTTTTTTTTATTTAATCAGATTATTTCAAAATAATCGAAATTAATTCATTCTTATTTCAACAATAAATGAATAGTTTTATTAAGCATTTAGCATAAATTAAAATCCGATACATAGTTTTAGAAAAATTTAATTTATAAGGAAAATTGTAAAGTAGGCCGATTTCATTGCTGTATGTCTGAAAAAGTTGGCAACAAATGGGAAATTTTGTATTATTGATTTTACGACAAAAAAGTCATTCTGTATAAGAAGTTCTGCTTGTTGAATAAATAAGTTTGCCATCAGAAAATCTAAGATTAAATGTACAGAATGTCCCTAAATTAATATAACATGAAAAGAGAAGTACCATTTATTGCATTTTTTTTAGTTTAAATACAAAATTTCAATCAATTAAGAAAGTCAACAACAATTATTCTAGGAGACCATTGTCCTAGGATGCATCGTTTAGAAAAGAAAAATTAAAAACTTTTTTTTTTAATTTTTGAAAGTAATGTCAAGGGGGAATTTTTTTCAAAATAAGACTTTTATCAAAAATTTGCTCAAAAAAATCTGTAAAATAGAGAAAAAACTTAGCTACATAATAGCTAAATAACTGTTTTTCTAACTCATCTAGTTTGGCATGAAAAATTATTGAAAATTAATAAATGGTACTTCTCTTTATTATTTATTCAACAAGCAGAACTTTTTATAACAAGATTAGAAGTATATGGGTAAACCCATATATAGACTACTTTGACATTTCTCGGAAAGTTGGCAACACTGTATTTTAATAATATTATAATTTATGTGGGCAATAGGAGATACTTTTCTGAAAATTTGATCAAAATCGAATAAATAATGTAGCCACAATGAATTTTTTTAAAATTTTGTGATTTTTTTTACTCGATAAGTTGGCAACACTGTATTTTGTTAAAATTGCATAATATATTTAGGCTCTAGGAAAAACTTTTATAAATATTTGATTAAAATCGGTTAAATAAAATGGTCAAAATAAATTTTTTTAAATTTTACTAATTTTTTTCTCGGAAAGTTGGCAACACTGTATTTTGTTAAAATTACATAAATTATATGAATACTAGGAGAATCTTTTGTAAAAATTTGAGTAAAATCGGTTGAATAACATGGCCATAATAAAATTTTTAAAACTTTAGTAATTTTTTTCTCGGAAAGTTGGCAACACTGAAAATTAATAAAATTATGTAATTAATGGGAGCATTAGGGAAATCTTTTCTGAAAATTTGATCAAAATCGGATAAATAACGTAGCCAATATGAATTTTTAAAAACTTTAGTAATTTTTTTCTCGGAAAGTTGGCATCACTGGAAAAAAACAAAACCACATGACCATCTTGGGTACTAGACAAATTTATCCTGAAAATTTCATTAAAATCGGTTGAACCGTCTAGGAGGAGTTGCGGCCACAAAATTTTGACTTACGACCGAGCGAGCGAGCGAGCGAGCTGACGACGCACACACATACACCCTCATAAACTAAGTTCAGATTCGTCATCTACAGGCTATATGAAGGATTTCTATACAATTTTTTTTTTTTTTTGAAAATGTTACAGACACCGTACCAAACGCTTTACTACTTTTCCTTGCAGTCAAAGTAGTAAAAAATGACTTTTTGTCGTAAAATCAATAATAAAAAAATTGCCCATTTGTTGCCAAATTTTTCAGACATACTGTATATACCGGGTGTTCGTTTGGCGTTTAACATGCAATTTCGATAATTTGCAATATTTTTCGATTTTTTGGTTTTTATTTTTTTTCTCAAAAACTATGAAGTGTAGGAAAATAAGCGTACCGAGCGCTCAAAAATGCCATTTTTCGGACTTTTTCATATAATGGCCTACATATATATCAACATTTTATCTGACCGAGCTGTAACTCTGTGTTTTTATGCCTACATAAAAATGCGACATTTTTACTACTTTGACTGCAAGGAAAAGTAGTAAAGCGTTTGGTACGGTGTCTGTAACATTTTCAAAAAAAAAAAAAAATTGTATAGAAATCCTTCATATAGCCTGTAGATGACGAATCTGAACTTAGTTTATGAGGGTGTATGTGTGTGCGTCGTCAGCTCGCTCGCTCGCTCACTCGCTCGGTCGTCAGACAAAATTTTGTGGCCGCAACTCCTCCTAGACGGTTCAACCGATTTTAATGAAATTTTCAGGATAAATTTGTCTAGTACCCAAGATGGTCATGTGGTTTTGTTTTTTTCCAGTGATGCCAACTTTCCGAGAAAAAAATTACTAAAGTTTTTAAAAATTCATATTGGCTACGTTATTTATCCGATTTTGATCAAATTTTCAGAAAAGATTTCCCTAATGCTCCCATTAATTACATAATTTTATTAATTTTCAGTGTTGCCAACTTTCCGAGAAAAAAATTACTAAAGTTTTAAAAATTTTATTATGGCCATGTTATTCAACCGATTTTACTCAAATTTTCACAAAAGATTCTCCTAGTATTCATGTAATTTATGTAATTTTAACAAAATACAGTGTTGCCAACTTTCCGAAAAAAAAATTAGTAAAATTTTAAAAAATTTATTTTGACCATTTTATTTAACCGATTTTAATCAAATATTTATAAAAGTTTTTCCTAGTGCCTAAATAAATTATGCAATTTTAACAAAATACAGTGTTGCCAACTTATCGAGAAAAAAAATCACAAAATTTTTAAAAAATTCATTGTGGCTACATTATTTATTCGATTTTGATCAAATTTTCAGAAAAGTATCTCCTATTGCCCACATAAATTATAATATTATTAAAATACAGTGTTGCCAACTTTCCGAGAAATGTCAAAGTAGTCTATATATGGGTTTACCCATATACTTCTAATCTTGTTTTCTAAAGAGCCGTTCAAATTGAAGTATTTGACGTTTAGTTATAAGCGTTTGAAAAAGCTGTTTTTCAGAACACAAAAATGCTAATTTCGGTAATTTTTGACAGTTTTATGTATTTTATATTGCTTGAAAAATGTCGCATTTTTATGTGGGCATAAAACACATTTTTTTCAAGCATTAAATATATATATATATATATATATATATATATATATATATATATATATATATATATATACTGGGTGTCCCATTTTAATCCGCCACCTGCAATAACTTTAAAATCGTGCATCGGACAAAAAAATGTTTTGGACAAAAAGTAAATGGTTTCGAGGGGGACATCTGATGCAGAGACCCTTGCCTCCTCCGGACCTCCTGGGGGGCGGGAAAGGGGGGCAACTTTGAAATTTTAAATAGAACACCCTATTTTTTATTGTAGATTCTGATAGGCCATTAAAAAGTATGTAAATTTTATTTTAAGACTTTTTGTTTATCTTTGATAGATGGCGCTGCAAACAGCATTTTTTTTCTCAGTTTATCAGTTTTCAATTTGAAAAAAAAGATGTAACTAAGTAAGATATTCAAGTTCTTTTTAGTTTTTTGGGAAGAGGGGGGGCAAGGGTCACTGAATCAGATATCCCCTCAAAGCAATTAACTTAAAGTTATACCCCTCGAAACCATTAACTTAAAGTTAATGGTTTCGAAAAAAATATTTGATGCAGTGACCCTTGCCCCCCCCCCTCTTTTCAAAGAACTGAAAAAATCTTGAATATCGTACTTAGTTATAAATTTTTTTTCAAATTGAAGATTGATAAACTGAGAAAAAAATGCTGTTTGCAGCGCCATCTATCAAAGATAAAAAAAAGTCTTAAAATAAAATTTACATACTTTTTAATGGCCTATCAGAATCTACAATAAAAAATAGGGTGTTTCATTTAAGATTTCAAAGTTGCCCCCCTTTCCCGCCCCCCAGGGGGTTCGAAGGGGGCAAGGGTCTCTGCATCAGATGTCCCCCTCGAAACCATTTACTTTTTGTCCGTAACATTTTTTTGTTCGATGCACGATTTTAAAGTTATTGCAGGTGGCGGATTAAAATGGGACACCCAGTATATATATTTAATGCTTGAAAAAAATATTTCGGTAAAAAATACAATATAATTTTTAAAATTGAAACTATTATGATTATTTTTAGATCAATACAATTTCATTACAAATATTACAACAAAACATGCAGTTTAGTATGGGTGGATTCTTTGTTTTGGATTATGCCTTAGTATATAATGTAAATATCATAAAAATTGTAGTTGAATATTTTTTTAAATGCATTATTCTTTTAGATTACAGCTGCTATAACAACATACATAGTGCTGCTAATGCAATATGACACAAATCAAAACGATGACAATTAATACAGGATAATGGATAAAAATATTATACTTCCTGTATTAAATTAATGGTAAATGTAACAGAATACTAATTCGAAAAACTAAATTTTATCACTGAAATATAAAATATAACAAATATAGTAATTTAAAAAGAAAAAAATTAATCTTTGAAACATAAAATCTTTGTAGTAAATAAAACATAGAAACATAAAATTAAAAAAAAAAGATATTGTTAAATTGTTTCTATGATATTCCTTAAAGCATTTGCCAACGCACAAATCCGACATATAATTTTATTTTCTCCTTTGTCCCGAATTAAATTTTTTCGGACAACTGGTTAGGAACTTCTTTTTGTTTTGGTTATTTAAAAGAACTTCTTTTAATATAACAGGCGCTTTATAAAGTATTTATTGTAGAAAAGAAAATAATTTTACAGTAATAATTGAGAGTAGGTATATGTATTCCAAATTTTTTATATCACCAAAAAGGTTATTCGAGCTTCGGTGTAGTAAAAAATCATTTGATCGATGCGATCAATGCAACTTATAAATTTATTTATACTCCGTGATAAGTAAAGATGTCTTTTAATTTTCTTTTTATTATGTGTTTTAACCATGTCGTTTGGAAGTTATTTCATTTTTCCAATTGTCAACTTTATAAAAATGATTATACAGTGGAACCTCGATATACGACCTTAATCCGTTCCTGATGTTTGGACTTATACCGAATAGGACGTATACCAAATCAACCTTTTCCATAAGAATTAATGTAAAAATGATTAATCCGTTCTCATGTAAACTCCTCTTGATATGATATATTAATAGGGTTGTAAAATAATTCTTAAATTTTCTGTTGCTTTTCATTTGCCTTTTTGCAATTCATGATTAATTAAAAATAATAAAATTTTACTTAAAAAAAATAAAAATCAGAAGAAATTTAACAAAGTTATAGATCGTGGCACCGCGAAAGTCTAGTATACCGCCGAAAGAGCAGTACGTACACCAACAAACGACTCTTCCCAACAGAAATTACATAGTTTCAAACCAAATAAAGTCAATATAAATTCGTGAATAGTGTAGCTATCATAGTGCTACTTGTTCTAAACCAGACGTATACCGAAGTATCACTGTATTATAAATTAGATCTCAGGAACAGTAACATAAATAATCAGATGAAAAACCAGGCATAAGAAAATAAATTAAGTAATTGAAATAATATATTTACAACATAATTATAAAACATTTAAATAATACATCAAAAAATTAACTATCAATTGTGTATATATACGTGAGAATTCCAAGCACACCAACTCTACTACATACATTTAGATGTGATCAAAATGAAATATCTATACATATACATGTGTTTAATCGGAATATTATAGTTTTTTATATTTATAAAAAAATAGACAGCATGAGCATTTTATACATAAAATATCAAAAATCATCATCTGTAATTACATATTGTTGTACTATATTTTTCATAGAAATATAACTTTAAACATTTAAAATAAATAATAAGCTAATGTAAATTATTTTAAAATGAGCGAAATCTTAGTGAGAAAATTGGATTAAAATTATTGTTTTACTGTTTTAGTAAAATTACATGTATAAAATTAATTTTAAAATAATTTTGGAGGGCATATATATATTTAACAATTTCATCTGAAAATGGAGATTCCGTATAAGGTGGAGTGGGGTAAGTGCGTAAACGGGGCAAGTGCATTAATTGGCTATATTTATTATAATATGAGATAAATTTCTCTAGCTAGTATGTAGTAATGTACTACAAGTTAATATGTACTATATCTCATAGATAACGTGCAAGAATGAACGTGATTTCCTTAATTATATCAATCAGTGTAAACAGTCACGTTTGAACTACCAAGCAAGATTGACGGCTCCGTAAACGAACAATAGTTTCTTAGGATAATTTTATATTTTTTCTTGTTATTTTAGGTAAATATAAATAATATCGATGTAATTTTACATTAAATAAACAGTTTCATTCGTTTCTTGTTTTAATTTATTGAAAAAACACTAATCTGATCTTGCCCCGTAAATATTATAACTTGGGGCATGTGCAGACCAACACGGTGGGGTAACTGCGTATTAGGTTATCATATCTACGTGGATTGTATTTTATACGGCTTAATACGGCGTGATATGCTACGCCGTACTTAACGTGTTAAAAATTGGATAACTATAGAACTAAACAATATATTTTAATGCAGTAAAAAGCATTTTATAGCAGGTTTCTTAATAATTCTGCTCCTGTCTCATTGCACATGAAACAAGGTTTCAAAGCATTTTTAACTCCCACTTACGCTCTTGCCCCATTTTAGGGGAAAGTGCAGAGTAGTTGATTTTTTAAACAATTTTTTATCAAAATGAAAATTTACAAGGAAAATTAGGGTTCTAGTTAATATTAATTAAATAGTAATGATTGTGTAAAGCGTTCGATATCGACAGTGTTAAGTATTTACATATCAGATTAAAAATACATAGGTTTAAAGTCCAACTATGCAAAAACTACTCTGCACTTACCCCACTCCACCTTATATAATTTCACAGCAAAAATAACATTTTTATTTTCTTAGTTTTATATTGTAACTTATATGTATTTTATATAATGTACACGATTTAATAACTATAAACAGTAGAAAACAATTATGAATTAAAAGTAAATATATACAAATACATTAATAACCTAACCTTAAAAAAATATTTTACGCGGTGTATTTTATTACAGAAATAAAAAATAATTAATAATAAAATATTTTATTAATTTTAATTGTATTCCATAGAAAATAAAAACTAAAAACTAAATAATATGACTTCTTTCAAAACGTAACTTATTCTTAACAAAATAGAAATAATAGAACAATAATTTCTTAGTTTCTCTTCTAATAAAAAATCAATCATTTTTTCAATATTCTTTTCATATCTTTGTTTTGTTTTTCTATAGTCATATCGGCTACCTCTGTTTTTTCGGTAATATTTCCTATTAAATCATTTTGCGAATCAATTTCTTCCGAAAGACCGGACGCCAAACCTTTCAATTTACTGATTTGTCCATACATTTCATCTAAATTCGCATCGAGCATTTCACTGAAGTTTTTACCCGCTGATGTTTGTGGACGTGCATTTTCATCTAAATCACGTAATCTTGTCACAGGATGTGTGTCGAATTTATCTATATCTTCAAAATGTCTACTTAGATTACTCGCATTCGCTGGTTCTGGCGGCTATGGAAAAAAAATAATTATTTTTTTTATAAACGAATCTAATATTTATAAATGTATAGATAATACATAATAATAATAATATTCAAAGGCTTTCAATTTTATTATATGAATTCTATAAGTAGTAAACAATTTTAAATTTATCAGTGACCTATTCAAGAGTACAAATTTAACAAGGTCTAATTGTAAGTCAAGAAAAATTAATAATTTTAAACGTAGTCATATCAAAAATATTTAATGTCAGTATTTAGTTAAATAACAAAAACGAACCATTTCGTAAATCTGGTGATAAAAAAGATACTAGTTTAGCTCTTTCAAACACATAAAACGGAAACAAAATATTAAAAGAAACCCAGATTGTCTGTATTTATAAAACGGGCATTTTTTGATAGTTAAAAACAAAATGTGTACAATAAATAATATGAACAAATATGTATTAAATGAAATATAGGTCCGTATTACAAGCTCGATTTTAAAATTGATTTTAACTAATATCGGTTTTAAGACAATGTAACTGTCATAAGAGCTGGACTAAACAAATGAATTAAAACACCCAAAAACCGGGCTTGAAATATCAGTCATTCATTGTGTTTAATTATAATCCGAATTAAATACTATATGAATTATCACAAACCTGCGTAGTAGGTCTGGGGGCGTTTTGATCATTTCTACCCGATAAATAATTCTTCAAGCTACCAAATACTGACTTAATACCATTTATATGTTTTTGTGAAAATCTTAAAGTAGCATTAATTTCATCTAATCGTTTATCTGTTTTTTCTAATTGTTCCCTTTGTCTCATTAATTCTTCGGCAGTGGCAATACCTATTTGTTCTGAATCACGTAATAAACCAATACTTCGTTCGGTGCTTTGTATCGTACGATCTTCTATTGATTTTTTCCTTTCAATATACGATTGTCTCTGTTCTTCAAAGCTTGATTGATTCGGATAAGATCTTCTCGAATTCTTTAAAAATGTTTCATCGTCTACATCGTCTTCCAAAAATAAATTTTTAGAATCACCAATATATTTGTGCCCTGACATAGTACAAATATGTGTAAGATTTATTATTATAAATACAATCAAAGCAAAATATGAACACGAATTACGATTGACGTAAACTAGTTACAAATACGACAAATCTATTTCCAAGAACAGCTGATGATATCAATGAATATAGTTGCACAAAAATAACAAACATTTACATTATTAAATTAACAAAAAATTTTAATAAAGTTAATTGGTATAATAAATATCTACATTAATTATAAATAAATAAAAATTATATGTAAATTTACAAAATTTTAAATTTCTTTTAGGGATTTTAGTATTATACTATTTGTACACATGTGTAAATATATTTTGTTTGACGTTTCGGATTAGGAACAATGGCTGCAAAAGGTGCTGTAATTTTTGTTTCTGTTTAAAATAATTTCTAATTAATAAATATAGGCTGGAATTATGTTTCAGGTGTTCCTGAAACCGAAGATCAAGCTAAACTTAGATTTCAAGTAGAATTAGAATTTGTTCAATGCTTAGCTAACCCCAATTATTTAAATTGTAAGTTATTTTTATACAATAATTTTCATCTTTCAATAATTTTTATTATTAGTTTTAGCACAACGAGGTTATTTTAAAGATCCAGTTTTTGTTAATTACCTAAAATATTTATTATACTGGAAAGAACCTGATTATGCAAAATATTTAAAATATCCTATGTGCTTATATTTTCTTGATTTATTACAATACGAACACTTTCGACGTGAATTAGTTAATGCACAATGTACCAAATTTATTGATGACCAACAAATACTGTTATGGCAACACTATACTAGACGGAGAAGTAGGTTATTACAAACACCGACTACAAATGGAGTTCCAGAACCGACTACAAATAATTCGAATAATACCACAACAAATGGTCAATTAAATCAAAAAGTTTCGTAAATACAAATATAGTTTATTTATATGTATGAATGCAATAAATTTTGTTATATTTTTTTGTATTAAGTAAAAAAGAGAAATAAACATTCTTTTATTTATAATAAAACATTAACTAATTTATATATTTAAATATCATATAGGAGATATTTTTTGGTATAATTTATTATAATTATTTATTTCTAACACAAAAATTCCACATTTATAATCAAACTTATCCTACTTTTAACTACTATAACTGTATTTTGTTATTTATTATCTTTGAAAAAAATAGACGTTTTTCTATATGTATTAACTAATGTTTTTTGCTTTTTTGGACATGCAAAGTTTTTATTCTAGTGACATAAAAACACTAATTAATTATTAAATAAAATCGAGGTGTATCTATTTTAACTATTCGTGACCGACCCACATAAATAAACTACTTATCGAAGTATAACTGTAAATTTTGTAAGATTGTTCAATGAAGGTGGCTAAAATATCAATGTATTATTTAAAATGTAATCATTCGAGTTTGTGCAGTCGTCGTATATTTTTTAAATCAAGTGCAGTGCTAAACAAATTCTAGAATCTGTTATTGTTTGCAACAATATACTACAGTTAAGGTAAATATATAGTAAATTATATTTTTTGTTTTACAATTTATGACATAAGTAATTACTAAAATTACAGACCGGTTCCACACAATGAAATCGTTAAAGCATAAAATACTTTTTTTATTTGCGGTAACTGTTTTTTTCACATTATGTGAAGCGAGAACTAAATACTCAAAAAAACAATTTCTTTTACAAGAAAGAGAAACAAGTGGACCAAACTTTGTTAGATTATTACTAATGAGACTTGTTTATGGGGTTGCAACAACTTTAGGACTTGGAGAAAATATTTCTGGAGTTTTAAACGGAGCATTTGTCCCTCCAGGAATTGATGACGATTACGGAGATACTTTTGATGATTACTAAATATTTCATTTTATTTGCATATACTGTTATTTATTTTCTATTTATTTATTTATTATATTTATAAATCTACTTAATGTACAATATTTAAAATAAAATTTATTTAATATAGGTGGAAATTTTTATAAATATTTAATAAATTGTCCAATCCTAATACAATCAAAATACATTTAAGTAAATTAATATAATTAAAATGCCTTTATATGTTATTGTTTTTATATTAAATAATTTATTTATAAGAATGATATTTATAATAATGCCAAAGAGTGATTTTTTCCGATTGGCACGTTGGCAACTATGTAATCACGTGCGTCAAAGTAACCTTCAAAGTTACATCACAGCTACTCAGTTTTTACAAAAGGTCAGCCCGGCAGCGCGATCAGTTGTGTCAGGATTTTACATAAATTTTAAAGAGTAGTTTCAAAAACTTTTTCCAAAATGTTCTCTAGAATGATTAAACCTTCTTCACTTTCTTTTTTGCAAGCGACAAGCAGAAATTTCAGTACATGCAAAAAGGTAAGATTATAAAATTTTAATTTTTTTCTGAACGTTATTTAATTATATACTATTTGCTATATATATTTTAGAATAATGCTAAAGTTGCTGTTATTGGGGCTGCCGGTGGCATCGGTCAACCCTTATCCCTTTTATTAAAACAATCTCCTCTTGTAACACGATTAAACATGTACGATATTGCTAAACCAACTCCTGGAGTAGCTAAAGATGTGTCTCATATTGAAACAAATTCCGACGTATGCGGTTACCTTGGTCAGGAACAACTTGCTGATTGTGTTAAAGGAGTTGACGTAAGTTTATTTTACAAAGTTTTAGATAAAAACAAAAGTTAATTGAGTTTTTTTTTTAATTTTAGATTATTATCATTCCTGCTGGAATGCCGCGTAAGCCGGGCATGACTCGCGATGATCTTTTTAATTCAAATGCCAACATTATTAAAAATATTGCCGACGTTGCATCCAAGACCAATCCAAAAGCTCTGTTCTGTATTATTACCAATCCAGTGAACTCAACTATCGCTATTGCTTCCGAAGTTTACAAACAAGTAAGAAATTGTAAATAAGCATTTTTTAAATAATTGTGTACAATTTCTTTTTTTTAATAGAACAACGCTTACGATCCCCGTCGTATTTTCGGTGTAACTACTTTAGATATTTCGCGTGCGAATCGTTTCATCGCTGAATTAAAAGATTTGGATCCAACCAAAGTAAACTGCCCTGTTATCTGTGGTCACTCAGGACCTACTATCATCCCAGTTCTTTCACAATGTCAACCCAAAGTTGAATTTGATCCCGAAACATTGAAGAAACTTACTGTTCGTATCCAAGAAGCTGGTACTGAAGTAAGTAATTTATTTTTTTATTTTGTCATATAAAAAAATAATTTAATATTTCTTTATTAAAATAATAATACGTAAAAAGATAATTTAAAATATGTGTTTACTAAATTCGCTGTAAATTAAGATGTAAACATTTAAGTGGGCTAAAAATAACTGAAGCCTTGATAAAAATAGCATATAATGACATAGTGACATCTTTGAAACTGCAACAACAATTTTCATATTTTTTATATAATTAAAAAAATATATATTTCATATTAAATATTTTGTTTGTGAAATATATTTTTTATAAATAAAATAATTAACTTTATTTATACTACTTATCAGTTGAGTTGGCATATGCTAATATGTTTACATACACGTTAATACTTAATTTAATTATATTTGATAAATATGTATATTTTTAATATAATAACTTTTATAACAAATCTATTTAACTGATCTAGTTATATTTTATCTAAGCTGAAAATAATACATTTTTTTACTATATTTTTTTAAATACAGTTGACCGCGATTAAAAGGGGAACAATAGTTTGATATAGCTGATCATCTCATGGATAATATAATAAAACTAATAGTATTGTAGTACTGTATAAATAATATGTATATTTACATAATATGAAAAATTCATAAGTCTTAAGTAAATTTATTCGATTCAAATTTGATCTGATTTTGTTATATTCAGATCTGGCATATCAAACAGTTAACACTACTTTTTATAGAATAGTATTTTTTCAAATTTTATTAACCTGTTCTTAAGTTTTAAAAATACTCTATTTGATTGTGACAGGTTGTGCAAGCTAAAGCTGGTGCTGGTTCAGCGACACTTTCAATGGCATACGCCGGTGCCCGTTTCGTAATCAGCCTGATGCGAGCGATGAACGGCGAAAAAGTCATCGAATGCACGATGGTTAAATCAGATGTATGTCCGAGCGCCGAATATTTCTCCAATCCGATCAGGCTGGGCAAGAATGGTGTCGAAGAAAACTTAGGCATGCCCAAATTAAACCAATTCGAAACGGACTTACTCGAAAAGGGTCTCCCTGAATTACAAAGTAACATCGCGAAAGGTATTGCATTTGTTAAAGGAAAGTAAAATGTATTATTGTGTTATTGTTAAATAAAAAAAATATATATATTTGTTTTTCTCTTTTTTGTTTTATTATGCAGAAATTTTTGTACATTTAATTTTATTTCTTTAACAGCCGTGTGCATTTTATTTTTAATGATATAGATGTGATTATAGAATTAAAACAAAAAATGTTTAAATTGTGAATAGAATGAAACAAAATGTATTATTTGTTCATGCGGTTGTTAAAAATTTTTTTGGCTCATGTAGATATTTTTTTAAATAAAATCTTACAAAACAATATTAATTTTTCTGTATAACCTACTAAAAAACTAAACATCGTATTATAAATCTATACATATTTAAATGTTATTGTAAATAAATTGTTATTTAAATTTATTTTTTTTATTATTTAACTCATTTTATTTTTTCTCATAAATATATTCAGCTAAAAAATTATTCAATAGATATATTTTACTTATGGTCGATTTATCAATACATGATTAAAAGTAAAAAGTGGCGAAATGAATAGCATTGCATGATATATACCTATCAGTTTCTTGTAACCGCGAACAGAAAAACCGTAATTATAATATTCGAAAAATGTACATATTTTATTCAAATTATCCTTATTATGTAAATTATTATCTCATCTACTAAATATTAAAATTTGATAGACAATTTAGATAATTAAGAAAAAATATAATTTATAAAATAATGGAATGAACATGATAAAGCTTTAATAATAAATGATATTGTTTGATGTAATATCAATATTATAAATTAGAATTATGTTATTTATATACAGCTAGATAAAACAAGTTGTATAGTTACAGATGTTCGTACATGCTGATTACAAATTATAAAGTTTTTGAATAGTTTTAAATTATCACATCTTTTCTATATATGATAAATTCAATTCATATAAAAAAAGAATTTGATTAAATTTTACATACATTTATGTTGAAATTGTTACTAGCTTTTCAGATTTACAGATGCCCCAATCGTATTGTAATTAGACACGAACAATCATTGTATGTAAATTATATATCTTATCTTTACTATGTGAAAGATTAGAAAATGATCTACTGTGGCGAAATTTAAATAAAAATAATATTATAAAATTAATATTATAAAAAATCCCAAAACCACACTTAAATTAAAATATAGCTAAATACGTATTTCGGAAGCTAAGCTTCCATCTTCAGTAGCAAATAAATTTACCTGTGATCCTAGTACATGAACACTTAAGCACTTGTCAAAGGTCACCAGTGACCTCACAGGTAAGATTTTTGTAAATTTATTTGCTACTGAAGATGGAAGCTTAGCTTCCGAAATACGTATTTAGCTATATTTTAATTTAAGTGTGGTTTTGGGATTTTTTATAATATTAATTTTATAATATTATTTTTATTTACTATGTGAAATAAAATAAACAAAATAATTATTAATACTTGTAGTAGATACTAAACTTTACTATCTAAATTATATTTGTATTTTCTAATGATTTTGATGATTAAATCTATCATATACTTACCTTCTAAAATTTAAAAGCATAGCAAAAGAAAAATGTAAACAAAATAATCTGTGATATATATATTTTTGCATATTTTCTATTTTAATTAATAAAAAATATACATTTTAAATTAATGTCATGAAAATTACAATTTTTAATTTATGTTATATAATTCTAATCGTAAAACTTTCAATTTATGATAATCTTTTATATGAAATTAAAAGTGTTCAAAATTTTAATCAGATACAATTGTTTATTTTCGGTAACTATGGCTGCATCAAAAATGTATTTTTATTATTATAAATTCAAAATTACACGTACCGTATTGTCATGATTATGAAAAAGTAAACCATTTATAAAAGTAAAATGATCAATAGTATTTTTAATAGTATGCAATATCAGAAATTATTTAGAGCATTTTCTTCAATAATACAGATACGAAAATGTAGAAATTTTAGTACGGCAAATAAGGTAAAGTCATCAAATTGTAACTGTCATTTGAGGAATAATATGATACGGTCTGTTTTAGAATTTTTTTAAAGTAGCAATTATAGGGGCTTGTGGTGGTATTGGACAACCAATGTCATTGTTAATGAAATTATCGCCTCTTGTTACACAATTAAATTTGTATGCTATAGCTGACCAGGCTGCTGGTGTTTCTAAAGATCTAAGACACATTGAAACAAATTGTCGCGTATGTCCTTATCAAGGTGAAGATGAATTGGAATATGCTGTTAAAGATGTTGATGTAAGTTTTATAATTGAGGAGTTCAAAGGAAAATTAAACCAAGTGCAATTTTTTAAATTAAGGCTACAAAGTTTAAAAATTCAATGTAAAATATATGAGAACATAAACTGAAATTTCAGTTTCTTGTTTGAACCCACTTAGCTGATTTTCTGTCTAATGTAGTTTAATATAAAAAAAAAAAACATTTTTTTAAAAATTTGGTTATTTTAAAATATACTTAGATTTAACAACAAACACTATTGAATGAATATGATTTTAGATGGTAGTTATTTGTGCTGGTGTGGCTCGCAAACCAGGAATGAGTCGTGAAGATTTATTTAAAGTGAATGCAGGTATAATTAGTAATATAGCAGATTGTTGTTCAAAATGTTCTCCAAAAGCAATGTTTTGCATTATCACTAATCCAGTTAATTCAACTCTACCAATTGCTGCTGAAGTTTATAAAAAGGTGCTAATAGGATTTTAATCTATATTAAAGAAATAATTAAATTTTGTTTATAGAATAATGTTTATGATCCATGTCGTATGTTTGGAATAACATCTCTAGATGTTACACGTGCAAATTATTATGTTGCTAAGGAAAAAGGCTTGGATCCTGCATGTGTAAACGTTCCTGTAATTGGCGGTCATTCGGATGTCACTATTGTTCCAGTTATATCGCATACTAAACCAAAAATTTGTATCACTGAAGAAAATATCGAAAAAATCACTAAACAGATACAAACTGCTGGAACAGCGGTAATATTTTACTAATTTATATTTTTTAAATATACAGTGGAACCTCGGTATACGACCTTAATCCGCTCCTGATGTTTGGACTTATACCGAATAGGACGTATACCAAACCAACCTTTCCCATAAGAAGTAATGTAAAAAAACTCCTCTTCATATGGTATATTAATGTGGTTGTAAGATAATTTTTTAGGCAATCTGTTACTTTTCATTTGGCTTTTTGCAATTCATGATTAATAAAAATAATAAAATTTTACTTAAAAATTAAAATCAGAAGAAATTTAATAAAGTTAGAGACCGTGGCACCGCGATATGGATCTAGTCTGATCTAGTACACCGCCGAAAGAGCAAGGAAATCCTACTCTGTCTTCCAATTCCATGCCACATCCAGTCATTGGAGACCAAAGAGCAACCACATTTGAGTTGCATCTGAACAGCCAAAGCACATACATAGGAACAGACGCTAGGGCAACCGGATAACACGGAGCGAAACACGGCATCGCAAAAACCACAAAATGTTTTATACATAACCCCCCCCCCCCAAACAAGGTTGGGGCGTGCAACAGACCAAAAGATATAAGGCAAAGCTTAAAATTCACATACACACACATACACCGCATGGAAATTAACAAACACTGCCCGAACTCTATTAATTTTAAATAAACGAAATAACAACGGTGAAAGTATTACCGTGTGTACATACACCAATCAACGACTCCCTCCACCAGAAATTACATAGTTTCAAACCAAATGAAGTCAATATAAATTCGTGAATAGTGTAGCTGTAGATATCATAATTCATAGATGGCGTGTATAATTGAATTAATTGAATACCGAACAAAATTAGTTTCGCCCAAACAGGACGTATTCTAAAGCAGACGTATACCGAGGTACCACTGTATAAAAATCTGGAGTCTATATCAAATATTTTTACTTAATATCGATGATAATACAGGCATCAAACAAAATACTAAGTTAATTTTGTAGAATTATTATACTAAAATGACTTAAAATATTTGTATTAGGTAGTGAAAGCAAAAGCCGGTAAAGGTTCAGCAACATTATCAATGGCGTATGCGGGTGCTCGTTTTACAATCAGTCTTATGAAAGCAATGAAAGGTGAAAAAATCTGCGAATGTACAATGGTAAAATCTGAGGTATGTCCGAGTGTTGAATATTTTGCTTCACAAGTCAAATTAGGCATAAATGGTGTCGAAGAAATTTGTGAGATACCAAAACTTAGTGATTACGAACAAGATCTGTTAAATTCTGCTGTACCAATTCTTAAAGAAAATATTGAAGAAGGCATTAATTTTGTTCATGGTAATGATTAATTTTAATGTTGTTCACTCTTAATTATTTTTATTTAGATTTCTATGTAATTTGTATTATATTTATTATTAATAAAATTGAATATTTGTAATAACAATTTACTTATTCCGAATTATAATCTACACATTTTTAATGTCCATTTTATTAGTTTAAAAATTATTATTATTTTACAGGAAATTATATTTTCTTATACATATACGTAAACTTATTCATTTAAAATAGATACACATAGGTACACATAACTTCACAAATCCATTTGAAGCAATTGCGGCACGAAGCAAAAGTGTTTGTTGTTTCAATTTGCAAAAAAAAGAAAACAAATAAACAAAACAAAAAAACGCAAAGGGCTCTATAACAACTTGCAATAAATTAAACAAAATATTTTTGTTTTATTTTTGACAGAAGTACTATTTGATTTTAAATTTTTTATTATAGTATATACACAACGTTTGTATAAATAAAGATATACTACGGGCTTCCCACTGTTATAAATATTTCACTTTGCGTTTAATAGATCGTATTAAAAAAAAATTATGTTATTGTTGTAATACTTTTTTTTAAAAGAAATCTCATCATATATCGAAGAACGGGATTAAATACGCCAATTTAGAAGTTTGTTTTTGTTAGATTAAGATTTTGTTGCCATGCCGACAGAAAACAGAAGAAAAGTTGCTGTCTATAGTCTCCTGATATGTTATTTTCAAAGATGTATTTATTTGTTTTATTGATAAATTTATTTGGATTTGTAATTATTTTTTTCTTTTTTTTGTTAAACTATATATTTATTGTTGTGTATTATTGCTCGAGAATGATTTATATACATTATAGTTTTATTTAAAGAGTGTTTATGAATATGAGAATAGATTTTTAATGCAATGCTTTTAGAAACTTACATTTTTATAAACACATTATATACTGATTGTTATCAAATATCTTATATTGACGAATTGTTAGGTGTGTTTTATTTTATTGTCTTGCCATTTTATTGAATTTTGCTCAGAGCGCTTTTCTTTTGTTTTCTTCAATTTTTTTTTTTTGCCAACAAATGAACTATTTTACAAACAAGATATACATTTCTTTTTGTATATTTTTATATCTACATCAGAAAGGGCCTAGGTTGGCACCACTCCGTTTGAAATGTTATATTGATTATTATTTTTTTAACATAATAATTCATTGTACTATTATTATGTTTTGTTAGCAGATGTGTAGTAATTGTATTTTGTCATTTTAGTTAACTTTCTGAAATAGTTTTACGTAAATTGTGCGAATTGAAACTTTTTATTTAGCAAAAATCTCAGAATTATCAGTCTTCGATTTTATGAACGATGGCCTAAAATACTCTTACAAGAAAATGTCCTCAATTTCTTTTTTTTTTACACTTATTTAAATATATGTGAATTTCATAACTTGTCTAATAAGATTGTTAACAGCAGGGATGTTGAACATGTAAGACGACACGTTATGTATACTTTTTACCTAAGTCATAGAGAGAGCATTTATTATTTTGTTTATTTTTCATATGTGTAATTAGAAATGCCTTAATTTCTACGGGGTGAAGGTCTTTTTTTAATTTTATTTATCAATTAATCGTTACGCCAAGTCATAATTGTACTGTTAAGATAAAAATAAATTCTACAACAGACTGAACTAAGCTCAAAAACGATTGAGCGACTTAAATAGTATGTTTAAGCAAAAAAATGTTGTAATTTTTAATACGAAATAACGAATTTCTCAAAAAAAAAAGATGTTCAGACATCAACGTTTTTGTATATATATATATATAATATTAAATCTTTATACTTTGAAAAAAAAAGGAAAACTGAAATGCGATCAGTTGTCTTTAAGGCAACTAACCATTTTGTGGAAACAAATACATTATCAAGATTTGTGACCATCAAAAACGGGAAGAGATAGAATTATATACAGTCGATTCCGCTTAATTGGGACACATCGGGACTAGGGCATTTTGTCCCAATTAAGCGGCTGTCCCAATTAACCGAATTTTACATAAAATTAAGCAATCCATATTTTTCTTTCAATAATTTTATTTTATAAATTCTTGGAAAAAACTATAAACTACATATAACCAAAAAAATATAAACTTTTAAGAAAAAAAGCAATTTTACTAGAAACTGTCATATCACTTCTTGGCATCTTGGCAAGAGTCAATTTTTTTTAAATAAAATCGACAAAATGTAAGTTTAACGAACCTTCCACGCGCGAGGTGTAGTGGTAACTGAATCATAACTGAATACGTAACGATTGAGACAGCAGGGTAGACTCGCACACCTTTAATGACCGGTGCCGCGCCATGCCGACGCGAGGGTAAACCGTAACCTTTGAGCGCGCGTGGGTCCGTACTTCATACGTGAATCAATGTGTTGGGAAAAAAGTTTACAGCGCGCGATACTAATGTAATTAATTGATACATATTTGCTAGTTTTTTAAATATAATTTTCCATGTTGTGAATCAAAAAGATATGAAGCGTATCATATTAAATTTTTTGTAAATATTTTTTCTTGTAAATATTTGTAACATAATATATACTGTGATCTTAAATTTACTGTCCCAATTAAGCGGAATGTTGTCCCAATTAAACATGTAAATTTACTATTGGTTCCTTGGTTTGGTTTCTGTTCTTTGAGATTTGGCCCAAATAAGCGGCTGTCCCAATTAAGCGGAATCGACTGTATTATATAAATATATTATGAGATAATAAAAATATAACAAACATTTTGTTTTGTTTTTTTTCTGTTTTATATATGAATGTATATGAATTATAATACCATTTGTGTTTATTTTATAATCATTGTTAATAATTTGGTGTTACATTCTGTAAAGGAATATTTTTTCCTTAAAACAATTTTTGATATAAATATCGTTTATATTAGAACCCCGATAATCCGGATTGGATATTGATACGGAAAATTACTAACTATCGAGAAAAAGAAATTACTAGCGTTTCTTGTTTAATAGATTTCAAAAATCGTTAAATAAGCAAAACATTCGTTCAAAATTTATATTATTTCATTGTATTTTGAAAACGATTTTGTTTCAAGGTCAAATGAGTTTAATCTTAAAAATAATAGTACATTCTGAAAATGTTTATTTAGTAGCTAGTCAGATCCGTATTATCAATGTGCTGTGTTATATTTTTTTATTATTAATTATTTAAAACAGTGTTTCTCAATCTTAAAGAAAAGTATTTCCAAATGTGCATCCTTACTCAAAATATTCATAATTTAATACTGATGTTAAATGTTTAAATAACACGACCTCTGTTTGAGAAATACTGAACAATGAAATTATAAAATCTCAAAATGATTCTTTTTCTTATGTTATATATAATGAAATAAAATACAATTTTTATTTATATTACATATATATATATATATATATATATATATATATATATATATATATATATATATATATATATATATATATATAATCTATACAGAGTGGCCCAATGAAAACAGTAAATGCAAATTTTGGCCACTTAACATCATTTTTGCGAAAAACGCTCGAACACGTCAATTTTAGTATGAAGGGGGATATCTGAATCGATTAGTACTATTTTCCTAACATCAACCCTAAGAGGAGGAGGGATTGCACCCCAAAAATTTTAAATGGAAAGGGGTATCAAAAATGATACCGTTCTAAAGGCCTTTCAATTCGCTTTTTAACAGTCTTTTTATTTTTTAAATCCGATCATTAATTCCAGAGAAAAATCGCTTAAAACAAAATTTATTAAGTGCGTAAAAGTACAGACAGAAACTCAAATATCAGTTTATAGTGTTCGAAATGACTACCACTAACTTTCATACAATGATAAAGGTTTTGTACAGTGTAAAATTAGCGTACCAACCGTACTTTAAACTAATTCAATTTTTATTTACCTGTTTGGTATACTTTGCTTGATCTATAGTTGAAGTCTCCGATTGAATTACTTAACTTTCTTTAAACGATTTTTCTCTGGAATTAATGATTGGATTTGAAAAATAAAAAGACTGTTAAAAAGCGAATTGAAAGGCTTTTATAACTGTGTCGTGTTTGACACCCCTTTCCATTTAAAATTTTTGGGGTGCAATCCATCCTCCTCTTAGGGTTAAAGTTAGGACAATAGTACTAATCGATTCAGATATCCCCCTTCATACTAAAATTGACGTGTTCGACCGTTTTTCGCAAAAATGATGTTAAGTGGCCAAAATTTGCATTTACTGTTTTCATTGGGCCACTCTGTATATCATTAGTTCTAAACTTTCTAAAATTTAAAATATCATATAATTTTGACACTTGACAGAAAATTACTGGGAAACCTGGGAAATGACGGTTAGCTACCGCATAGCCTTCCTTGTCTATGCGCATGGCATAGCTTTTTGATTTAAATTAATGCTTCCCAAACTTTTTTGAAAATGTTTACATGAAATTAATATTTTAAAAAATACAATATTACTATCAAAAGTATTTATTTACAAATACAACAAATAGTTACTTCAACATAGTTACAAAAAGTTTTATTATAATAAAAAATATACTGCGACAAAACCGTTAACGCTTGAGGCAGATCTTAAAAATGCTGTCCCTAGAAAAAATGTAATTTTATTGATAATTTAAATTAAGAATACGCCTCACTAACAATAAAACTAAAATAATAACTAAAATAATACACATTCTATTAAAATAATAACATTTGTATAATGTACATTTTGAATTTATATATATATATATATATATATATATATATATATATATATATATATATTGAATATTTATATATATATATATATATATATATATATATGGCATATATATATATATATATATATATGGCATATATATATATATATATATATATATATATATATATATATATATATATATATATTGAATATATATATTTATATTATATATTGTATATATTGTACATTATCAACCAAATTTTGCATAAATAATCAATTACATTTTACAAAAATAAAATTGAATATAAACACGTCGAACGTAAAAATATAATATCTATATGTAAAACCGGTTTAGTTTCAAAGTTTTTCAAAATATTCTTTGTTTGTTTTTACATTGCCTAACATATCAGCACCGCACAATTAACAGAAATCATCAAATCTTATTCTTCTTTTGTTATATGGATCTTCAACAATTAATGAAGCATATTTTAAAAATTCAATATGCTCATGCAGATGATCACTTGTTATTTCAATGTATTTATCATCATTTTCAAAGTATGCTTTTGTTAAATCCTAAAATTCAAATAAGAAACATTTTAAATAAAATTTCAAATATTGAAAATAATATCACTGACTTGAATTAATTTCTCCATATATCCATCAGGAAACAATTTATTTATAACTTTGAACTGAAATTTACATAAATTAATACATATATATTTTAATTATAAAAAATAAAATAAATACCATATCGTCTCGATATTCTCGAAATACTTTTGTAGTACTTGTAGCCAGTAAATTTATATCCAGTTTTTCTGAATGTTCTTTTTCTGATTCAATTTTAAGTGCATCGATATTAATCTCTAACATAGATAAATTACATTTGAAACTGCAACAAATAAATATTTCAAAAAAATACTGTCTTAAATGTATGTTAGCAAAAAAACAACAAAAAGGCCCAATGCATAGATATTTTTTCGATAAATCTTTATATAAATCTTATAAACTCACGAATCGCCACTGTTTTGTAGGTATTTTATGCACAGTGTTTATGCAACACACGATAACTCTAGCTTATGGTAAACTATCAACACGTCAATTTCATATCATGGTGTAGAAATATTAAACCTTAAATAAGTTGTATGTTTGTAAAATTAAAGGAGAAAAGAAATAAAGTATAATTAAATTAATTAATTTAAGATTACAACAATGGATAAAGTAATTGCACAATATCTTCAAGGAAAAATATTGGAAAAGATTTTTTATAGAGAATTACAAATTCGTCGAAAAACAGCATCGAAAAATTCTGTATATTTAACGAAAAATACTTACACAAACATATGTGATAATCTCAAAACTATTAAATCGAAAAACAAAAAAGAACCAAAAGATTACTGGTTAATAAAAAAATATGATGTAATTGATATTGAAAATGTTAAAAAACTAATTGTGCCTTTGAGTGAAGAAACGAAAAATACTATATTTTACGTACATGATGAAGAATTATTCGGTATATTATTATCTGCACATAAATCAAATGACCATGCAGGATGAAATCGTATGGTAAAAGAATTATCAAATAAATACAAGAATATTACAAGATATGCCATAGAACTATTTCTTCATCATTGTAAACTATGCCAGAAAAAAAGTAGAGGAATGAAAAAAGTGAAATCGTTGACAGTATCTGAAAGTAATTCTTGTTGTCAGCTGGAATTAATCGATTACGAAACATTTCCGGATGGCGAATATAAATATCTTATGATTTATCGAGATAACTTAACAAAATTTGTAATACTAGAGCACTAAAAACGAACTCTGCTGAAGAAGTTCAACAGAATTTATTAGATATTTTTACTATTTTTGATGCTCCAACTGTTGTGCAAACCAATAATGATGAAGAGTTTATGAATAAATTGTCGAATCATCTGTTGAGTTGGGCTGATTTAAAAATTCTACCTAAACTAACCTACTAACCTAACCTACCCTAAATAGCCAATTACGTAAAAATACTGAATGTATAAATAGCCGATTGCGTATACATAACGTATGTATAAATAGCCTCTTTCTTAAATAATTTGTATACGAGATCCTATAATTAATTAAAAATCTCGAGTGATTTCTACAATTTTAAAAATTTCATATAAAATCGAGTAAAATCAACCGAAAAATCGTGGTAAAATCATTACAATCTTACTTAAAATCCATAAAATCGTGGTAAAATCTTTACACTCGCGCTTAAAATCCATGTAAAATCCTTACCATTTCGCTTCAAAATCATGTTAAAATCGCTTACAATCTTCTTTAAAACCGGTAAAATCCTAGGATTGTACAATCCGGTGTACAAAATTTAAGGGAGTGATTTCCCCCTCGAGAATTATACATTTTGCTACTACCATATGAATAACCACTTACTTTTCAAGTTTTCGTTCTTCTTCAGACAGGACTTTTTCAGTATGCGATATCATTTGCAAATTTAACTGGTTTTCTTGTACTAACGTCTTATACAGTTCAATTAACAGTTTGCCTTTACATTTTGATTCATTTAATTGTAATTTGTTAATTTCATCTTTAAGGTTATCGATCATTTTATTTATTTCATCGTCAAGCCATGTACTATCTTGTATATTATAAGGCACTGTAATATACACTGTATTACGTAAAAAATTCAATCTTTCTTCCGGAAGTACTTTTATCTTTTCTTCTAATTCTTTTTTAATATTTTGTAATTCCGTTTGATCTGCTGGTACAGTAACATCTTTATCCTATAATAAAATTGTAAATAAATTTACTGATAAATATAACACAATTTTAATTTACCATTTCTTATATGAATATGTATAAAATATACGTTTAACAAAAGTAACAAAAACTTTTCAAATTCAAAATAAATGATCTATCAGACTAAATAAACCAAATACTAATACTAGCCGCAAAAACAGTAATGGCGTCTCACATCATAGATAATCTCACATGAGGCTTGTAATGACCACGTGACCAGCACCTATTATAAAATTTATTTTCGCAGCCAAGAGATGGCACCACATTAGCTCGATTCGAAAGTCATATTCAAATTGGGATATTACTTGTCATGCCCCTGATACTAGCGACATCTTCATTGCAATACGAAGTCAATCAAATAAAATATTGCTTTTTATAATACAAACAAAAGGGAGTAGGTTCATCACTATAAATTTCATCAATCTACAGGTACATCGCTATAATATTCATCACCATAAATTTCAATTGTATAAAGTTGACCTTGAAAACGAAAGAACGCACCTGTACTTATTATCGTTCCCACCAGAGAACAGGCTAGCTGGCTATCTCACAAATTTAAAGAACATCTTACAACATTAAAATTTAGTTTATAAAATAATATTTGACAATTATATAATCTATTTGAGAATTAATAATATATTATTTGGATCTTCCGCTACAATGAAATATGTAACATGCTAGTAAAATATGAGGTATATTTTTAATTTGTAGTTATTATAAATATGATAACACTGTAAGTTTTTAAATATTCTAGAATTGAATAATGGAAGAATAATTATACTGGGCAATTCATATTGTACTTTTTCCACTTTTCTTGAATATGGATGGAAGTCTATAATTGTTTAAGACATTAAAAAAAGTGTTGGGAATTAGGTGTATATAATTATGAACACATATGTTATAATATACAATTTATATATAATTTACATATAAACACATTTCTGTATAATACTTTGGAATTCGTTATCGAAATGTAAGTTTTGAATATCAGTTTACAAAAGTTATTCAGTGATCGCCACATTTATAATGGACTTGCATTTGAAATTTTTGCTGCACGAAAAAGACATAGGCAAAGTTGCAATTTTAGAGAAAACGTAAATCCGTTAAAAATATTCAATGAAACGGAATTTCGTATAATCTGTTTATTATCAATTTTTTAATAAAGAAGTTAATTATAATGCTTATTTATTTTTCCATACAATTATAATTAACTCACAAAATCACATATTGTTAAAAATTATGCATTTCTTTAAAAAATTCAAATATTTATGTTTATTTTTTATCGATTAGATAAAAATATTTAAATCTATTATTCATTTAAAAGTATAAGAAATGTATTTCCGCTGATGAATTTATTACGGACAATTAAGAAAAAGAAAATAATACAATTGAATAATACCCTAAAATTTAATTAATTTATATTATAAAATATAAAAATATAATGTTTATTATATTAAAACGAAGTAACAGAATATTTTTAAACAAAGACAAACAATTATTTTGCATAGCTTATAAGTTTTAAAACTAATGAATTATATCACAGTATAACATATTCTACGAAATCATATTTTATTTAGAAAAACTTCATTTATATTAAGTGATAGTTTTGATTAAAGATTTTCACATTCCGGATCAGAATTTTCAGCATAAATTTCTATACCATTTTTATGCAACGTAGTAGGATCAAATGTAGTTTCGAAACATCTATTAAAAATATATTTCATCCTTTTCATAACGGGTGATTCCGGTATATTTGGAATGATAATTGGTACACCGCTAATATCGTCTGAATCAAAATCTTTGTCATTCCAATTGACATTTTCAACCACTGTTTTATGATTTTCCGGTGCCATATTTTCATTGTCTGTATTTTTTTCTTTCGTTGGCATTGTTTCAGTGTTCATTGTTGATTGTGTTTGACCATCGACGTTCATTGATGCTATTATAAAATGAGCTTCAAATGTTATATTGTTTGAAATCATTACTTCCACTGGCCTAAAAATTAACAAAATATGTTAAATTTTTTTAAGAATCACAAAAAAAAATCAATAAAACTTTTATATATATTTTTTTAAGTTTATATTATTTTAATTTATTTTGTTTTTATTTTCCTGAACTTGTATATTCATATTGTTGTTTTTTGTTAGCCATTTTATAGTTCTTTTTTCTTTTTTATTGTATGACGCGTTTCGATCTTGCGATCATTATCAAAAAAAAAAAAAAAACTAAAAAAGCCAACAAAAAACAACAATATTATATTATTTTGTTAATTTTTGTATATTATTTGTTTTACATAATATCAAAATAATTTTCGACTTGTAACATAAGAATATACATATTTGTGTTTTACTATTTTATTTAAATGTGCAACAAAAAACGTACACAATTTTTTATTGCATAAAAAAGGAACATATATGCAATGATTTAATTTTATAGTATTTTGAATTTTTTCTACTTACTTTCCCGCTCGTTCAAAAGTCAGTGTAATTCCCAAGTTAAAATTTTCAGCGAATTGTATAGCAGCTCTGAGTGGTTTTAAAGAAAATGTGATATTAGTATTATTACAAATTTTGTAAGTACAAAACTCTGATGGACTCATAGATATTTGAGAGCGAACACAATGTAATAGGTGTTCGCCTTCTACGTAATTTCGTATAACAATTTTTTGTGATGTTACATCTATATTTATTTCATTGTCTGTGAATTGAAAATTTCCTAATATTTGACTGTATAATAAACTCGAACCAGAAATTTTATTTGCTACACCGTCATTAAATATGGCAACTTCGAGTAATTCGTTACCATTTGAAAGCCAAATATTTTGCGTTTTGCATACGTCATGTTTATACCGAAAATTAAATACTATTTTTGTCGAATTATTATTTAATGTAATTTTGCATAATTCCATCTAAAAATAATTGTATCACAATTATAAGTTAGTTCTCGATTTACAATAATAACATATACTTGTTTTTCCATTTGGTGTGGATTTTTAAATACACTTAATAAACCTTTCATAGGCATTTTACAGCTAACTCCTCTTTGACTATTAGAAGTTTGTTCTGTATCTGGATCACTAATTTTGTAATGAGAAAAAAACGGTGGTAAAAATTTGATAATACCAAACACTGTATTACGTATATTAACTGTACGAAGAGATAAATAATCCTCATTTGCTTCCAGGTAGATTTCATCTCCTATTTTAGATAAAGTATGAATAGCTTTACCTAAAACTATCAAATATATTTTATATTACTTAACCTGTCTTCTATATTTATTTTTATTTCTATAACACACTTTTTAAATTTGGTCCAGGTATAACGCAATTCATTATGAATTGATTTACGTTGATTTTTTCTTATTATTGTATTAAACGAATGCTAATGTTTGTTTCGTTACAATTTAATAAATATCGCCATCTGTGTTGATCTTAACCTACAATATTTTTGACATTTGAAGTGTGACCAAGTTTAAGGTTAGAATATACAGAAATTGATGCAAGTAATATTAGCCATATATTAGCTTAAAATTTAGTAAAAATGAGATTAGCGTTAATTTTACTTCGTAGTAAAACTAATCCTAATGGACACATATTTCGCGGAAAATATAGAAAAGTAAAACCTGTTTTTCCGGAAGATCTACAAAAGCTGAAAAATCAGTATCAAATCGAAGAAGAAAACATGTTTTATTTAAGACATCCTTATTTGACAGTGGTAAGTTTCTTTTATAATCTTTAATGTAAATACGAAACAAATGATTTAAATATGAATGACTGAAAAAAACAAACTGAAAATTTATAGGAACAGTCACAAGGTCATTCTAAAGCATTAGGTAAAGCAGAAGCTAAATTCGGAGAAATTTTAAAACAACAACATTTAAAGTTTCATGAACGAGTAACAATAGAAGATAGATTAGGTCATCTCAGATATAAGGAAAATTGGGATTAAAATTTATAACAAAATAGTAAACGTTTGATTAAAATTTTATTATTTAAATATACATAAAATAGAATACTGTTATACAAATAAGTATAGAAAAATATGGTGTGATGTAATACAAATCTTAATTCTAATCTAATGTACACTAACGAAATATAATCAATAAACAAGACTAAAAAAATATTTTTGTTTTTATTCAATAAAATATAATAAATTAAGTAAAACTTAACAATTTTGTAATATAATAATACATTTTTTAAAGGGGTTTTTACGTGTAAATTTATCAGTTTTACATAAATACGTAAAATATCAAAGTACTAATATTAAGTTGGTTCATGATAATAACAAACATAAAAAAATCACAAATGCTACTAAAATGAAGTATTATAAATTCTAAAATAATAAACTTAAAAATATGTTAATAATTTTAAACCTTTGGATATAACAACAAATGAAAGTTACAAGGAATACTGATACTTTTAAATTATTTTTTAAATAACTTTTTATAGGATGAAGGCAATAATTAAGTGTTGTAATATTGTTTTCTTTCTTTTTAAATTTTTCTCGTGTTTTGATTAATAAATAAAATATTTGATTATTTTTAAATATTTTTTGCGATCATATTCTACATTTGCCAAATAAGTCCTACAATAATTATTGTGTATGTTACACAAATTTATTTATTAAACCTTTAAAATTTTAGAATTAAATAAAATTATTCAGATAATAGAGTTACATGTGCATTTTAGTAGAAATAAATATTACGTAATATTTGTAATGGAAATACTTACGAATTAGTAAACAATAAAACCCTGCTAATTTTAAACGATAAAAAACTATAAAAAGATATATATTTATTTTTTTTTGTTTTTGTTTGTAACAACTTACTTTATTTGGTCCAAGCGAGAGGATCTTCTTCGATATCTTTTTTATAAAGCTGTTTACCTTCCGCTAAATAATTCGCAAACTGTGACACAAGTGGATCGTATGTGCAACTCGACATTGCAATTACCCGGTCGCCTTTCAAATGAAACGCGTAATATTTCAATTCATCGACATTGCCAACAATTCGTATATCATCAGCGCGTCCATGGCCACAATAACGTAACGATTTTCCAAAGAGCATCGTCCAGAAATAGGGAACTGTACGAAGCGGTCTCGTTTTACCGAGAATATTGAAGGCAGCAATGCGACCGTGATAATGTGCTAAGCCCCAATGTCCAATCGCTGCTGGGGCATTATCGCTTGCAAAGACAGGCGCTTTCGCAATATCGCCGCCCGCAAAAACGCCCGGTTTATTTGTTTGAAGATATTCGTTAACTGAAATCGAGCCATCTTCGTTCTTATCAATTCCAGAATCATCTAGAAATTCTGTACTCATTGTTGCACCTAAACCAATAATAATGATATCGGCTGGAATAACATCGCCGCATTTTAGATTGATGTTTGTTATTTTTCCGTTTTCGCTGTTTATCTTTTCAAAGCCGGAATTCATGTAGAATTTAACTCCTTTTTCTTCGAACAATTTCATTACACGTTTGCCGACAGTTTCGCCAAACACCATCTTTAATTAAAAAAATAATTGTTATTATTATTATTATTGCACTATATATTTAATGAATTAAATTAATTCTTCTAAACAGCTAATAAAACTTTAGTAATTTCGCAAAATTTAAAAAGAATGTATGTTGAAATTATGTCTTTGCCAAAGAAATATGATGCAATTGAAAGTTCAAAAACTAAAATATGAAAACTTTTATGTTTTTAATATTTATATTATCCATACATACATGCACAATCACACCATTTACCCAAAAGGGTGTGGCACAAACATTATCCCGAAATCAGCCTTCTCCAAACAAGTAACTTTAGCTTCATCTACTATAATTCCTCTCATACAAGCTCTACTATTCCTACTACTTGGAAACTTCCGCTTTCACAAAACATTCAATCATACCACTACAACTACTCATATAAATTTTTTTAACCAAACGTTCATTAGACATTCGCTCAAGATATTAATATTTAATATGTCGAATTACAAAATAAAAATTGTCAAAGATTTCCACTAGTTTTTTAATTAATAAAAAATACGTTTATTAATGAAATCAAAACAGTAATTATCATAGTATGTTGCATAATTTATCTCGAAAACAACTCATTAAATATTTTATTGCGGTATTTTCAAAGGAAATATTTTGTTTAACTTAAATCATTTATTTTATAACAAATGTAAACAATGCATTGTTAAGATTATTTTGCAACCAAAAAAATCAAATATAATCGGTACTTTCAAAATAGATATTTATAATGTAGAAATTATAAAATAAACATATTTCAAAATTAATAAACTTAAAAAGTTTGGTATAGTCTGCAATTTACAAAACATCTAAATATAGAACCGGTAACATTTTACGATCATGAATATTTAAGTATTTGACGTTTAGGTGACAAAAGTCAAGCTATAAAAAAATATTTGCAATTTTAAAATCGGCACTTTATTTCCGCCGAAATAGGTAAATATTTAATTTTTAAATTAATTAAATTGTTGAAATATTTATTTATGATTACCACTGAAATGACGATGCTACGCAACCACCAAGTAATTTAAAAAGTATTTTTTTTGAAATTAATAAAATTTTCTTTAAATAATTTTAAATTTAATATAACTGATTGTCGATTTGTTAACTTGGTGAAAGGAATCCATATTGATATAAATGAAAAACTGTTTAAATTTTATTTACTCTGATGCCGCAAGGCGAAATTATAATTAGTATCAATAAATTTATATAGCGAAATTAAACAAGTTTTTCATTTATATCAATTTTAAAATTTGAAAAATTAAATATAATTAGTATTTCGATATTTGCTATTTGTATAATATTGTTATTTTTAACAATCAAATAGAGTTCTTTAAATTAATTAAAAAATATATCAGAGCAGGTTATATTGTGCTTCTAAAAAGTGTATGAATTGCAAATATATTTTATAAAAAGACAACTGGAAATAAAACTAATTTTGTGTATAGTTGTGTTGCTTAAAAGACTCCACTAAAAATTCTATTATATCAAATAAAAAAATATAAATATAAACAAATATTATCACTAAAATAGTAAATTCATTAAACATGAAAATTTCCCCTGAATCGATAAGAATATTATAATACAATATGTATCTTATGACATTATTGTTGGTAATTTTGATGTCTGGAATATTTTTTTATAAGAATTAAAATGTAATGACATCATTATTTTCTGAAAATTTGTTTTAAAATGATAATAGTTTTTTTAGTTTGAAATTATTTATAGATAAGCAATAAAAATACTAGTCATTTTATTCTAGTACTGAAATGTGAAATATTAATGGGGATGAAAGGTCATATACTGTGTAGAAGATGAAATTTATTAGTCAGTAAATAAATTTTATTTGTGATAAATTAAATAATAATAAAAAAAAATAGCACATGTTTCACGGTCTGTATTGTCTGTATTTTATGTTGAAATATGAGACGATTTTACTACTCTATAATTAGATAAAAATTCAGTTTTAAATAAGTGTGGCAAAATTCGGTTTTAATCGATAAATATTTTATAATTATTATTATTTTTTACCTTGAAGGGAGCAGAGTCTCGTCCGACGACGGTCACACTTTTCGCTTTTCCTGCACAAAAAGCGGCTGCTTCCATTCCAATAAAACCAGTTCCGAGACATACGACATTTGTCTCCGGCGTTAACATACTGACAATACGATGACCATCTTCAAAGCCTCTGACCGTATAAATATTCGGTAAATCATAGCCGGGAATACTCGATCCTAATAATCGGGCGTTCGCCCCAGTAGCTAAATACAAATAATCATAATCCAAAATGGTATCGTTGTTCAAATGGACTTTCTTATTTTCTGTATCAACTTTCGTTGCATACGTATTGATCAGCGTATCGATGTTATTATCATCGTAAAATTGTTTTGTTCTCAGTTGAAGTTTATCGACAGTAATATCCATCATTTTGCTGACTTTGATACGATCGTAAGGCAATGAATTTTCTTTGTTTACTAATGTTATAATGCCAGTGTAACCCTCCTGACGAAATGTTTCAACACAAACGGCACCTGAAGGTCCTCCGCCAATTACAACAATTTTCATATTATTACTTGGATCTCTTTTCGACATTGTTTTTATTCGTTTCATTCCGACACCTTCCAATTCGGAACGTTTAGCTTTCACTTTGATATTTTTATTTACAACTGATACTTGGAAACAGGGTAGTGAATCCATGCCGGGAAAATCTTCGATGTCACCTATTATTTACGATAATATATAACAATTATTTGTATGATCTATCTGGACATTTATAAAAATTTTAAAATGTAATGGCCCGTATTCCCACTTCATTTATAAAAGTGATTTTTGTCAAAAGTTCTTTTGACGTTTACTTAAAATTATTTATTAAGCACTTTATAATAGTTTACTTAAATTTTATGATACCAAATATAATAAAAATGATCAAAAATAGAAAAACTATTCATATTTGATCAAAAACAGAAGCAAAAAATTATTTTGAAATTAATAATAAAAGCACTATTTCACGAAAAAGTGAGGTGAGAATATGGGCCATTGTTTTTGACGTTTATTTTAAAGTGAGAAAAATGTTGCAAAAGTTGATAAGATAGTTCGGTCACCTTGAGTGAATGTCTAACGAAAGTTTGGTTAAAAGAATATATGTGAATTTGTGAATGATTTTAGGTGGACGTCCAATGAGTAGATGAAGTGGTATGATTGAGAGTGTTTTGCGTGAGCGAATATTTCAAAGTGGTAGAAATACAAAGGTATCATAAATGTGGATGAGGCTAGAGTTACTTGTCTGGATATGAATGCTTGGAGAAAACTAATTTGGGGATAGTGGAAAGAGTTTGTGCCAGACTCTTTTGGGTAAATGGCGTGTATTTATTTTAAATTATGTTTTTGCTTTTTCTTCCGCTATACTTAGTCTGTTTTTAATATTTTTATTACACTTAATATTTCTAAATCAAAACAAAACAGATATAGCTCTTTAAAAACTTAATATATAATTTAAAATATGTAAAAATCGATTTTGACTAAAACCATAGTTTTAAAAACGAACTATTATATTTCTCATATCTTTTTATGACTATCAAGATATACAATGTATAGTTGCAATTATCGATTCTGTTCACACAATGTGAATACTATTTTTACTAATTCGTGTAGTTTTACGTTGTTATTTTTTGATTATTAATCTTAATGAACGGAAAAATAACTATCTATAAAAAGAAAAATCGTAAAAACAATACGTTGTTTTTCGAATGTAAAAAAAACACGATATTTATTCTAAATACAGACAAAAGTTACCAAAAATATAATTTTTTTGTTATCAATTGAAATCTAATGCAACAAAAAATATATTACAATAAAAAATATACAGTTAAAAACTAGTGTCCTTATTTGAGTTGTTTCGCAAGAAATTAGCTATATTAACATTTTTTAAAATTAAATATTATATTCCAACTAGATTTATAAGCGTGTAAATTTATTTCATACTACTTTTTGTTTAATAAATATAAAAATAAACGAAAGATTTTAGAATTACAAATTATACGTGCAATTTTATCAATAAAAAAAGAAGTAAATTACTGGAAATAATGATAACAAAAACATAAATATTTTAGTATTATCTGCGTAAGTTATTGATATAGCCTATTTCAGAGAATATTTGTAAATAACGTAACACTGTTTGACAGATAACATAAAATTTTACAACTATTACAAATATAATATTATATAAAATAAGTTATTTATATATACCTGTCATAATATTAAAACATGCTCCGTGCCACTGACATCGGATTATACCCTGTCCCAGAGCACCTTTGTCCAATGGTGCAGAATAATGAGTACATTTAGTGCCCAATGCACTTATTTTCCCATTTTGACGAACTAATAAGACTTTTCCAGCATCTTTAATATCAAATACCTTCATTTCATTTTCCTTTAAATCGTCTTCTTTACAAACTACATCTTCCACAAAATCTTTGCTATCCATTCTTTCTTCTCTACCTGGAAAAATATAAAAACAATTCGGAATTATTTCGTTGATAAAATTCATTTATTTGCAGTAAAATACATACATTTTCGCATATCACACATGATAAAAGTTAATTAGGTCAAATTATTAAACAAGAAATAAAAATAAATGTTATTCAATGTCAACGTCAAGTAATTTACTTTTGTTATGAAAACATTCTTACTTTTATTGCTGGTAGTTGGCTCTGTGTCCGGCGTATTTTTACAAAGTAGCGATCCCATGTTTCTAGCAGTTAAAAAATATGTTAAACTTTTAAAATTACTATACGGTTTTTCCGAAGCACGTGCAGTTACACTTTCTATACCATTTGACAAACTGAGAGAAAGGAATTTCTTCATACTTCATTCACGGAATCATTTGAAACTGCTAAACCAACTGAACGATATGACGTAATTAATTTCAAGGTTAGGTTAGAGTTTCGGAAATTTCATAACTCGTATTTGCGAAAATAATAATTAATATTTAATACAAGTAATTTAATTACTATCACTGATTGTTAATCTACACACGTTAAGATTGTGCTATGCGATAATGTTTTTAAAAAGGCATCATTTTAGAATATGTTACCTAGTTCGGCGGCGGAGCTGTCTAGTTTTTACTGTATTGCAGTCTGCCTAATACTATTTGCAAAATGTTATGCGGTCCGCTGACGAAGCTAAAAATAAAAACAAATACATAAAATTACAAAAAAAATAATAAATTTATTGCATTTTACTGGAAACATAAAATGTAATTACTACTGTAGATTTTCCTGAGTCATTTTATATAAATACCTACTTACATACAATTTATATACTCATAATTGATATAAATTCAAGGTTTTTTTTTCTTATATTTTCATGAAATACACAAATATCAATAATAATTGTTTTGAAATGTTCGAATTCATTTTGTCTATTTAATTACTATAAATTATCTTTAAACATTAATATTTTAGTAAAATATTTTTATGTATACCAGCTTACCTTGTTGTAAGTAATGATATGAAACTTATTTTTGAATTTGGTTTGCTTTTCTAGCAGATAAGTTTATCACTATTGTGGTAAATTTATAGTTGCACTTTTAGAAATACTTCCTTTATTTAAATCAGATATTGATGTTTATAAGAATTTAGTTCTAATGATAAAATTTGAGGGCAATTACGGAATATTGATTTACATGACTTGTAGTATTTTTTAGCTTTGTCCAATAAAAAATGTATAGGAAAATATAATGATTTTTATATATATATATATATATATATATATATATATATATATATATATATAAATAAATATATATATATATATATAATATATATAAATATATATAAATATATATATAAATATATATATAATATATATAAATATATATATAAATATATATATATATATATATATATAATACAAGAATACAACAAAGTGTTTTGTTGTAAATGTATTTGTTTATTTTCTAACCACTTTTTCATATATCAGTATTTTTGTATGCGGTTATTTTTTATCTATTTTATTTGTTTATATTTTTTTACATTTTACGAGTTATGTTTTTGTAAATAATGCAAGTTATCTACGCCATAATATTGTTAATTATATATTTCCTTTTTATGATGGGTACACAATTAAAATAATTTTCTACGTTGAATTAAAAGTAACATCATTGAATGGTAACATGCCGCATGTAAAAATCAATAATGTATGTTTACTGTGTCTACACTAGTCTACAGTTTTATCTTCTTCAATGAATTTGAAATTTTAAATAATTTGCAACTTGAAAAGTATTTGGAATAGTTTATTGTTGATGTAACTACAATATGTATATAAACTTACGTATTTGTAAAAAATCATATTGTTTAGTATCTAAAGTATCCGGCGTTGTTAAGATGCAGAAATTTTTATATAATATTCGTATATCTTGTAAGGTAAAACCGTCAAACATTGGCACATCTTTAGTTATTAATTTTTTTAAATTTTATTAAGATTTATAATTTATTTTTTCTTAGCAGAAAAATTAGCTTCATATATTAGTTTCTAAAATGTAAAGTAATTTATTGATTATCATAAACGGTATCGAAAATATTTAATATATATGTATATACCATACCATAATTAGTCAATGTTACCCTACATGTGGGTAACATTGACATGCCTTGTTTTTTCTTGCTTTATGCATTGAAATGGCAATGTTACAATATAGGAATTTAATTTTGACATAGAACTTTCTTTTTATAATTTGACAATTTTAAATTTATTTAAAAAAATTGGTCAAAAGTGCATTTTTATGAAACCAATTATTTCTTTAGTGATAAATAATTCTTCTATTCTTATTATAAGTAAATACTAGGTAGTAAATAAAAGAATAATAACATAAGAGTGAACTTTATTGTAATTTTAAGAAAATTTATAATATACATGCAATTAATTAACAATTAAAGAATTTTACTCCGCATCGAAAAAATTTGTTTGAAAAAAATACATGTCACGACGAATTCGTGGTTGAGGCAGCACGCGTACTATATCTGTAGCAAGGACGTAACTTTTGTCTGTAATGTCCGGAAAAGTAAAATGACCTCCTCGCTTTCTTAAAAAAAAACGAATTGTGCATGAAATGATACGCGAATTGCAGGTAAAAACCTCTTAGAATGGAAGTTTCAAACACGAATTGTCACCATATAAAAAACAACACGTCGGTATCCATACGCCATAAGCCCTAAGCTTCGAGCAATGAGCGATGGATGGTGATATTATCTACAGTAGTCATATACATTATTTTTAGAGCTAATCAACAGCGTTCTGTGACTTACTATGAAAATTTTAAAAGCCATTTTCAAAGATGTGTCAATGTTACCCTACTGTCAATGTTAGCCTCCTTTACCTTATAGTAGGAGTGGGCAACTTTTTGTAAGCATTAGGCTAAATTTGATCTTATGTTTTATTAACAGGCCACAAATTTTAGTAAGTCATTAAATATCAATATATTTTTTAATTTATTACTAGATGAGTAGGAAAAACTTAACCATATTTAATTTAAATTTTTGTACTTTTTGTAATTTCAATTTATGAAATAAAAAATCATTGTCGAATATTAATTAAAAATTTAACAGAACTAAAACCTAAAGCTTTTTAATTCTAATTCTACAGTGTTCTCAAGAAAATTATAGTTTTGTAAAATTAAATTGCTATATAAGTCACAAAATGTTTAAATTTTTCTTCTTCTAATGGCATATTTTAACCAATGAGAATCTTAAAATATCTTTTGTAAATATTAGTTTTTCAAAAATTTGTCAACTAGATTTAAAATCGTCGCTTACTAAATTATAAAGTTGCCATTTTGTTTATAAATATAATTTATAATAATTTTTATAGCTTATGTGTTAAGTCAAGGTCCTAACTAGATATATGCCAAATTTCAAAGTCTTCGGGTATATAAGTTATTAAATTAATAAACTACCGTACTGACTGCATTTTTGTTTATATTTTTTTTTATAAAATATTTGTTGTATTTATTTGATTTTCTTGTTATATTTCACAGTTAAAAATCTAACTAGCTGCATTTGACAGGACTTATAACACTTATAACAGGACAGATAACTAAAAAAAAAATTACATTACAATATAAATTATAGTTTTTTTAGAATATTTTTGCACCATATACTTAATTAATTTACAAATTATGTAATTTTTATTAAAATTGCTTTAATATGGTTTTCAGATTTATTTTCATTTTCTATTCTTGAATTTTTTATGTTTATTTAATGTATTTACTTGAATTACATGAACATTTGAAAAATATTTTTGATAAATTAAATAGGCAACGTTTTTACACCTAAGTACATAGGGTTATCTACATATATTCATAAAAATGAACAACGTCAATAATTACATAATTATTATTATATATTTAATTTTTAAATTTAACGAAAAATTTTGTCATATTGGTCATTAAGTATAACATAACTATTATTTTAAATGATGCTCTATATTAACTACTATTAACTGCTACTAAAAACGGTACAATAATAATTGTTTTTGTCTTTTGTATTTTATTTATAGTTAAATATGTAGAAATGCAATTGTCAATACACAAAAGTATTGACAGTTGCGTGTATCAAGGTGATTAAAGAAAATTTATATTTACAACTATAACTGATAAAGTTAATTAAATTTTTTTTTATATATAGCAATAAAATATATTAATTATCTTTTAGAAAACAGTTGTGATATTAATTGATTTTTAATTGCTGTATTTTCAATTTAATACTTAAATGATAAAGTTTAATTTGTAAAAATTATCTATTATTAAAAATAGTTGCTTTATCTATTTATATTGCATATATAATTATGTATTTTGTATTTGTACAAAAAATGGAAACTAAATATTCTAGAATCAGAAAAACAAATGATTTCATACAAAATATAACAATTAATCATTATGATTCAATATATTACTTAATATTATTTGGTACAGTTATAAAAAAAATAATCAAGGTAAAGATTTGAGTAATTCAAGGAAGTAATAATGTTAAAAGGCTCATAAATAAATAACTGATATTAGTTAATAATATTTGCTAAACTATGATGCAAGCATTGCGATAATAAAGCAAATATTCTACAATTTGCAAGAAAAATGCATACGGGTTATCTGTTTGTTGCAATCAACGAATTTTTTGTTTTGTTTTGCAGTTTTCCATCGTATTTATTAAACCAGTAACAATTTGGTGTAATTATTACACAATTTAGATTAACATACAGGGTTGACCAGTTCTGTTTACAGTTTATTTATTTTATTGAGCATTGGTACAAACAATAAATTTTTACTTTATGACTGATCTATATGATCGTTTTCAAAATGTATTAGTTAAAAATCGATTAAAATTATATAGGTCCGTATCTTCACCTCATTTTTAAAGGTGAATTTTGTCAAAATTACTTTTGACGTTTACTTAAAATTACTTATTAAGCAATTTCAATTAGTTTATTTGAATTTTATAATACCAGTTATAAAAAAATGGTATCCGGACAACTCACCGAAAACCGTTCACCGAAAACAATATTCATCGAAAACAAATTCACCGAAGTACCAATTCACCGAAAAACAATTAATCGAAAAACAATTTATCGAATAACCAACTGAAAAAGAATTAAATTAATTTAAAATTAATATTAGAAAGTGGTTAGGTTAGGAAAGGTTAGATTAGTAGATTGGTTTAGTTTTTTTTTTCAATATGTATAAATAGCCAATTGCGTATACATACCGTGTATAAATAGCCTCATCCTTAATATTATGAATGTCTTTAAAAAAAGCGTATTTATTTTTTTTATTTTTTTCTTTAACACTTTACGGAGGAGTGATAGGTTGGTTAGGTTAGGTTGTTTAATTCTATTTCATTTGGTTATTCGATAAATTGTTTTTCAATGAATTGTTTTTCGGTGAATTGGTACTTCGGTGAATTTGTTTTCGATGAATTGTTTTCGGTAAACGGTTTTCGGTGAATTGTTTCCGGTGAATTGTCCGCGACCCTAAAAATATATATCAAAAGTAGAAATAGTATTCATATTTGATAAAAGGTAGAAGCAAAAATTTATTTTAAAAGCAAAAAATAAAAGTACTTTTTTATAAACAAAAGAGGTGAAAATACGGGCCATAGTATTTTGTTGCGTTTTTGATGTAACATATGTTTTGGTAACATGGTTTTATAGACACTGTAAAGGGACCCACAGACCAACGCGAATTATCCGCTGACATTGCGAATATTTCGGGGCGATTATATTCGAACGCAGCGCGGCGCAGGAAAATTTTTTGTTCATTCTCACCTGAGCTTCAGAGCGAATATTGGTAAAATTGTAATTTTTTTTTAAATGTCAGACGAAGAAGAGGCTATTTTATTACTTACCTTGGAGGCGGAAGAAAATGCCAAGTTGTTTTTTTTTTACCATACTTACATACACTTATTATAGTGTTTTATGTGGATAAATGTATGTATACCTTTTTTTTTCAGGAAAAAAAGAAAAAATTAGATAGTTTTATCTTTTATTTATTAGATTTTGTCATGAACAACGGATTCTATAAAAATATAAAGAATTAGATATCATATAACTAAATTAAAAATATTTCCCAATAATTCAAAAATATTAAGAAAAGTTTTAGTAATTACGAAATTATTTGTATTTTTAAACATATGGATCAAATGATGTACAAAATTAGAAACTGAATTTGTTTCTGAAGCACTAATTCGATATAGACCAAGAGCCCGTGACTGCCAGACCTTCCTTATTTTATAAAAGCTGAAAGTTTCTCAGCGCATGCTCCCAACACAGGTAGAAACGATAAGCTACTTACGAAGTTTGGGCCATCGTGGCTTTGGCAGGTAACAGGTTGCAAAGGTGTATAAAATGCCAACTTAAATTTTTGCGTTATACTCCTTTCTCGAGTTAAATTCGGAGAAATACTTAGAATACTTTTTGATAGACAATAAAAAGTTCTATAATTTGGTTTTAGTTTTAATTTGCTAGCATGTGCCTTTTTTGCACTAGAATTTTTTTTTTGATTTTTTGGTTTTTATTTTTTTTCTCAAAAACTATGAGGTGTAGGAAAATAAGCATATTATGGAAAAATGCAGAATAATGAGTACTATAATTGAGTAAAGAAACCATTATTCTAGGATGCATTGTTTGGTAGAAAAAATAAAAAAACTAAATTTTTGAAAATTTATCAAGGGGGCAGGTACCCTTGCGATTTTTTCAAAATAAGATTTTTTTCAAAATTTGCTCAAAAAAATTTGAAAAAATTCAGTAAAATAGATAAAAAATTTAGCTACATAATAGCTAAGTAACTTTTTTCTCTACCTTATTCTGGTTTGGCAGAAAAAATTATTGAAAATTCTAAAACGTTTTTTAAAATTTTCAATAAAATTGAAGTTTAAGGGTGTCTGGCAAGGGGTTGCCGCGATATTAAGTGTCTGGCAATGGATGACGTAATTTCTAATATTATTCTGAAGAAAATATATGAAAATTACGCTTTATTATTTGACAAATTTAAGTTGGCATTTTATACACCTTTGCTACCTGTTACCTGCCAAAGCCACGATGACCCAAACTTCGTAAGTAGCTTATCGTTCCTACCTGTGTTGGGAGCATGCGCTGAGAAACTTTCAGCTTTTATAAAATAAGGAAGGTCTGGCAGTCACGGGCTCTTGGTCTAATATTGACATGGTAAAGGGGTGGTGCTGGTAGAACAATTCTAGTAATTACTATGTACACTTTCGGGTCTTGAGAGAGCATTGTTTTCTTGTGATGATAAAGCTGGTTCCTCCAAATGTAAAAGTTCTTCCTCCATGATGACTTGGGCAATTTTCATTTTTGTTATGGCCTGTCTTCGTCCAGAGAATGTTTTGATCGTTTTAGCATGTGCTAACATGAGCGAATCAATCGCGTCATATTCTCTTTTCCTTTTATTTTCAAAATATTTTATTATATCTCCAACAGAAGGCGAAGGTTGAGCCACTTTTTTCCATTTTCTTTTTTCTTTTGTTGATACTTTAGTAGTAGTTGGTGTTGCAACATCTGACAGTTCCAAGTCTGATGGTGTTGAATGTGGTGATTGACTACTATTAATAACATGTGGGTGTGAATCTTGCGCTTCCGTATCTGTATCTTCAACAGAATTATTTTCTGAATGTAACTGAGTATTTTCAGCTTGAAAATCGACATCCACACTGACAGTTATATTCTCAGAAGTACCTGGTACAGAATAATTTTCACTCACGTTAGAGATAGTTTTGGTAAACGTTAGGAAAGGTCGAAAAGCTTCCATATGATGTGCCCATACCCATATTTTGGTTTTACTTGCAGCTTTACCAGTTTTCGTTTTGGTACCCTTAATATATTTTGCGTATGTATCTCTCAAATTTTTCCACTTTTTTTTAAGTTCTTCACCTGAAACAAAAATGTATGTTTATAGATTTCTGGCTACTGGTGATACTTTCTATACAATTGCTCATAGTTTTTGAGTTGGATTTTCAACAGTAAATCAAATCGTAACGAAAGTTTGCGAGGCTATATGCCGAAAATTAGGAGATATATATTTACCAGAACCTACAACGGAAATTTGGAAACAATCTGCAAAAAGGTTTAAAAATGTATGGCAATTTTTTAACTGCAGTGTCCAGACAAGACTGGATCCAATTATTGGTGCTATTTAAATAAATTTTCAATTGTGCTGTTGGCTATTGTGCGTTGATATTGGTGGTGTTGCAAAAAATTATTATGGTGGTATTTTCGAGGCCTCCAATATGGGACCGAGATTTGAAACATATTTAATGAACGATCCTGGACCAAAAAATCTTCCAGGACAAAATGATCTCTGTCCTCATGTGTTAATCGGAGATGAAGCTTTTACTCTAAAGCCATATCTCATGAGACCGTTTCCATACAGGCAAGCCAAAACAAATATTCGAAAAGAGAAATATAATAAAAGAATCTGTATTGCAAGAAGGGTAGTAGAAAACGCTTTCGGGATGTTGGCTCACAAATAGCGAATATTTTATAGGCCAATAGAAACAAAAGTAACTACTACTGCTCTGATTGTAAAAACAAGCTGTATCTTGCACAATATTTTACGCACAAAAAAAGTGACGATCTATTCGTGGAATTTGTAGAGCCACCAGAAGCTTAACTTGGAGATACTAATTTAGGGAATGATCCAAGACGGGTAGCAACATTTTCATTTTTTATTCGGGAAAAGTTTATGGATTATTTTAATTCTTAACAAGATTAGAAGTATATGGGTAAACCTATATATAGACTATGTACTTTGACATTTTTCGGAAAGTTGGTAATACAATATTTTTATTAAAATTATAATTTATGTGCGCACTAGGAGAAACTTTTCTGAAAATTTGATCAAAATCGAATAAATAATGTAGGCACAATGAATTTTTTTAAAATTTTGTGATTTGCATAATTTATTTAGGCACTAGAAAAATCTTTTATAAAAATTTGATTAAAATCGGTTAAATAAAGTGGTCATAATGAATTTTTAAAAATTTTAGTAATTTTTTTCTCAGAAATTTGGCAACACTGTATTTTGTCAAAATTACATAAATTATATGAATACTAGGAGAATCTTTCGCGAAAATTTGAGTAAAATCGGTTAAATAACATGGCCATAATAAATTTTTTAAAACTTTAATAATTTTTTTCTCAAAAAGTTGGCAACACTGGATATTAATAAAATTATATAATTAATGAGAGCATTAAGGCAATCTTTTCTAAAAATTTGATCAAAATCGGATAAATAATGTAGCCAATATGAATTTTTAAAAACTTTAGTAATTTTTTTTCTCGGAAAGTTGGCATCACTGGAAAAAAACAAAACCACATGACCATCTTGGGTACTAGACAAATTTATCCTGAAAATTTCATTAAAATCGGTTGAACCGTCTAGGAGGAGTTGCGATCACAAAATTTTGACTGACGACCGAGTGAGCTGACGACGCACATCCATACACCCACTTATAAACTAAGTTCGGATTTGTCATCTAGAGGCTATATGAAGGATTTCTATACAATTTATTATTTTTTTTTTTGAAAATGTTACAGACACCGTACCAAACGCTATACCACTTTTCCTTGCAGTCAAAGTGGTAAAAAGTACAATAATTAATACAATGTTAATATTTACCGCTTTCATTGCATTCTTTTCCTATTTGCCTCCATATTTTATCCTTTACTCTTAAATTTTTGTACTCCGAATTGCTCTGATCGTATAAAATGGGATATTTTTGTACAATTGAAATCAATTTTTCAGTACTTCCCATTGTTCGAGTGTACGAAATTAATTACGAAGCGAAATAAAACGCTGTCAGCGGTGAACTGAATACGTCACGAATAAAAACGCTGCATACTCACTGATGCGACGCGAGAGGTAACGCTCAGACATGCGCACTGTGCTTGTTTATAAACCGCCACGTATATACAGCGCTGCGAATTTATCGCCGTAAAATATTCGCAGCGTCAGCGGATAATATTCGCGTTGGTCTGTTTTTATTTCAATTTTTTCTTTTAATTAAGCAAAAATTTCTTACTTTTTACTACTTTGACTGCAAGGAAAAAGTAGTATAGCGTTTGGTACGGTGTCTGTAACATTTTCAAAAAAAAAAAAAAAATTGTATAGAAATCCTTCATATAGCCTGTAGATGACGAATCTGAACTTAGTTTATGTGGGTGTATGGATGTGCGTCGTCAGCTCGCTCGCTCGGTCCTCAGACAAAATTTTGTGATCGCAACTCCTCCTAGACGGTTCAACCGATTTTAATGAAATTTTTAGAATAAATTTGTCTAGTGCCCAAGATGGTCATGTGATTTTGTTTTTTTCCAGTGATGCCAATTTTCCAAGAAAAAAATTACTAAAATTTAAAAAAATTTATATTGGCTACATTATTTATCCGATTTTGATCAAATTTTCAGAAAAGATTTCCCTAATGCTCCCATTAATTACATAATTTTATTAACATTCAGTGTTGCCAACTTTCCGAGAAAAAAATTACTAAAATTTTAAAAATTTTATTATGGCCATGTTATTCAACCGATTTTACTCAAATTTTCACAAAAGATTTTCCTAGTATTCATATAATGTATGTAATTTTAACAAAATACAGTGTTGCCAACTTTCCGAGAAAAAAAATAGTAAAATTTTTAAAAATTTATTACGACCATTTTATTTAACCGATTTTAATCAAATTTTCATAAAAGTTTTTCCTAGTGCCTAAATAAATTATGCAATTTTAACAAAATACAGTGTTGCCAATTTATCGAGAAAAAAAAATCACAAAATTTTTTAAAAATTCATTGTGAGTACATTATTTATTCGATTTTGATCAAATTTTCAGAAAAGTATCTCCTAGTGCCCACATAAATTATAATATTATTAAAATACAGTGTTGCTAACTTTCCGAGAAATGTCAAAGTAGTCTATATATGGGTTTACCCATATACTTCTAATCTTGTTAATTTACTAATTTATTAGTTTAGCGATTAACTATATAAATGTATAAGAATATCTAATCAATTTCAAGAATCATGTAAATAGCTCTTATTATTATATATTAAATGCATAATAGTCTATGGGTCGTATCTTTATCTTTACCTTACATTTGAAAGTGATCTTTGACAAAAGTGCTTTTGACGTTTAGTTAAAATTACTTACTAAGCGCATTAATATAATTTATTTAAATATTATAATATTATATATAATTAAAAATATCAAAAATAAAAAAACGTTTCATTAATGTTAACAGCTAGAAGCAAAAATTTATTTTGAAATATATGATAAAAGCACTTTTTTTTAGAGAAAAGCAAGGTGAGAATACGAGCCTTATATTTTTATGTAATAGCAAAACATTTTGTTGTATGTAATTAATTAGTGATTCGTATATATCGTCATATCAATTTTTTTTTAAATCATGATAAATACCTGATATCTTCAGCTTTGTATTTAAATATTTTCTGAAAAATTGTATAGGTTTTTGTGGAATTAGAAAAAGTGATATCAATTTTTTTTAATAAAACGATCAACCCAATAATCATTATTTTGTTTATAATTTTTTTTAAAATCTAATTATTAGAGAATTAACTATTTTTTTTAAAATACTAACTAATAGTTTAATACCATCATAAATAATAGATAAACATTTCAGTTATTATATTCTTATGATTTTTATTATTACTATTTTGAAAATTTTAAAATCCGACATGATATCATAAGCATTTGGCTTGCATTAATTAAAAATCTATAAAAAAATTATGATCTAGTTTCTTATTTGTTACCTAGTAACTTGTTTCTATGTTCTGTTATTTACTAAAGCAGTTTTATTTTAAATTCTGTTTTAACTAAAGTCTAAAAGTTAATTATATTATCCGTTCAGTTCAGTTGTATTTAGTTCATTTCATATTTTCCGACAGTTTCATACAAAATTTTATCAAGAAAAATGTACGAACGGAAATACTATGAGTATTTTTGTTATGCATGTAAAAATGTTTTGTTTGTTTAATACTGGATTTAAAACAAAGCAACTGATCATATTCAGTATTAAATACTTGAACTAAAACACTCAAAAAAATTGAGATTTATAGTAGGAAATATTAAAATATTAAAATTGAAAATATTAAAATAAAACTGCTCAAAGTTAAAGTTCTATATTAATATTTATTTATAATCGACGTTTCGACGAACTCAACGTCCGTCTTCATCAGGTAAAATGATACAAAAAAAAAATAAAGACGGACTTTGAATTCGTCGAAACATCTATTATAAATAAATATTAATACAGAACTTCAACTAAAGCAATTTTATTTTAATATAATGAGTTCTGAAAATTCTTTTACTATTTTGAAAATGTATTTAATTGACCTATTCTACTCGTAAATATTTTAGTATAAACATTTGTTGCGAATAATATTAATTTCATATTTTTATCTAAAACATTAACGTTTGACACATAACTTGGTCAACCCTGCACAAACGTTTTGAAGGACAATATTATACAATAAAATTGTAATACGCACATCATTTGACAAAATGATAAAAATCGCACTATTTAATCAAAACCAATTAATTGTAATATTTTTGTTGATTATTTTTATTTTTTTATATTTTTGAAGTAATAAACTACGATTTTTTGTTTTGTAGATGCTGCATATTTATAGTTTTTAATTATGATAAGAAAATTTGATTGTTTCTAAGTTGTTTTTAGATATCTGTAATAATTAGAGAAAAATATTTAAAAACGTACACAGAGTAGAGGTATTTTTATCAGCTAGTTTCATAATGAAATGTAAAGTAAATGTAATTTATAATGTAAAAAATTTTATTCTTTGTTAAATCTATTCGTAATACTATTACAGAAATAATTCTTTTTGTAACACTTTAAATAAAATATTATTTTTAATTGTCCTAAAAATTTATTGTTTCTTATTTTTTATTAAGTAACTTATTATACTATAGTATATAATTATATATTGTGAACAAATCATAGAGAAAGTATGTATTTAGTACTACGAAGACCAGATTTCAAACTAAACCGAAAAATTTGGATGAGGCTATTTATACATACGGTATGTATACGCAATTGGCTATTTATACATACAGTATGTATACGCAATTGACTATTTATACATACAATATATATAAGAAATTGGCTATTTATACATACAGTATGTATACGAAATTGGCTATTTATACATATAGTATATATACGCAATTGGCTATTTATACATACTTTATGTAATTGGCTATTTACAGATTTACATAACTGATTGTATGTGCTATTATTACAATTAATATTTTGATAATAACTACACAATTATAAATAATTATAGTTTTATTTATTAAAATTTATTTACAATATTGTTCAATAAAGTAATATAAAGCCTTAGATCTGAGGTTTTTACTATTAATTCAAAAGTAAACTTGTTTTCGAACAATAAACTAAATATTTGGCAAATAGGAATTAAAAATTTGATAGAAAAAATAATAGTAACAGTATTTTGAAAGCTTTCTATATAATTATTTACTATATTTAATTATTACATAGTGTTTTTTTGGAATTAAATGTAATTGTAAAATTAATTGGTCATTTTTAATTCAAATTTAGTTTTATTTTTAAATTAAATATTAACTAATTTTATAGAAAGCTTTTAAAATAGTTATATTATTATTATTTATCTCTATTAAATTTTGTATTTCTATTAGAAAAACATAAGTTTACAGTTTGAAAACAGGTTTACTTTTAAGTTAAAAGTGAAGACCTCGAATTTAAAGCAACATTTTTCTCAGTGTAGGTGTATAATTATTTGAAGTAACATTATTTACCGTAACAACAAAATTAAATAGAGTAAGAAATGTTTGAATTAATTTTACTAGTATTATAAGATTAAGATTATCAAGAACACAAGATTAAATTATATTTTTTATTATAAAAGATAAAATTATTTTAATAAATATTTCTCGTAATTTACATAATTTATTTTCATTAACTGATTTCTAATAATATATATTTGTTTTCTAATTAAAATAAATTCAAAGAAATTATGCAATTTAAAATTGGATTCTATGGATCTTGCACATTTCTTATGCTAATCAAATAAGTAAATCTTAGAATCTTTATTTTAATAATTTGTTTTATTTAATGAAAATTATAAATTTAAAAAATATTTTGTATTATAAAATTTAAAATATCTGTTTTAATTTTTATAATAAAATCAAATTTGGATGCAATTTATGATAGTACATTAGTAGTGTTTAATAAACAAAATTTTTTTTTTTAACTTTAATATTTAATTATAAATATTAATTTTGGTTTTTAAATATTTCATAGTACAGTAGTACTTCGGCTAACAAATTTAATTTGAAATAAAATGGCTTTAGCTTTAAGTTCATATTTATTGATAATTGACGTTTTGACGAACTCAACATTTCATAAGGAAAACTGATACAAATAACATTTACAGTAAATAACAGAACATAGAAACAAGTTACTAGGTAACAAATAAGTAGCTAGATCATACAGTTTTTATAAATTTTTAATTAATCGAAGCCAAACTTTATTTAAATCAGTTTTCCTGCTGAAGATTGACGTTGAGTTCGTCGAAACGTCGATTATCAATAAACCTAAAGTCATTTTATTTTATATGAGTTCTGAAAGATTTTTTACTATGTTAAATTTAATTTGATCCATGAAGTGATTCGTAGTAAAATTAGTTGAATTACAATTTTCCATAAATTTTAGTGCAAAAAATCTTTTAATCCGTTCCATAGCGTTCCCAAAATGAAGACTTGAAGAAGTCTATAATTCTCGTTCAGTTCATCACCATTAGGTTATGATTATAACAAATGTAAACTACAAATTTGAAAAAAACAATTATCGATAAATTTTGTATTACTATAATAATAATAATAATATAATTAATGGTCGATAGTTTAACTTTGTGAAACTCTTTGACAGATAAAAGGTTTTTAATAATACACAATTTAACAAAAATGTGTATTATTGAAAGCCTTTTATCAATAATAATAATAATAATAATATTTATTTATGTAACACATTAGAAAGTGCTAAAAAAGTGTTTAGTTTTTAAAATAATCAATAAATTCTTTTATAGTAAAAGGAGCCAAATCGAGTAATATGTCTTTAATTTTATTTTTGAATTGTTTTTTGATTAAACAATAAAAAAAAAAGAAAAAGAAAAGTTAATCTACAAAAAAAAATCGCGATCTTTTACAACTGTCGCGTCGATGCGAGCTTTGCATTTAAATAAATCAATAAGTGTTTAACCTTTAATATATATCGAAGTATCAGCAATAATTAAAAAATTAATCATAATATCAGTATATTAGCGATGTGATAAATACACAAAATAATGAAAAAAGTGCTATCAATAAATTTACGACAAGTATAGTGTAAACTTTAATCACATGTGGTGTATCACACTGGTTAACTATTTAACTAACTCAATATAAAATGAGAGAAACATTTCTAATCTATCCAGTTTAACTGAGCATCATGTTTTGATACTTCTCGGCAATATGTTTGTTTTATATTTGATTTAATTTTTTTGTTTTCTTTGTTTCAATCAAATTACAATTATTTTGTTTAGTATTAGTGCGGTTTGTGCTGTGTTTCGTTGTTGTGAATGAATACAGGTAAGAATTTTTAAATATTTTCTTTGAAATATAGATTTCTTATAGAATTTGATATCACTATACTTTGTTTAAAGAATATATTGTATTATGGAAGTAATATTTTTGCAAATAACTGCTTGTATATGCGTTCCAGATGAATGCTAGAAAGTTAATTTAATTTTCTCGAAGTAAAATATCTTTAATTGTTACAAACCGGTTATGCAAATTATTTTTCACATATTTAGAATTTGAATCAAGTGATTGTATAACTTAACTGAGTTGAAACTTACAGAATTTATATTAAATATTTAACAACATTTACAACATAAAAAAAAACTAAAATTAACAATTGTCAGTTAATAATGATAAACTAATTTTTAATAACTGTAGATTAAGTGAAGTAAAAGTTTTCATTTCATTTATATTTTTTTTTAATATTTTAAATATGTATGTATAATTTAAAAAAATGCATAAATTATAATTATAAATACAAATAACACGTGCTAATGAATAGATAAAGGTATATTTCAAATATATATATACATATATATATATATAAGTTTATTTTTTTTAAATTTTAAGTAGATATATTACTTGTAATACGTATATATACATAAAAAAATTAAATTTTATTTTAGTGAATTAATAAATAAGTATTTATTATATTTTAGAATATTTAAATATGGAAGAACAAAAGCCACAAGAAACAAAAAAATCTAGAACTACTCAGGTTTGTATGAATTTTATTACTATATTTTTATACAATTTTGCAATCAATTTTATATTAGATTTAAGTGAAAAATAATGCGATTGTTTGCAGCTTCTGATTCGATTTACTTTTATGATATTTTAATTATTTAATATTTGTCGATACCGGTATAATATACCGGTATATTAATATACCACGTAATCATGATAGTAAATTCAATACACATGTACGTCATAAGAATTTAAGGATTTAAGTTTTTGCATTAAAATTTGTACCAGATAATAAATATATATTTGATATGTGTCAGTTTGGAAATAAAGATTGCATTTTTTGTCATGTTATCAATATTACCTCTTTAAAAAATTATATTTTTAGCATTAAATAGTATTTATAGGAATGTTTGGAGGCGACTGATTTCGGGATAATGAAAAGAATTTGTGCCACACCCTTTTGGGTACATGGCGTGATTGTGTATGTATGTATGTATGTATGTAAATAGTATTTATAAGCGCATTCTGATGAATTTAAATGTAGTTAGGAATATAGAAAAAAAAAACCAATACAAATATAGAATTATATAATTATATAATTATATAAATATCACAATAATAAAAAAAAATAATTTTAATTTATGCACTAAAATCTGTATATTAATCCTCAATTAGTAAATACTTATAATAAAATTTACAATAATATAAAAATGTTAAAAAAATAAACAAAAATTTCAAGTTTAATTTAATTAGTTTATTTTCATTGTTATTTTTATTTATTATTTTTTATTTTTCAATATAATTATGTTTAAACATAATTAATTTTCAAAATTTATATTGCAGATTAGAGTTTTTGCTTATAAAATTTAAAAGTCGCAACTATGTGATATTGTTGTTTGTATATTTTTATAAATTGTATTGTAACTAATTTGGTAGAAAGATCAGTTCCATAAAATATTGCTAATTTAATCAGTGATTAACTACGCTAATTAAAATGTTAACTGTTTTTGATATGCCTGATTGATTGATAAGTTAACAACGTTTTATGTTAACTGGCTTTAAACCATTTTCATATATTTAATTGTTAATGTTTAATTTTTTTTACAGATATTTTTAGGTTTTATAACAAATTTAACAAATTTAGCCCCTGGTATGACATTAGGATTTTCTGCAATACTTTTGCCACAGTTATATGATGAAAACAATCCTGAAAAAGTGTCCAAAGATGAAGGATCTTGGATAGGTAACAATGAAAATTTCAATGTCAACTATTTTTATAAAAAAAATCAAGATAAATTTAATGAACATTTCTTACATTATCAAAATTTGCAGATTATGTTGTCAGATAAAAAAAATAGAGATAATTTTTGCTGATTTTGTCATGTGTTTTTAAATTTATTTTTAAATAGATTATTATTTTGTATTTATAAATATAATTTTAAGAGTTTGAAATTTAAGTTAATAATAATGATAATATAATAATATTTATTTAATAACATTCAAAAATATTGAGATTTTAAATTTTTATCCCCAAAATTTCACATGATAATCAGTCATTGAATCGGCTGTTAAGCTATGCATCAATTTAAAATCTCAATATTTTTGAGTGTTTTTATATTAAATTTCACAAGACAATACGAACATTTATTTGTTCAATGTCCTATATTATATTATTATATTTATTTATTTAGCATAATATTATAAATACAGTTTGCTTCGTCAAACATAGTATATATATTTGAAATAATAATAAATTTAATATAGGAAATATATATATATATATATATATATATATATATATATATATATATATATATATATATATATATATATAGCGACATATGCCATTTTATCTTAATGTTGCTAACACTTGTGTCTAATGTAATTTTTTTTTAACAAAATACAGAGGAACAATACATAAATAATGTGTTAAATAAATAATAAAGAACAATAAAAATGATAAAACCAAAATTTATTGTAATGTTAATATAATAAAAATTTTGAATTAATCTAAGTCAATATTTAAAAATTCTTCTATTTTATAAGAGCTATGTTGCAAAAGAATTTGTTTAATTTCTTATTTAAATTTACTATCATTGAATTTTTTAATACGTTAAATATCTTTTATTTGAATTTTTTGTTCCAACAAACTGAATGTATTTGTGTCATGTTACAGTTTGTTTTTGATGATTAATTTAAAAGCAGACAAACAATTGATTTAAATAAGTGATGATTTAATGTTTGCTTTATGTTTTATTTATTTCTAGTTTGTTAATGATTTTTAGATTGATAATTTTTTTAAAGAAAATTAAAACAAAAACAAGTGACAACATTAAACATAATAAGAACGTATCAAATATAAATATATTTAAAACGTTTTTACTGATTTTTGATTATTATTAAATATTATCGATATTGCATATTTTTAGAGTCCAATCTATTTAGTATTTACAAATAATTTAAATTAGTGAATTTGACTATATCGTTCGACAAAGCAAGATTTTTTTTTTATAACAAGAAAATAGAATATTTTTTGTCATTAACGACTTCTTGAGATTTAGTTTTTCGTTTGGAATGAAAATTTATTTAAATAAAATATAGTTATAACTTATAAATAAATTATATTTTCGAGATGAAAATTTTCCAAATTGAAATTGTTGTCAAAGTGGGACAAAACTTATAATAAGAAAAAAATGTAGGCCACAGAGATTTAAAAAAATCGTCTCTTTATCACAGTTAAGCGGGCCCTACACGGTCAATCAGGAATGACAGTCTGACTGAAAAATCACTACTTCAATCACAAAGCTTCTACACTTATTAGTCAAACTGACAGTCTGAGATCAACTGAGACTTCAGCAACCAATGTTTTATAAAAATTACTACCGTATGGACAAAAATCTTTATAACACGTTGATCACCATGTTGATACCATATTTATCCAGAATAAATACAATTATTAGAGATTCAATATTAATTCATGAAAGAGATTAGCGGTTACTTTCAGATTTCTTGCGACTGGGAGAAGCATTCAGACTGTCAGTCTCCTCTTTACTTCCTGTGATTGAAGCTCTGATTTCTAAATATTTGAAAATCCGTCAATTTATTCATCAGTCCATTATGTCATTTCGAATGATCGTGTAGTTTTCATTTCTTCTTTTTGTTATTTCTTTTCATTAGATTTATTAGATTTTGTCGGCAAACAAAGATTAAAATCACAACATATTTTGATACAATAAGTAATTAAAAAATTAATATAAGATAAAAGATCTTATGATTTCTAGAAGTTATTATTAAATCTAGCTCTTCGATTATCACGAGTTAATTAAAAAAAATTATAACAAAACATAAAACTTACGATTTGAATAACTTTGATGAATTTTTCTGAAAAAACTAAACATTATTTTCAGCTAGTGTTGCCTCGATAGCAATGCCAATAGGATGTTTGATATCTGGACCAGTATTAGATAAATTTGGACGTAAAATAACTTTATGCATTGTGAATATATTATCAATAATTGGTTGGATCTTTATTGCTGGTTCGGCTCATGATAAAACATGGATGTACGTAATGCTTATAATCGGACGAATAATATCCGGTGTAGCAACAGGTATGGGTAGTGTGCCAGCAACGGTCTATCTTAGCGAGATTTCTACGCCAAAATTGAGAGCTACGCTTGCAACATGGACATCGGTTTTTATAGCGAATGGTGTTCTTATCATTTATATTTTGGGACTATTTTTAAAGGTGAGATTTTTTTATTAATTTATATAGAACATAAAACGTTAATTGTGTATTTCACTAATTATTATATTTAACGGAGACGATGGTCTCGTCCTTTTTCGGACATAATTAGAAATTATAAAAAAAATGTTTCAAAGGAATGAATTTTCCAAATTAAGTACTATTAACACACTCTAAAAGTATAATTAGTCAACTGCTGTATTTTACATAATTGTTTCAAAATACATAATATCAGAACTATTTCAAACATTATGTAATATGATATTACGAACGGAATGGAAAAGTACAAAATATCAAATACGAAAACGATGTATTAATAAATATTTATTTTTATATAGGAGTAATATTTATGTAGATACAGAAATATATGTACTTATAGCAAGTATAATTAGTCAACTGCTGTATTTTACATAATTGTTTCAAAATACATAATATCAGAACTATTTCAAACATTATGTAATATGATATTACGAACGGAATGGAAAAGTACATATGTATGTAATATTACAGGTTTTTTTTTTAGTAAAGTTTCTTTTAGTAAATTTACAGAACTTCAGTAAATTTGCTGTCAGAAATTTTCTATAAATAGGTAAAATTTATTTAATTCTGTAATATTATTGTTGGTATAATTACATACATTTCTAAGTTTACATAAAGGATGTATTTTGAAATGAATGAATTGTATATACTTAAAATATTTTATTAGTATTATTACACAAAATATGTACTAAGTCTCATTATTTTTTTATTTTTATTTACTTTATGTGATTATTATGAATTTTGTGAAAATTAGAGAATGTTTATGGTAAAATGAAATTACAAATTGTTTATAGTCAAATTTTGCTACTATTTTTCTGTAATTTTGCTATTTTTTTCTTCAGTGTACCTTAGAAATTATTACCAATAAAATCGTTTGAATTGTGACAAATATTATAAATAATAGAGAAATTATTCTCAAATTATAATTTCAAGTTTTAAACCGATTATATTAAACTTTTCTTTAAAATACTTTTTGCAATCTCTCAATTATCGTATAATTTTAAAATTACTGCAATAATATATTGAAGTATAGATTTGTTTTTTATTTACATAAACTCGCAATAAAAAAAATATAATAATTTTCTCAATTATATATAAACAATCTTATCACAATATCAATATCCAATATAATATTTATTTAAATTAATAATGTGTAGATATAATCTTTTATAATTTATTTGATATAAAGCTAACGAATATGATTATTATTAATAATGGAATGAGAAATAGTAAAGATTATAATCAGAAAAATTTGCTAATCTATACATTTTTTTGGTTTATTTATTTGATGAGACTTACTATAATCTTGTGATAATACCACAGATATTTTACAAATTTTATTTTATTTACAGGAAAACTGGCGTACATCTGCATTAATAACAGTAATTATAGCAAGTGTTGCATTAGTAAGCGTCTATTTTATTATGCCTGAATCTCCACCATGGCTAGTAACTAAAAATCGAATTAACGAAGCTGAAAAATCTTTATCTCGTATTTGGCACGTAAACACAAATTCACCTTATATCAAAGACGAAATCGAACGCTTACTAGAAAATGCCAACAAAACACGGGGTAATAAAATTGGAAATAAATCACTGATGACAAGAATTAAGCGTAAAACAAATTATTTCTTTAAACCGTTTTGTATTAAACCATTTATGATAATGGTAACGTATTTTTTCTTTCAACAATTTTCGGGTACATTTGTTATTGTAGCCTATGCCGTAGAAATTGTTAAAGGAACCGGTACAAAATTGGACGCTTATTTATTAGCTGTTATGATTGGTATCGCGCGAGTTATTGCATCATTTATGGTAGGACCTATTTGTAGAAGATATGGCAGAAGACCACCGTCTATTTTTTCGGGTTGTACTATGTCAATATGCATGATCGCTTTGGCAAGCTATTTATATGCGGTATATAATGAAAGTATTAGTGAAGAAACGGCTACGAACCTAAATTGGTTGCCATTTTTATTAATTATTCTTTACTTCTTCACTAGTACTTTAGGATTTTTAACAATTCCGTTTGCAATGATAGCGGAAATGTATCCGACTAAAGTTAGAGGTTTAGCTGGTGGATTAACAGCTACCGCTTGTTATATTTTCAATTTTATTACTGTTAAAACTTATCCGCAAATGAAGGACACAATGTACGATCATGGCGTTTATGGATTTTATGGGGCTATATCAATAATTGGTACAGTTTTTGTCTTTACATATCTTCCCGAAACGAAAGGAAAAACGCTACAGGAAATTGAAGAGTATTTTACTAATGGCACACAAACTAAAACAGTTGACGAAAAAACTGAATTAAGATTAAATACAAATGGAAATATTTAAATAAATTACATAATATTGACTGATTTTCATTTTACATAATAATATTTTATACCAATACGATTTTTATTCGTTAAGAAATGTTTATTTTTATATTTTAATCTAGTCTTCTATTTTTATAAATATCTCATGATTTCATTTCTCTGTACATACATCATTGCATACACATAATAAAAATGTAATTGTAGATAATTTGATTTCAATAAAATAAATAAAACAAATAATAATTTCTTTATTCAAATTTTATTTATTATTATTAATTTTATTACAAATTATTCTGTCGTAAGTACACAAATATGTACAATATTAGAGTGGTTTTTATTAGTGATGGGCATAATCGAATGATTTTGATAATCGAACGATCGTTATTCGAATGAATATTATAATCATAATTAAAGTATTAATTTATTTAACATAACAGAAGTTTAAAATATTTTTATTATTAATTATTTATTATTAAAGAGTCAAAATAAAGTTAGAATCGAGTAGTATGAATCAAAACTGCGCAGGGGGTCTCTAGGGCAGAGTTCAAGTCACACGATATTATTTTTCTAATCCAATTTACCTCAGAAATATTGACCGTGAATATTGAAATATCAATGTCATTTACTTTCACGCAGGGCTGTGGAGCCGGAGTCGGAGTCGTAAGTCATGAAGTCGGTGATTTTTAAAGGAGCCGGAGTTGGAATCGGAGTTATTTTTGTCATTAGTGCAGAGTCGGAGTCTTTTTAAGTAGGCCCTCTCCGGTTTTTTTAAATACAAATTTTAAAATATCAAATACGAAAACGATGTATTAATAAATATTAATTTTCATACGGAAATTTATGTACTTATAGCATAGGTATATAAACTGAAAATAAAAGCAGAAAGAATGTTTGAAGCGTGAACAAATATTTATGTTATTGGACCGAAGTCGGATTTTAAGGTTGGAGTCGTTGTTGGAGTCGGATTTGATCCGAAACTGGAGTCGAGGCCGGAGGCGGAGTCGTTAAATTTTGAAGCAACTCCACACCCCTGCTTTCATAATACATTGTCGTTTATAAATTATGTAATATATAAAAAAATAAATATGAAACACATTTATATTAATTAAAAAATAAGCAAAGTTTGCCAATATTTATTTTCCATAATTAAAATAAAAAATCATAAATAATTATTTTGCACAGGTGTTTTCACGGGAGGTTTCTTTTTGAAATTGCAATTAAACACATTAGATTGTTGAAAATTGTCAATGTTTTTATTTTATGTTAAAGTTCTGACATGAACATTATACGTGGAATACAATATCTGACAAGTGGCCGCCGCGACTACGTTGATAGATGTCCATTATTTTGACGAAATTTTGCATGACTCTTGCGCACAATTGTGGCTCTATCTCAGCAATCACGCCGCAAATCTCGTCTTTCAGCTGTCGAATTGTTCGAGGATTATTAGCATAAACCATTTCTTTAAAAAATCCCCAAAGAAAAAAGTCCATCGGCGTGATATCGCACGATCTTGGTGGCCAATTTTGATCGACATGACGAGAAATTACACGGCCTGGAAACCTTGTGTGCAATAACTCAATTGTTTGATTCGCTGTGTGGCTGGTGGCACCGTCTTGCTGAAACCAGAAGTTTTCCACATCCATACCATCCAACTCAGCCCACAAAAAATTGGCTATCATATCACGATAACGAACACTATTAACGGTTACCGCGGCACTAGCAGCGTTTTCAATAAAAAAAAAATGGTCCAATGACACCGTCGGCCCAAAATCCGTACCAAACAGTGACTCGTGGTGGGTGCATAGGTTGTTCTTCAATCACACAAGGATTCTCAGCGCCCCAAATTCTGCAATTTTGTTTGTTAACGTAACCATTGAGTTGAAAATCTTCATCACTGAAGATGATTTGTGTCGACAAATCGGAATTATGCTGTTGCATCGCTAAAACCCAATTGCAGAACTCACGGCGCTGTCCATGGTCGGCTGGTTTCAATGTCTGCGTTAACTGGATCTTGTATGCGTGTAAGTGCAAACCCTTGGTCAAAATACGCTGCACAGTGCTTGTGGAAAGGTCCAGTTGCTGTGCACGACGACGAATCGAAGTTCGCGCGTCATCGGCCACACTTTCTTCCACTGCGGCTATGTTTTCAGCCGAACGACCGCTGCGAAGACGCACGGGTGTTTTTATGTCCGCCACAGAACTAATGCGTTTAAATTTTGCAATCAGTTTTGTAATGGCGGTCTTACTTGGGCGATTATGAATACCAAAATGATCACATAAATTGCGTAACGTGGCCACGATAGATTCCCCATTTCGGCAATAGCATAGGGCAATAGGTTTTCACAATAAGTACACGTTCCTCGTTCGTATAGCGCTCCATTATTGAAACGTCAAGACTTCATTCACAATGGGCGCATCCAGCACCTCGTAGCGCTAGCTAGCGCTACCAACCGCTACCTCGCTATGTGGTGCTGAATGCGATTAGTGTCGCTAGCTAACATTTTTTTTTTGCTACGGTCTGCTAGCATAAACATCTGCATCTGTTTGTATTGTTGCTATGGTAACAGTAGCGTATTGGTAGCGTGTCATTCAGAGCCAGTGAAATAAAAGCCAACATTGGCTTTTATTTCACTGTTCAGAGCATAGAATAAGTAATATATATATCTTCTAGTGTTGCTGCTTTGTGGATGGCGTTCAATGTTGCTGGCATACTATTTACTACAGTTTCACAAACTGATATTGGGGTTTCGAATAAATTAAGAAAGCCCTGTACCCAACTGTCTCTTTTCAAATCGGCGATTCGTAATCTATGACGAGGATCAATAGTTAGCAAGCTGGGTATTAGTGATTTTGCAGCATAGTTCACTTCTTGCCATACTGATGAAGAGAAATTGATTTGTCCGGCTTTGATGCGCGCCATAATCGCTTCGTCACTATTATCACCATCACTTGATGTGGTACGAAATGGAGTACTTCCACATAACATTATATAGAGAATAACTCCCAAAATCCATAAGTCACAATTTTCCTCGTAATCGTGTTGGTCGCAATCGAGAACTTCAGGTGCAGCATACTTCCAAAGTGAAACACGGTGTCTGGAATTGTTCGGTGTCCTCTTTCAATGCGGCTAAACCAAAATCGACGATTTTAATCTCGGAATTCTCGTCATCCGAGGTAAATAACACGTTTTCCGGCTTCAGATCTCTATGAACAATGCCGCACGAATGAATGAAATGAATAGCCGAAACTAATTTACGTAGAATTGAACTGGCTTCGTCTTCGGTAAGTTTTGTTTTTCGTTTTATACGCTGCAGCAGTTCACCGCCCGTGAGCAATTCTAAAACTAGGTAAGTGTGCAGCTCGTCCTGATACGATTCGTAAAATGTGACAATATTGGCATGGCCTTGACACTCGTCGCGAATAGTAATCGCTATTTTGTAGCGCTGTAGTACCAACTTAACCATATTTTGCGCGAATTTCAAAAAGTAACCTTCCGTTGAGACACCTTTATTTTATAACATTTTAATATTGGTTAAAAAAAATAAGAATATACATTTTTGTTGAAATTAATAGTTGTATAAATATACTTATTAAATTTTATAATTTCATCATAACATTCATCTATAAATATTATTATGTAGGAAGTGTAATAGAAATATAAATTTCGAATATTTGGTCAAATAATAATACTAAAAAGTTTTTATAATTATTGACAATGATTTCATATTGATATATACCTGAATTTTGTTGAGAGAAACATTAAAATATTATTATATTTAATTAAACTGATATTTGTTTTTGTCTTTACCTTCACCCTAATGATTTTATAGTCTATTTTATATAATATTATGGAAATCTACCACTTTTTGTTTGTTCATCATCTGAATAATTTTAATTTAATTTGAGATTATCTCAAATGATTTTCATAATCAAATGATATATAATTTTTCATTCAAATCATATTCAAATGAACTAGTTTTTATTTTTGTACAGTGTGAAACCGGTTTAGTGTAATGAAACGGATGAAACGTAATGTAAATAATTGAAATAATATTCAAATATTTTGTTCAAACTATTATTGTTCCACTTATATGAAATAAAAATTGGATACAGAAATCATGTCACAAGATTCCGGTAAGTTTGAGTTTAGAATTACTTTTGAATATGAAATATATAACGTATTGAAACATAACCTTACATTTGTAATGTTAAAAAAATCTTAAGGAATAAGTTTTTATTCGAACAATAGTTTATTTTATAAGATTATGTAGTAATATATGTATAAACAAATTAATAAATAATTTGAATATGAAATATACAATAACATATTAAAACATAACCTTACATTTGTAATGTCAAAAAATCGTAAGGAATAAGTTTTTATTCGAACAATAGTTATTTTATGAGATTTATGCAGTAATATATATAAACAAATTAATAAAAAATTTGGATATGAAATATACAATAACATATTGAAACAACCTTACATTTGTAATGTCAAAAAAATCGTAAGGAATAAGTTTTTATTCGAACAATAGTTATTTTATAAGATTTATGTAGTAATATATATATATATAAACAAATTAATAAATAATTTTATTTCTTTTTGTAGACTCCCTTTCTAATTACAAAATACCTATGAATGTTTCATCGGATACTGTACAAAATATGACAAGTGTGGTAGATATGGCTTATATGAATGCTTCTTACGATCCAAACATGGTACAATGTCAACCACATATGATGCAAATGTGGAATTATCAATATCAGAATATGATGCAGCCGATTGCACAAACCTCATCGCCGGTTATAAGTGCTCCGCCCGCTCTGAATGCGAATGGAATTAAAAGGAAAATAGGTAAATGCAGCTGAAACTAATTACTTATATTATTCGTTTTTATTTAACATTTTATTTATAATTTTACATTAAATGACAATTGTATTTATTGAACGAACAATCCCTTCTGTAAGAGGAAATAATAATCGATAACAAATTGGTAAAGCGGTTTTATATATACCTTTTTGGCATTTGTTACAAAGCAATTATAATAGGTTTTAGCGACTTCACATGCATTTGAGATTGATTTTGATGCTGGAAATAGAATTTTTAATATTTATTACTTAAATGCAAATTAATGGTTAGGTTGTTTTTAATATTATTTGTTTTTAAAGTGTAGTAAACTAAACTATAACAGTTGCTAATGACAGGGATGCAAAGACTCTAAGAATTTTTCCATATTTTGACTTGATATAACAATATTAAGAATTCCGAAATTTTAATGAATATTTTTACATTAAAATAAATATTATAATGTATAAGTTACCTTGTATAGTGCAAGTATTTATATTATTTTCAATGAAAATTGCTTTGTCTTTTTGATTATTTTGTATAAACATTTCTTTAAGTGGTTTATATGCTTTCAAAATGTTTGCTTTAATGATTGTGTTGTTACTTGCCATCTAAAACAATATATTGAAAGAATGTTAAAAAAAATATTAACATTAATATAATTGATTTCTCTTACAAAATGTAGTGATTTCGATATACATGCTATAAAACAATTCCCATTCTGTGAAATTTTTGCATCTAAATTGTATATGTTGGTAAGTTCCTCTAAAGTGGAAGTAAATATTTATCATTTACAGTTATTTTAATTTAAGAATTCAATTCATTTACTATCACCAAATATGTATAAAATATCAAATATAACATCAAGATTTTATTAATTATTGAATGTATATATTGACATTTAAATAGCATTATTTATTAAAACTTATGGCTGGTACCAGAAACTTGGTTAAAACTAATTTTCAAAAATTCAACTGTCATAAAACCAGGAATAAACAAATGATTTGAAACACCCCAAACTAGCATTTATATTAATAATCACCGTGGAACAAATTAAATGTTGTGTCTGCACCCATAAGCAAGACGACACATCCGATAAACTAGATTTTTTTCCTCTTTTGATACGTCCAACCCGTTTGGTGGTATTAGGTCAGGATTTTTTTAAACTCAATTTTCTGTATTAAAAAATTGTATTTAAAGAAATTTAAGGGGTATCTTTAAAATATTCATATTTTTTGCGTTTTTTTGACAATGTTCCGTGATTTATTGACAAATCAAATCCTTAAAGTGTAATCTTTTGAAAGTATTACTCGTTTATATAATTCTAATCAATAGACAAGGAATAATGCCATCCAAAAGATAAGCTAAATAATTGTAGAAAAAAGCGGGGTTTTCATTGTAAACTACACTTGATATTTTGACAGCTTGTGTGGTGAAATTTTCAGAATGATCTATAAAACGTCTATCCAAGCTTTATTTCGATTTAAAATTATGTCATGAATGAATGTTATGATATGCATTTTTTAAATAGTTTTAATACAATTTTTTTAATATAGAAAATTGAGTTAAAAATATTTTGACCTGATACAACCAAACGGGTTGGACGTACGAAAAGGGAAAAAAATCTAATTTAATTTGTTGTATATACTGACATTTAAATAGCATTATTTATTAATTATTATTTGCTATTAAAATTTAATGGCTGGTACAAGAAAATCGGTTAATACAGGTTTTAAAAAAATTCAATTGTCGTAAAGCCAGGAATAAACAAATGATTTAAAACACCCCAAAACCGAGTTTGTAGCTACCATTTATATTAATAATTATTTTAAAATTCTCAGAGTTAACAAAATGACCAGTGATCAATTTAACTTGTTTGCTATAAATTTGTAAAGAATAAAATTTTGTTTAAAAATTAATACGTTATTATTGTAAGATATCAAATCTTTCTAAGAAAAATTTTAAGTTATTTTATATAACAATTAATAGAAAAAATCTGTCTATTGTCATACACTAATAAAAAATTTAAATAAGGTTATATTTTGGCATTTATTTTCTTATAACACTTACGTATCTATATATATAGTCAATTAATCAACTGTTTTTAATAATTGAAAATTAATAAGAATTTATTTTAGTTAGCGTGATACAAACTATAAACTAAGTTTTCTGTTACATGCATATAAAGATTAAATTTTACTTGAGAAAGAAATATTTTACTTATGTTTAATGACCTATATACAATTTTTAAACGAACACCTGTATAGTAAAAAAGTTTTAGCTAGTATTTTAAACAAAAACAAAAAAAAACTGTTTATTACGATTTATGACTAATTGTTGAAAGTGATATTAATAATATAAACTTATAAATCAAATAATTTGATTGTAAGACGACAAAAAATAATTTTAATTATTCAAGTTTATTTTTTTAAAATATTTTTGTAATTAGTTAATTTTCCGCAAAGTAAATGTTTCATTTTATGGTTTAATAAATTTTAAATATATAAATAATTATTACTTGTATCGATTTTAGTTTCATTTTTGCATGCAGGCAATATATATCGTAACTCTGATGCCAATTCTGCTAAACTCTATAAATATCAAAAGAAATTTTATTATTCAATAAAAATTATTTCTTATTTACATTACTGTCACTTACAGCTAAAGTTGAAGCACAAATTGTCAACAATAAAAATAAGTTTATTAAAATTTTCATGTTGTTTACTATTTATTTTACTAGTAACTAAAAATTGTATTGACTGCTATTTATTCAAAATTATTATTATGGGATGAGCGATTTTACATTTTTTTTAAGAATTTTTTTCTCTGTGACGTGATTAACGTATTTTAATATAAAATCGTTATATTGTATTTATTGAAGGTTAGTAATATAAACTTAATTATGTAACTTAGGTTTGTTATTGAAATTTATTTTAAAATAAATTGTTTTATGATATATGTTTGTTATTAAAAATATTTACGTAAATTAGGAGAGATTTATGTGTTTACACAATGCATGGTAACATGTTTTTATAAAATATTTTTATTAAAAATGTCTTTTTGATGATTTATTGATAAGTTTAAATTACAATTAAATTGATTTATAAATAATATACTAAACTAATACGTATTTTCAAAACTAAAAATTCGGAATGAAGAATGTATTATAGTTTACAAAAGTCCCATCTGTAATTAAAAAAAAAAGTACATTAAACAGTATACAAAAATATTTAAATATCATCGAATCAGTTTCATAAAATATTAGTATATACATAATAACTTTGTAAATTTAGTTTTTATAGACTTTGGAATTATGCTTTTATATATCGTGTTTGTTTTGGCATTTATTACTTATTGACAACAATTAGATACTAAATTAATATAATTTTTTATGCTTATTTGTCATACTATAATGTTTTGATTTCTTAATGTCAAAAATTGTTAGCTACTCAAAGATATATATATATATATATATATATATATATATATATATATATATATATATATATATATATATATATATATAATTAGATATGATATTTTTTTTGGAGAAATTGTTTATAAACTGATTCGATAAATAATGTTTTAAAAAAATACCTCTTTAATTCCTTTAATAATACATTCAAAAATGCCTTTTGCTGCAGTACATTCGTCTTCGTCGTCTATATGCAAAATATCAAATAAAAATTATTAAAATAAAATTTAAAAAAGAAATATAAATTAATTTATACATACGTTGTATATCACATGTGTCTAAAATTGATAGAATTTTATCATATTTTTCGCCTTGAAAAATAACTCGCAATGGTTCTATAATTTGTAAGATATTGTCCTTCCAAAGTGTATTATTTTCCGAAATCTATAAAAAATCAATGTATAATTAATAACTTTGTAAAATAAATCCCAAACTATTAAACGGAACAATAATTGTATATTTATTTGAGTGTTTGTAAATTTTATTTTGAAAATGCCTAACGATTTTGATCAAATTTTGTGAATCTACTTTTATTGGGTGTGGAAAATTCATTTAGAATGGAAAAAACTTACTTTGAAATTTGTTTTTGGCACAATTAATATTTTGACATATTGCTGTCATAAAGTGACATACATACATACACTATTACGCTATATACCGAAAAGGATGTGGCACAAACTCTTTCTACTATGCTGAAATTAGTTTTTTCCAAATTTTTGCTTAATCTACATTCATGATATCACTCATACACCATGGAAACATTACAAAATTTGTGGTAATATGATAAAATAAAAATATAATTTTTTATAGGGTCATTTGTTTTGATGAAGCGATTCTATTTAATTTAAAGAATGATAAATTTATAGAAAATTTCCAGAATGTTAGTATTAATTATAAATTATATAGAAAATATTGATTGATTATAAAAAATTGTTTTTGTAATATTTTTCTTGACATTAAAGTTGAGTAGTAGTAGTAAGTTGAGGAGTAGTAGTAGAAAAAGAATTCAGTTTTTGTTTTAGGTTTCAAGTAATTTTAAATATGAAAATTTAAAAAAGATTGTTTTGATTATATGTTCAATTAAAACATTTGTAATTTTAATAAACCACAGAATTTAGTCCATTAACAATTTAGAGCATAGTAAAAATCTTTCAGAACTCATTACATTAAAATAAAAATATTTGGGGTTAAGTTCTGTATATATTTTATTTAAAAATCGACCTTTCAATATACTATATGTATATCATCATTAGGAAAGAAATATACAAAACGTTGATTTTTAAATAAAATATATACACAACTTAATCCTAAAGCTTTTTTTAAATTTTAATTCAGAGTATTTATTATATAAAATGTAATAACTATTTGACAATATTTTATACTGGGCATGTTCTAAATAGTTTCTGATTTCCATGGTTTGTTAGAAAACATTATTAAACCAGTTGCACAAAGTATTGTTAACTTAAGCAATGAATTAATTAGGCAATGAGATTATCAATTGTCTTTGTAGCGCCTCATTCATTGGCCTACTAAAATTTTAGTTGCCAAGTTAACTTATTGATAAGTTAACAACGTTTTATGCAATAGTGATGATATACGTTTGCGTGGACGTCCGATGCGTAGTTGGAGTGGTATTATTGAGAGTGTTTTGCGTGAGCGAAAGTTTCCAAGTAGTAGGAATAAAAGAGCATGTTTGAGAGGAATTATGAATGTGGATGAAGCGAAAGTTGCTTGTTTGGATAGGAATGTTTGGAGGCGACTGATTTCGGAATGATAAAAAGAGTTTGTGCTACACCCTTTCGGGTACATGGCGTGATTGTGTATGTATGTATGTATGTATATAATTAGTTTTGCAAATAACTTACTACATCCAATTGTTTTCCGAGACATGCTATGTAACATTGTGCTGGTCTGTCTTCAGGAACTCTCAGCATTTCAACTTCAGCGATTTGTTCTAAAATTAAAAAATAAATAATAATAATAATTAAAAAAAAGAATTAAATAATATTTTCAGACTCACTTTTTGATACATTAAGTTTGTTTTTACATACTAGCATGGCACCCATGTATCTTTTTTCGAGTTGATCTAATTTAATACCCTGGAAATTTAATAATAATATTATAATAGTATGAAATAAATAGGGATAGGGACAGTTAAATCGAACTACAAATCAATTTTTCTTAGAGATCGTTTAAAATAATTTCATTGCCTACTTTTTGTAATTTTTTTTTTCGATTGCCCTGTAGATTATTATAATTTATATATGTAGCAAAAGTTAGTGTTAATTAGTTAGGATGGTTCGGACATCTTGAGTGAATGCCTAATGAACGTTTGGTTAAAAAAATTTGTATGAATGATTTTGAAGCTATACGTTTGCGTGGACGTCTGATGAGTAGTTGAAGGTGGTATAATCGAGAGTGTTTTGCGTGAGCTGAAGTTTCCAAATAGTAGGAATAGAAGAGCATGTATGAGAAGAATTATTATGAATGTGGATGAAGCTAAAGTTGCTTGTTTGGAGGAAACTGATTTCGGGCTAATGGAAAGAGTTTATGTCACACCCTTTTGGGTACATGGCGTGATTGTGTATGTATGTATGTATATATAGGTTTAGTGTCCATTCCTAGTATAAAATATTTATTAAAAATAATTCTATGTAATTACTTACGCCTTCAATGAACACCAAAATTGTTAAAAATAAAATGACACTAAAGATTTTATTCATCTTGACGATTTAAGTAAGCAAACTATACTAAATGAGATATGCATAATGTTTGACTTTTATATGTTAACGAAACAATAAATTACTCATTTAAACTACAATATTTATAAATATTGTCACCTGCAAATTAGTAATGAACATATAATTGTTCAAATTAATATATGATTGTTTAATAGTCAAATCAAATTAACTTATTAAAATTGATGTTTATTTTAAAGGTGAATACATATTCATAAATGACAACACACAACAAGTAATTACAAATTAATTAAGTACATATGAAATTCTAATAAATAATGTTTTTATTTTCATACTTTTTTTTAGATAAAGATATTCAATCGGAATTAAACGACCCGTCTTTGCCGAAAGAATTAACAGCGCTATTCCAACCGTTATTTTGTAAGTTATGTACCGTACATTTAAATAGTAACTCGAATGCTACACTGCATTATCAGTCGAAAAATCATGCGAAAAAAGTGCGGAAATTTCTAATTGATTATTCGGAAAGAACAGGGGAACCGTTGCACAAAAAAGCCCTCGTCACTAATAAACATACTACAGTGGTAAGTTGTAGTTTGTTAATTTAATTGTATAGTTTCTGACATTAATTTTTTGTTTTGTTATTCTGATGCATAATATTGCTTTTACTATAAATAAAACTTTAAAATAAATGATTCGTAGTTTTCGTTTGGTTTTCGGTAAATTATTACAGACGTTTCTTGCTAGCTAGATTATTAGATTAGTTACTATTATTATTATTATTATTATTATTATTATTTTATATTATATAACAAATAAGGGTAGCAATAGTAAGTACTGAATAAATAGAGCTAGTCGAAAATGTATTATTAATTATATTATTAAATAAATAACAGCCCAGAACTATTGGTTTACTATATTCGTCATCTTTGTTTTTCATCTCTTAAAATATTCCATTCAAAGATTGAAAATTTATCTTGGCAGGGCATAGCTTCGCATAATAGTACAGTATATACAAACATTTTTCCAGTAAGGCTAAAATCGATAATTTTATATCGAAACAACATCAAAAATAATATTTTTTGCTTGTTTTTACGAAAGTAATAGGTTCCTCTACACAACTGAAATTTTCGGAAAACGCGTGTAAATACATACCGGGTGTTCGTTCGTCAAGTTCGTATGGGCGTTTAACATGCAATTTCGATAAATTGCGATATACTTCTTTCTAGAGTTAAATTCGGAGAAATACTTAGAATACTTTTTGATAGACAATAAAAAGTTTTATAATTTAGTTTTAGTTTTAATTTGCTAGCATGTGCCGTTTGGATGCTTGAATTTTTTTTTATTTTTTTGTTTTTATTTTTCTCTCAAAAACTGTGAGGATTAAGAAATTAAGCTTGATATGGAAAAATGCGGAACAACGAGTACTATAATTGAGTGAAAAAATCATTATTCTATTATGCATCGTTTAGTAGAAAAAAATTAAAAACTGAATTTTTGAAAATCACTCAAGGGTGTACACCTTTGACATTTTTCTCAAAATTAGACTTTTTCCAAAATTTTCTTAAAAAAATCTGAAAAAACTTTTTTCTCTAATTCATACTGATTTGGCAGGAAAGAAAAAATAAATTAAAATGCAAAAAATATTAATTTTCAATTATTTAGAGAAGTTAGAGAAAAAAGTTACTTAGCTATTATGTAGCTAATTTTTTTCTTTATTTTACTGAATTTTTTCAGATTTTTTTAAGCAAATTTTGAAAAAAGTCTAATTTTGAAAAAAATCCAAGGGAACCCTTGACAAATTTTTTAAAATGTAGTTTTTAATTTTCTTGAACTAAAACCACCTCAAAAATCGAGCTTGCAATATCAGCCAATATGTTTACGAGTTGAAGAAAAACTAAAAAAAATTTACATAAACTTAGTTCTGTCCCGTTACGCCTATTTCTGAATACACCTTTATTGTGAAATAAAAATTAAAAAAATAGCAAAAGATTTCAGGTTGAATTAACAATTGAAAAAGTAATAATACACGAGTAATAATATTAACAATATTTGAAAATACTGACAATATTACTAACGATGTAAGTTTAATATTGTTATATTGAATTAAATGTATAATGTTTACTGATATTGTTAATATTATCGATCAATTATATTGATCGTATACGATACCAAGAACTCCTATATTTTTGTATATTGTTAATTTGTTATTTCTTTTTTGTTTTTCAAAAATATAATTTATGAATAAGTTACATAAATTATACAGAAAAGATTATATTGAAAAGATATCATAATTTTTTTTTAGTATTTTTAATTATCATTTAGTAATTAAAAAATAATGACCCGTATTTTCACCTCATTTATAAAAGTGATTTTAGCCAAAAGTGTTTTTGACATTTACTTAAAATTATTTATTAAGCACTGTATAATAGTTTATTTCAATTTTATAATATCAAATATAATAAAATTGATCCAAAATAGAAAAACTATTTATATTTGATCAATAACAGAAGCAAAAACTTAGTTTGAAATTAATGATAAAAGCAGTTTTTCACGAAAAAGTGAGGTGAGAATACGGGCCAATATATTTTCAGTTTTCTTAAAAATACTAGAGTAATTAAAAAATATAAATATTATTTGTTATAACAATGAATTTTCTATAGGATGATCCAAAATACACGTACTGCTCGACATGTGATTTGCATCTTACAAGTAAACTACATGCTGAACAACATTACATGGGTAAAAATCATCAAAGGTATTTTTCGTTCGAAAATAATACAGTAAAACCTCGATATAACAGACTAATTGGGGGAGGGGGTGTCCGTTAAAGCCGAAAGTCCGTTTTATAAAAATAGGTTTAAAATAAATCATAACACTTTTTTTTTGAAAATACGCTCTACATATCGCTCCGTCCAGCTGCAGTCTACGAGCAGAATGGCATTATGTCTCAAATTCTCGTGCTAGACGTATGACGTGATTATCATGGCCGCTAAAAATTGTTTACATGCGGCGACACTTGAATTTAAGCATGTATAATATTAACAGAACGTTTTTAATTTTTTTTACATTTGACCGGATTTTTTGTCCGTTAAATAGAGGTCCATTATATCGAGGTTTTACTGTACTTAAAAAATTATTTATTAATGATTATTTATTATTTATAGAGCTGTCTCCAAAACTGCTCCACCAGCGGGTGCTGGATATTATGACGAAACCGGAATGTGGCATAGATTGTACGAAAAAATCCAATTTGATTATTGAAAGAAGTCTCTTGAATGATATTAGCATGCCGAAATAATACATTTTATCGCTGTTCGGCACTATTTTAGATAGAAAATAAATTATTGAATATTTTAAATTATTCTAAAGGAAAGAAAAAATCATATCATTTCGATCGGGATTCGAACGCGAATGAATAAATATTTTTTCATTTAATATTATTAAAGTATATTCATAATTTAAAATAAATATAATGCAAGGTGACTTAATATCAAGATAGATTACGCCATAACGCAGTTTATAGAGTGTGTACTTAATTTGCAGGGTGTATAACGGGCGAGAAAAGCGGGAATTTTGTTACGCGGGAAAAAAGCGGGAATTATGCTAGGAATTTTTTCGTTGTGCGTGAATTTTTAAAAAATTTGTAATATTTAAGGATTTAGAACGAAGGAAAAGATTGATGATGGAAGGTCTTCATAAAATTTCAAAATAAATAAAGAAAAAGAAGTTGGAATTATAATTTGATGATTGCGATAGTTCATGTTCCATGCTGTAATTGTGATAAATAATAATAAATAACTTCGATTTAACACTTTTTTAACTTCTTTTTTCGTTAAACTTGTATATTACATACGGGAATTTTTTAAATATACGGGAAAAAAGCGGGAATTATACGGGAAATTTATTTCAACTTTTCGTTATACACCCTGATCTGTCTTGTCTATTTATGTTGTCAATACAGTTTAATGCCCGTATGCATAAACATTTTCGTTAAAAATATCGGTTTGTTAAAATGAAAATTCTTGGATCTCGTAAGAAATTTCAGTGAAATATACATAGAAAGATTTCTTACGGAATCTAAGAGTTTTCAATTTAACGAATCGTTATTTTTAACGATGAGTCGGTAATATATTTAATTAGCATCCTCTGTTAAAAATGACATTATTGTTACATAAGTTGGCGAGTTTTTTCCAATTTGTTTTTAAAATTTTGCTATGTGCGTGTGTATGTATTAAAAATGTGTGACAGAAATTATAAATATAATTGTAATTACCGGATTACATGTAATTGTAAACATTGTGTTGCAGATTATCTATATGTAATTTGTACCAATGTTACATCATAAAATATAGTGTAAATTGTCTTGCTTATAAGTTATCCTCATATAATTTTATTGTGTGTTTAAATTAGTAATTTGGAACATAGTTATCCAAATTGTCACATGAACCAGCTGATTTTTAGACAAGTAAATTTATATTTCATATGTTGTACTTATTGGTACATGTGTATTGGCATTCAAAAGACTTATTTTGATAATCAAATTACAATTATTGTTTTATAAAAACGATAATATTCCTTCATTTACTTGTTTATATTGACAGAGAAAAACCAAAACCAGATACAACGGGGGGACGATTTGGTATTGGAATGGCATTTGTTAAACCGGAAGAATTACCACCACAACAATCTACTGATTCGAAGCTGAGCACAAATTCGAAATTTCTTTGCGATTTATGTAAGGTTGCAACAACGTCGGCTGAACATTTGCAAATGCATATGAATGGACAGAAACACAAGAAGCTTTTGAAAAAGTCTGGTCTCGGACAAGTTACGCCTGTAATTGATGATGGATTTGGAGATTTAGGTACGATTAAGAATACGAGAAAGTGTTAGAAATAAACTCAATAAAATGATTTCGAATTATGTTTTATTTTTATTTTTCCTTTTGCGACTTAGATTAGATTAGATTTTTTTTAAAATACATGCTATATGAGGTTAGATATTTTTTTTGACATTTAAACGAATTTCATACAAAACTATATATGTATTATGCAGAAATTTATTTGAGGTACATTAAAACCTATTAATCTATAAAATAATACAGTAGAACTTTTATAGTAACCCGTTGTAAAGTGGGCCTTACATGATCTTTCGGAATGATATTCAGACCGAAGATTGACATTCTGATTCAAGGTGATGAACGGATGTACGGATTTCCAAATATTTCGAAATCTGAGCTTCAATCCACGGAATGTGGAGGGGAAAATGACAGTCTGAATAGCCACGCCAGATTCGCATTTTTTGGTGTTTCAATGTCAACTGAGCTAAAATTACTTTAATCATCAGCAGTGGCGCAGCCAGGATTTTATCTTGGAGAAGCAAAAAAAAGCAAATACCAACCAGATTTCCACTTTATCTTACATGAATCGAATAATTAATAGTTTAAAATAATGAATGTTGGCTCAATATTTTGGGGTAAATAATTGTAGCGTTAGAAGTGACTGCTGAATATATGACTAAACGAATAAAAATTGTTTTATCATCAGACTGCCAGTTTGACTGATAAGTGTAGGGTCTTTGTGATTGAATGACAATCTCATTCCTGATGGACCGTGTAAGGCCTGCTTAAAGAGATTCACCACACCCTTTTAATAATGTTAGTGAAAGTTGCAGCCTGTTTTTTAAAATTTTTTTTTTTCTCCAGTCTCCGACTGCGACTCTCTACACAAGTTTTACTGCAACTATTTATGTTGATATTTCAATTAATAAGTAAAAATTTTAATTACAAAAAAAACTTATACGATGTTGACAAATTGCACTGATTCAATTTTAAAATTTAATTCAAAAATAAAATAAAGTATGTGCGCAAAAATCATTAAATTAAAAGAAAACTAATTGATATTATTCAAAAATAAAATGAAGTTTGTTCAAATGTCTAATGTAGATGAAAAAAAAAAATTAAACGATAAAAATATAAATGTTAATAATGTATCGACAATTAAAATTAACTCAAATCTATTTAGTGACAAAATTTAAAACTAGCTTTTAAAATTGATTTAATTATGTCCCTAATACGATGTAATTTTTATTGAAATTAATTAGATTTGTGAAAAAAATTTAACATTTGTGTGATTAGAAATAAAAGAAATTATTTAAAATAACTTTGTTCTTTTTTGTAATGATATCTACAAGTTTATCCTTACACTTTTGTTTTTCGTCATTTCTTTTCAATATTTTTGATACTGTGATAAAGAAAGATATTTCCAATGATATTTGTTTCCATATCAATTGAGAAACTTCTTATAATTAGTCTATTACATTATTTTTACGTCATCCAGATGGCGGATATTTTTTCATAGGAATATACAGAGTGTTAAGTATTACAACTCCGTGGTTTTTAACATATCGCATATCACAAAGAGAAGTATAAAAAAATGTATACTTTAGGATGTATACTTTTATAAATGTAAATGTATAACTTTTTCGTATAATAAACGCAAAATTATTAAATTGTGTTATTTTTCTTTGTGATATGCTGAATATTTTAATAATTATTATGTTTATGATTATTTATATTGCAGGACCAGACGAGGTACCCGAAGACAACATATTAAACAGCGTCATCTCGAACGATATAGAGAAAAAAGATTATTCAGTGTATCGTACTCCATCAGGTTGGTACTACTGTGAATCATGTAATCAGGCATTAAATTCTGAACACCAGTTTGTCCAACATTTAGCTAGTAAAAAGCATTTGAAGAAGAAAACTGTCCCAGCACAGAAATAAAATGTCATATACCAAATATATAATATATATTTTTCGATTATGAATTGAAAATGATAACTTTCAAAAGGTTAAATATCTTTTATTTATTTATTTTAATGTGTTTATATTCTTGCACAGGCGTTTGTGTATGTTTATTCAATTATAAGATGTATAATTAATTGTTAAATAAATATATTAAGCGCAATATTTGGGTGAAATATACAAACAAGTTTTATTTGTTTATATTAAAATTATCAGGACTTTTTAAATGTTTTACAACTGATTGTAGTTTAGTGAATTTATTCTAAACTTGTCAGTTAGGAAGTATGTTAATAGCATCAAATGAATAATAATTATTTAAATAAAACAATTTAATATACCACGTTTTCAACACGGAATAAAAAGTATAAAATAATTTCTTCCAGCCCCATACAGATTTATAACCCCATACAGAAAAAGTGACACAACGACGACAGCTACTCCCTACACTCCTTAGTATTATCTATTGCATGCACCCCACGTTTTTCTATATGGGGCTAGGAGAAATTATTTTATACTTTTTAGTTTGTGTTAAAAACGTGATAGGGTCAACCGGGGTAAGTGTGGCCGGAAAATTCGTAGTTTCAACTTCAAGCAAACATAAAACAGCTAATTTTAAACATAATTCATCGTTTAAAAATAAAAATGTAGCTTCATTATTTTTCAATCGCCAGGTTCTTTGAAATACTTATTAAACAAAAAAGTACATATTTTTTTTTCTGTTTCTTCTGTATAGAAAAAAATGGCCACACTTTCCGCCAAAACGGGTAAGTGTGGATCATGTTTGGGTAAGTGTGGTGAATTATAATTTCTTCATATATTTATTCAGTATGGATTATTGGGTAAATGTGGTCAGTAGTTAGAAATGGATTTGTATTTGGAACAAGTGATTTTTTTTTCGGCTTATAATAAAAATTTGCTGTTATGAGATAAATCTGTTCTAATATTTGATACATGTTAAAAAGACTTAAATTTAATTAAAAATTGTACTAATTTAAAGAATAAAGGATTTGATACCAACAGGAAGATGCTGCCACACTTACCTCATTTCCACACTTACCCCGGTTGACCCTATATTAATTTTTTTTTATTTAAATAATTATTTTCTGCTTTTTAGTCTTGTTTAACTTTAACTTTAACCTAATTAGTTAATTATAATTTTATTAAGTATAGTTATATAATTGTAATTAAGTTAATTAGCTTTAATTTAATATTTCTAATATTATTAATTAATTAATTAATATTGCATTGTCATTCAGTTCTAATTGTAAGCTATGTTTATAGTTTCAAATCTCTAGCTCATCGCGTTAGTGTAAAATCGATAGCAAAATTTGTACCAAACAAACAAACAAACAGACAAGAAAGAAAGCGAGTGAATAAAAACGTGTTAAAAATGTCATTTTTGATATTTTAAATTTGCATTAATATAGTGATAGTGATTGTATATAAGGTGGTGTGTAACATTGAAGTCTCAAGTTTTCGTGCTTCTGAAACGGAGTTTATTTGGTCCATAGTTTAGGGCCGACTCTGATTAACAGTGTAAGTAAAAAATGCTAATTTTAAAGGAAAATTTAAAACAATTTTGTCGCTAGATGTACCATAAGTTCTAACATTCTTCTCCGGTTTAAGATGTTAATAAATGTGTCTCATTTTCTTGAAAAATCTAATAATTCAGATTTTAAATTGTTGTTTTTAATATTTATGTTTAATTTTCTATTAATTAAATTTGTCATTAATTCAAAAGTTTTATCACTATTGATTTTGGAAAGATATTAGGATATAACCAATAAACGTCATATTATATACCGTTTTGATCGTGAAATTGAAGGAGATTAAATGCTGGTTGTAAGGTTTTATGTGCTTTGGGAACTTTTGCTAGGAATGTAAATGTTTCCAAAGCAGCCCGTTTGAGTATATTTAATGCAATTTTGGTGCCTACGTTGATGTATGGTAGTGAATGTTGGGTTTGGTTGCAAAAGCATAAACGGAAAATGACTACTGTGGAAATGAGATTTTTACGTGGGGTATGTGGTGTAAATAGAAGAGATCATATGATTGAGAGTGTTTTGCGTGAGCGAAAGTTTTCAAGTAGTAGGAATAAAAGAGCATGTATGAAAGAGGAATTATGAATGTGGATGAAGCGAAAGTTGCTTGTTTAGATAGGAATGTTTGGAGGCGACTGATTTCGGGATGATGAAAAGAGTTTGTGCCACACCCTTTTGGGTACATGGCGTGATTGTGTATGTATGTATGTATGTATTTAATACATATTGCTGTTTTTGGGATAATCTGATCTTAAATTTTTGTAAAATTCAGAGATCGGTTTCAATTTTTTTTTGACAATCGCCGGTCACGGCCTATTATAACGGCCTACCGGCGAAAGCCCGGTGCCCTGGTGGGCCAGTCCAACCCTGTTGTTTCTGTATTGAAAAGTTTGATTTAAAAATTCAATCGATCTAAAAATGAAGATGATTACAAGAATGTGTTGACTGATTAGTGTATAGAAAGTAAATGTATAATGACTACATTAGTTTTAAAATTCTATTTTTGTTCAACATATCTGCTAACAGTCATTTTTTTTTTGGTTTAATATCTACACATACTATTTGCAACATGATATTTTGACACAATCCAGACACTTAAGGTCTTATCATAAGTGGTATAATAATTTAGATAGTACACCACAAACTCAACATTTGAAATATGCGCTCTATGTTCCAAGCTTTAAAGGTTCAATTCTTTTTTTCTCTTTACAAAAGCACCGACATTATAAATTGTAAAATTCTGTTTTATTTATTTTGAAAATATACTTACTGTGTTGTGTTACAAGTTAGATAAAAAATTCTATTAATATTTTTTGTGCATCAGTCATTTTTTTCCCCGGTATTTTAAATTTATATTTTAGTTTTACTGTTTATTTTACTTATATTATATTATAACTGATAAAATTTCTAGTTAATATCTAATTTGATCATGTCTGCTACTGATTCAATTAATAATTTTAATTACATATTTTAATTAAAAGATGTTGCTTATCTTATATTTAATTAATTTTCAATCTTGTTTCATATTAAAATTAATTCATTTGTGAAATTTATATATTTTTTTCTATCGATCGTCTCAAAAGATACAAGGATATTGTAATCACTAAATTTATAAAATAGAGTTTTAAAATATAACATTTTGAGGTTTTTAATTTCACTTATTTTATGGTAATATCTGTAAATAAGTATGTTTTAAAATCTACGGATTATTTTAAAATGAAATTGTATTTATATTCAACAACCTCCGTTGTCGGTTATAACATATTGCCAGTACCGGATTAATTTATTTTGGGCCCATCGTTATCAAATTTTTTGAAATTTTCAAAGTAAAAAATATATATTTTATTGATAGTTGGTATCTTTAAGTTCAGAAGTTATAGGTCTGTGCTTTCAGAGAGAAACAAATAATGCATTTTTTTTTACTAAATAATGAAGGTTATATTATTCATGAGGATTTAGTTTTTGTTACAGGCCGCAGGCTAGTATCGTAATTAATTCGGATGAGTAATAATCATTACACAAGCGAATATTATTATATTTTAATTAATAAGAGGTATCATAAATATGGATGAAACAAAAGTTACTTGTCTGGATAGAAATGTTCGGTGGAAAATAATTTCGGTATAACGGAAAGAGTTTGTGCCACATCATTTTGAGTACATGGTATGATTATGTATATATGTATTAATACGTTTTCTACGATTATACAATTGAAAATTGCAATTTTGGTCTAATATTTCAATATAATTATTATTCGATATAATTGCATTATATTCTAGCAACAAACAACGCTGTTTTTGACAAGTGATAAGTTGGTGAGAACTTACACATTTTTGATATTATTTAAAAAAACTAATTTATTTCTATTTTTTAAATATTATTATACATTTATTACAATAAATAAAGCATAATTAGAAAAATACGTTTATCTTAATTACTATTTTAAAGTTTTTTTAATGATATTTTTCAAATTGAAAATTGGCGACAACTTTTTGAAATAATGTTTTTGTGAAAAAAAATATGTGCACTGTAAATATACATACATACATATATACACAATCACGCCATGTGCCCAACAGGGTGTGGCACAAACTCTTTTCATCATCCCGAAATCAGTCGCCTCCAAACATTCCTATTCAAACAAGCAACTTTCGCTTCATGCACATTCATAATTCCTCTCATACATGCTCTTTTATTCCTAGTACTTGGAAACTTTCGCTCACGCAAAACACTCTCAATCATACCACTCCAACTACTCATCGGACGTCCACGCAAACGTATACCATCAAAATCATTCAAATAAATCTTTTTAACCAAACGTTCATTAGACATTCGCTCAACATTATTGATTTACTTATCTTTCAAAAGTAACATAGATAAAAAGTCGATGATAAAGTTTTCAATTAGAGATTTAGTAACTTAATACCAGTTAAGTATAATTTATTTTGTCATTATTATTAAAATATCTTACTAATTTAAGTTTTTAATATAATAAAGTATAAATTACAAATAAGACGCAAAAAAATAAATTAACGAATATCTGAAACAGAAAGAAAAAAGCTAATCGATAAAAAGTGGAAATAAAAAACTCACGTCATTAAATCAAGAATGTACGAAGAAGAAGATGATTTGACAAAAATTTGAACGGCCTCGAATGTTAGGTTATTTTGTCTGCGGCGGCGGCGAAAAATCTTTTCATCTGAGTAATAAAATTCAAGATTAGCGACAAAGTCCAAATACAGGAAGTAGCTGTGTACATTATTTACAAAATAAAAAAAATAACAATCTCTTTCTCACTCTTCAGAAAAAAAAACCGGTTCCATAAAAACTCACGAATCGTAATAAAGAAAAAGGCGCATTGAACGATAGATGAGCGAACACCCATAAAGCTTATCCATTAGAACCAAATTATAACCTCACTTCGCTGCCGGATTAAATATTCGAAATATGGCTGCGCCATTGATACGTTTTCAATTAGGTGATTCTCCATAAAATAGATGTCTCTGAGCTGACAATATTACTCAACAAACTCGTATTTTATAGATCTTTAGATTCTTTTGGCCACTATTGATATTTAAATTTCTATAGATCAACATTCTTTTAAATGTCCCTTGCTGAAATAAGTATATATTTTATCACTATGTAGGTATTTTAATTTTGTTTATTTTGTTAATTAATTTATTTTAGCAAAATGTAGGACGATTTTTATTGAATATATAGCGATAATAGATTTTGTTTTTATATTAATAAGTAGAATATGTAAGATTAAGTTTTTTTTTTCAAATGTTTTATGTATAATATTTCTTTATTATTAGAGTTTTGTAAAAATGTTTGCTATTTTTTGGAACCAAGTTCAGGTGGTCTAGAAATTTTAAAAAAAATTTCTAACTATTTTAGAATAAATACATCACTGATATTATAGGCAAATCCATCAGCTGTTTTTGGTCAAAATTCTTCCAGTTTTATAAATAACAAAGTTATAACTCAAAATAAAAAAGATCAATTTTTAGTTTTAGCGATCTACAGCGATTTAATGGTAGAAACAAATGAGGATATAATAACAATATCGATTTATATGAAAAAATTGAAACACACAGATCTAGTTACATGATTTCAGTGAAGTAGCTATACGTTTGTAGTAAATTTCGATATATTAAAATAAAACGACTTTAGGTTGTAGTTCTGTATTAATATTCATTAATAAACGACGTTTCGACTTATTTAACGTACATCTTCATTAGGAAAAAATAATACAAATGACATTTACAGTAAATAAATTGAATATAGAAACAAGTTACTAGGTAATAAAATAAGTAACTAGATCATAAAATTTATTTTTATTTAAAGGCAGCCAAATTTTGATTGATATTATCTTTTTTTTTATAATTTCTATTGCTTCTGTTATCAATCTGCTGTTAATATTGATTGGTCTTGCAATTATTACCGTACCTTTTAATTTTACATCATAAAGATTTTCTAACGCATGTTATACAATAGCAGATTTATCTGGATGGCTTAAACGTGTCTGTCAATCTAGTAGAAACAGTTTTACTTATCTGTTCAACATAAACTTTACCGCAGTCGCACGGAGTTCTATATACAGTGTGTCTGCGTAAGTTGGCTACATATGGAAAACTTTGTTATTATTGATTTTATGAAAAAAAGTTATTTTTCATAAAAAGTTCTGCATGTTCTAAAACCCAAAATTCAACCAGCAGGTATTAAATTATATTAGTCGTATACCAGGTGTGTCAAAAAATATCATTTTTGTTCAAGGGTAAAGTACCTTCATTTTTGACCATATCGAAAATGGAGGATAATGGAGGATATGTGGAAGCATTAGTACATTGAGAAATAATTATTTATTAAGATTTATTTTATCAAATTTATGAATTATTAAATGTAAAGTATTAATTTTCAAACTTAAACTTTCAATGTTATCGCAGAGAAAATGTAAAAATAATATTTTGTAATTGTAAATAAACAATATTGAATATTTAAAAATTATGTTTAATCCATATCATCTTTTCTTATTAAAAATTTTCGATATGGTCAAAAATGAAGGTACTTTACTTTTGAACAAAAATTATATTTTTTGATACACCTCGTATACGACTGATATAATTTAATATCTAATGGTTGAATTTTAGGTTTTAGAACATGCAGAACTTTTTATGAAGAATAACTTTTTTTCTTAAAATCAATAATAACAAAGTTTTCCATATGTAGCCAACTTACGCGGACACACTGTATATACCCAAAAATTGAAAAGGAATAATGTCTTTTACACTCTTCAACATGCGTTTGCAATTTCATGTGTGGAAAATTGGAAACTTTAATATTCTTTTCTGATAAAATTCTGTCCATTTTATTGGTAAAATTTTTCACAAAAGGCAAAGAAGCGTAAATTATGCTTTTACAAAGAATTAAACTAAAATTACTACATACATACATACACAATCACGCCATGTACCTAAAAGTGTGTGGCACAAACTCTTTCCATTATCTCGAAATCAGTTTCCCCCAAACATACCTATTCAAACAAGCAAATTCAGCTTCATCCACATTCATAATTCCTCTTGTACATGGTCTTCTATTCTTACTACTTGGAAACTTTCACTCACGCAAAACACTCTCAATCATACCCAGCGGCGTAGAAAGGAACTTGTCATGGGAGGGGTTACTAAAGAAATGATATAATATTAATCAATAAAGATAATACTATAATTTGCATAAAACAAGATTAAAAGTATATGGGTAAACTACTTTATATATAGACTACTTTGACATTTCTCGGAAAGTTGGCAACACTGTATTTTAATAATATTATAATTTATGTGGGCACTAGGACATACTTTTCTGAAAATTTGATCAAAATCGAATAAATAATGTAGCCACAATGAATTTTTTAAAAATTTTGTAATTTTTTTTTCGATAAGTTGGCAACACTGTATTTTGTTAAAATTGCATAATTTATTTAGGCACTAGGAAAAACTTTTATGAAAATTTGATTAAAATCGGTTAAATAAAATGGTCATAATAAATTTTTAAAAATTTTACTAATTTTTTTCTCGGAAAGTTGGCAACACTGAATTTTGTTAAAATTACATAAATTATATAAATACTAGGAGAATCTTTTGTGAAAATTTGAGTAAAATCGGTTGAATAACATGGCCATAATAAAATTTTTAAAACTTTAGTAATTTTTTTCTCGGAAAGTTGGCAACACTGAATATTAGTTAAATTATATAATTAATGTAAGCATTAGGGAAATCTTTTCTGAAAATTTGATCAAAATCGGATAAATAACGTAGCCAATATAAATTTTTAAAAACTTTAGTAATTTTTTTCTCGGAAAGTTGGCATCACTGGAAAAAACAAAATCACATGACCATCTTGGGCACTAGACAAATTTATCCTGAAAATTTCATTAAAATTGGTTGAACCGTCTAGGAGGAGTTGCGATCACAAAATTTTGTCTGACGACCGAGCGAGCTGACGACGCACATCCATACACCCACATAAACTAAGTTCAGATTCGTCATCTACAGGCTATATGAAGGATTTCTATACAATTTTTTGTTTTTTTTTGAAAATGTTACAGACACCGTACCAAACGCTATACTACTTTTTCCTTGCAGTTAAAGTAGTAAAAAAGAGCAATAAAAATTATTTTTTATAAAAATGAAAGTAAAATAAATTTCACAAACGTAGTTAAAGTCGTTTTGGGGTTGGGTTTTTTGATAATTCATTCAGTATGAAACAGTATTACAATCTCTAATGGTGATTTCGGTTTACTGGTTCGGTGATTTGGAGAAACTGCACGTAGTTTAATTTTATATATCAACGTAGTACGTAGTTTAATTATATTGCTGATTTTGGTTTTTGGTCGTTCAGGCTCTTGAGGTGGGGGGGTTCTAACTCCTAAATACGGTACTGATCATACCAGTCCAATTACTTATCGGACGTCCACACAAACGTATAGCTTCAAAATCATTTATATAAATTTTTTTAACCAAACGTTCATTAGAAATTTGCTCAAGATGTCCGAACCATCTTAACTGATTAATACCAACTTTTGCCAAAATAGGTTTTTTGCAATTTTACACCCATCATACACTAATAATCTATTTCTAAAATTATTAATTAATTTTTGGATTAAATAAAAAACGAGATTTATAGGAAAACGATGAATATAGGAATAATGTTCGTATGTTTCCCAGTTTTATAAATGTTTTTCATGAGTATATGAAAAATAATATTGAACGTATATAGTTATCTAGGTATATATATATCTGATCATAAAATTATTAAATAATATTCTTGATAGCACTGTACCCCCTTTTGTATTTTCTGTCACCACTAACGTACTAACAGGCCATATGTACCGAAATTAGAATTCCAATAATCTTATTCCCCATTTCCAATATGTCGCATATTGCACATATACAGGGTGCTTCGGTAAAAATCGCACACACACACATGTTGCAAATTTTATTTTATCAATTTTTTTATCTCTCGTTATTGAAGTTTTTATTGTTTATTAACGGATAACAGTTGTTAAAGTTTGATATATTTTTAATTATTACGATGAAATGTTATTAATAAAAATTTGTATATTTTTGAGCTATGAAATAAGTTTTGTTAGTATTATAACTGATAATTTATTGTAAAAAATTAACAAAATTTCGATATAAAATAATTAAAAGCACACTGTAAAAAATCAATGTAAATTTACATTAATAATTATAGTAATTTTACTATATTATTTATTGCAATTTTATAATTTTTCGGTAAATTTACAATAATTTATATACAATAAAAAATATAGTAAAATTATTATGATTATTTACGTAAATTTACTGTGGTTTTTCGCAGTGCAGAGAAAATTCGTAATTACATAATTATTATATAATTTACAATTATGGATTAAATAGACAAAAGTTTTAACTGTCAATTATCGTAGCAATCAAAAGATTCCGATTCAAATCTACATATCTATATATCTACAACTGGCTGAAAGTAAAGAAATATTTAATATTTAAAAGTTAACGTTTATTGTATTTTTAGTTAAATTTATATTATTTTATACCATTGAATATATAATTATTAGTTATTCAATGTTTATACATATGAAATATTTTCAACACTATTATTTTGTAATTACTTAATTTAATAATTTCCAATGTTAATTGCTAAATTAAGATTTAACGCAAAATTTCGTGTCAAATTGAACATGCGGATATTTATGATATAAGTAGATTAATATTTTGTTATTGAATTGTTTGGAAAACAATAGATATGGAAAAACTTATAATAGATGCAGGAAAAATATAATGTGAATTTTTTTAAAAGTCAGGAACTATACCTATTTATTTTAAACAATATAATAATTTAAATTCAAGAATAATATTGCAAATAATTCAATATTTACAATCTTTGGAATAAATTTATGGACAATAGGCACATTTCTTAGGGTCTAAGAAATGTTTCCGGGCCCATAAAAATTTTCAGGAACTACGCAAAATTTTGAACATAGAAAAAATTTAATCACCACAAAAACAAAGTAAATGTACTTAGGGCTCCTTAATGCCATTAGATGGTATCCTGTGATCCGTGTATTATTTAAAATAATTTATTATCAGCTTTTATTTTGACGATTGTAATATATAATTTACTAATTACACAGCAAAAAATTTAGATATATGTGTGTTATTTTTGAGTGTGTTAATGAAAAATTGATAAATTAACACAAAAATTTGTTGTTAAAATAAGACTCATTGTGTTAAAATCGCAAAGTATTCAAATATATTTTTTAATTATTGTTTGTTGTTGAGTACATGAAGTAGTTCAAATAAAATTAAAACTTGAGTATCTTTACTTTATTTATTTATTTTAAATAAATGAAGTAAAGATACTCAAGTTTTAATTTTATATTTTTTAACATATTAATGTTTAACATTATTGTATTTTGTTAAATTAATAAAATTTAGGTAGTAGATCTCCTAGAACACTAAAGTTTGTTAAAACTGTGTTAATTTAACACAATTATTTTTTACTGTGCAGTTATATGATTTGATTATTCTACTGTGAAATAAGTATAAGTACATTTTGAAGTGTTTAATAAAAAAAATGATAACTTCATCACCGATTAGAAGAGTCCAGAAATTGGCAATTTTCTAGGACATTAAGTATATGAAATTCAGCGAGCGACGAATCAAAAAAAAAATAATAGAAAAGGGTGCAACAGCAAATTGCACAGTCCCCCAGAGCGTATTTGACAATATTCGCCTCTAGCCAACTTCCTCCCTAAAGCCGAAGAATTTCTCAATTCCCGTTGCTGCGTTGTGCATTTCGAGTAACACGCTCTATTCCTTCGCCTTCGCCCCCTTTCGATGAAATGCTAATTTTTTCCCCGTTTGCACATCGTGGATCAAAGTGTGCCTTGTAATATTCTCCGACAATTGTTTCTAACCGATGATGGTTTTGAACGTGAGTGTACCCCAGTAAGCACTCGATATGCATAGATAAGATAGTGGTGCTTTCGCCTCTGATGATGGAAGCGAGAGAGAGATTGGGGAGGATTAGATAACGTACTATAAAAGGGAGCATTTATTGAAATAACATTAATTTTGATAGGGTAAATTGGATTTTAATCCCTTTTTAGAAGTTTTTCTATCGGAAAGTGTGTCATAATGATGTTTTTGTTTACATATTTGGACTGTAATTAAAATAGATAATATACGAAGTTGATTTTTTTTCTTATATGAAAAATAAAATTATTTAATCGTCGGCCAACATGGCCGAGCGGTATATGGGTGTGTATGTATGTATGTATGTTGTTGAAATTTTGTATATATAAAACTGGTATAGATGGATCGTAATATCATCTAATTATGGCAAAAAGAATGATCTTGATTAGAAAAAAAGTTATATCACAATTCACAAAATATAAGTCGTTGTATTGCACTTTTAATCCAACCTATGAAGCAATGAGCTTAACCAAAATATCCAAGGATACTTCCTTCTCTAAACAAATAAAAAATTATAAAATAAAATGGCTTTAGTTCTATATTAATATTTATTAATAATCGACGTTTCTATGTTTTGTTTATTTACTGTCAAAATCATTTGTATCTTTTTTCCTGATGAAGATGTACGTCGAAACGTTGATTATTAATAAATATTAATACAGAATTACAACCTAAAGCCGTTTTATTTTAATATAATGAAGAAAAATGATACAAATGATATTTACAGTAAATAAACAGAACATAGAAACAAGTTACTATAAATGTCATTTGTATTATTTTTTTCTAATGAAAATGTACGTTGAGTACGTCAAAACGTCGATTATTAATAAATATTAATACAGAACTAAAGCCATTTTATTTTATAATTTTTTTATTTGTTTAAAGATGGTCACAGTACACCTACATATTTTAGTCAAACTCATTGTTAGATAGGTTTTGTAAAAAAGGTATTTTTTTTTTATTTGTTTAGAGGTTAGTACCTTTGGAGATTTTGGTTGCATTTATTGCATTTTTTGCATATTTTTTTTTTGCTAGAACAAATATTTTATCGTTTATTTACATTTTTATCGTGCACTTACATTTTTTTGTTGTGCATTTACATTTATTGTCGTATAAAAAATTATTTGTCGTGCATTAGTTATGTGTGTCGTGAATTATACTAATTTTGACCACTCATAAATTTTCTAAATTTCATTATTAAAATGTAAGAGTCATTGATATTCATTAACAAAAATATATATTTAATATATTTATATATTAAATAAATTTAATAAAAAAATAAAAGTAATATAGAGATATTTATTTACTCAACTAAATAAATAAAATTCTATGTCTGGTACTTGTCTGATCTGTTGTATTTTTATTTTATTTAAAAAAAAAAACATTTTTTAGAATTAACTTAATTGATAATTGCATAATCTTGTTAAATTTTGTCTGTTTGTTTCTATAAGCAAAACAATATTTATACCTGTAGACAAAGCATTACAAGAATTTCAAATAATTGAAATATTAGCCAATCATAGATGAGCAGCGAATTGATACAAGTTAATTTATGTTTTTAATAAAATTTAGTTGTGAAAAATTATTGTATTCTGTTGCATCTGATCGTGAAAATTTCGTGTTTCCCATAAAAATATTGTGCTAAATCTAGTGTAATAATGTTTTGTGGCTAAGTTTAATAAATATAAGTGTTTTTGAGATGTATGTATCCATGTTACACCGATGAGATTTTATTTTGAGTAGGAATTGAAGTAGTGGTGTCAAAAGATTAAGTTCAATTTATAATTGAACTTAATCTTTTTTCTTTAGGCCAACTACAAATAAATACAAACCAAAAAAATTATCATACAATACAAAAAATTTACAAATGTTAATTACATGATGTTAAAGTAATGTATAGTTAATGAACATTGTACAAAAAAAAATAATTTATTATATATAAGAAATTTTAGATATTTATAAACATATCGGTAGAAATCATACATTAAATAAATTACAATAATTGTTCAAAGATATAAAATATAAAGAAATACTTGGTTAATAATTAAAATAACATAGCTATCAGACGGTATGTTATTTTAATTATTAACTAAGTACCTATTTCTTTATATTTTATATCTTTGAACAATTGTAATTTATTTAATGTATGATTTCTACCGATATGTTTATAAATATCTAAAATTTCTTATGTAATAAAATTTTTTTATTTTTTTTTGTACAATGTTCCCTAACTATACATTACTTTAACACCATGTAATTAACATTAGTATATTTTTTGTATTGTATGATGATTTTTTTGGTTTGTATTTATTTGTAGTTGGCCTGAAGACAGTATTTTACCGAAACTAGTCGCCAGAAATCAAAATAAAAATTCAGTTATAAATTGGACTTAATCTTTTGACACCACTACTTCAATTCCTACTTAAAATAAATATAAGTGTATTTTGTTTATAAGAAATGCAACAAATATCGGATTCTAATTGATACAATTAACTTTGTGGAATTTTATATGATGAAAGTGGACAGACAGTATTGAGTTAGATAATTTTATGTATGCATTTCATATTACATATATAGACATAATTTTGGGTGAAGAGTATTACAATTGAAGCTACAATAATTCTGCAATTAAAGGTAAGTAATAATTTTTTAATAAATATAGGTGATAGATATATTACTTTACTTATTTACTCAGTGGTATAAGGTTTCGCGATTTGTTATTGGTATAATACTGAAGGTACAAATATTGAATCGATCCTAGTTTGAGAATATACTATGATGAGATTTATTGTTCATTGATTGTGAACAATTGTAAACGGTGTTTGGTAACGATTCGAAACAATTTTTGTTCCAAGTTTGTCGCATATAATAACAGACAAAGCAGGGCATTATCATCGTCTTCTTGTACTCGCATTCTCAGTGAAGTGAAACATTCGACAAGCAAGCACCGACTCATTTTACGACTAGTGATATAAAAAGTGTAATTTCCAATGTTTCACGGATCCATCTCGCCATCCGCGCGTATTACGTATCTCTTTGTACGTGCCCTCCCCCCTCCGCCTGCTCCCTCCCTCTTTTATCCATCTATTTACCTCACTTTACACCTGTCGCTATGCTGACATCTTATAACGTTCACCGGGTTCAGGCGTCATTGATTGTTTGACAAATAAACAGAAAACCGACAATTGTCTTCAATTGACCTGATGCATACACATCGTAAAACACACCGATATTTATGTATATAGTTTGATTTCTAGATATGAAGCTACAATTTTATTTTTTTTACTATTTCGTCTAAAAAAAAAAATGGTACAGTGATTGATAATTGTTAAAAATGAAGATAAAATATATAGAAATTTATATTATTCTATTTTACATATAATGAATTAAATCTTCTTGAAACTATTTACATATGTTATTTTAATCAAATTAAAATGTAATATATACAAATATATCGTATATTATTGGATTTTTTTATCGAAATTAACTTATTTATTTTTGCTATCTTATTTGGCAGCATTGATTTTCAATGTCAAAAGTCACTGTACGTTTATATTAGTTCATTTGACGTTTATTTCGAATGTGTATTTTTGTAATATATTATGGCAAAAAGATGGTTTAGGCAGTGCCAACAGTTAGTTGGCAATTTAATTTCATATTTTGAACAAGAAAAGGAAAATAATGGGCTATTAATGACCCTGTCTGCTGTACGCGAGAAGCTCATATAAACACAGTAGTGAGTGACGTTATTTGCTTAGTGACAAAAATTGATGACGTCCCTATCTTTTTATCTTGTCGCCACTATATATATATACCGTGTGTTGACTTGGACCGTCGTACATAGGGATTTAGCATGTAAAATCAGAAATGTGCGATTTCCTGTTTTCCAAATTATTTTACAAAAAAAACTTTGGGGATAAATGTTTTAGGAAACACTTTTTTACATGTAAATCAATCAACAAAATTTTCTTTGGAACCATCCCAACGTCAGGAATTAGCCCTAAAGTTGTTAAGAAATTGACTGAAAATGGCATTAGCCGTGAAATTGGAACAAAAATAAAACAAATGCTATATGTTATTTCACGGCTACTGCCATTTTTCAGTCAATTTCTTAACAACTTTAGACCTAATTCTTGACGTTAGGAAGGTTAAAAAAAATTTTAGTAATTGATTTACATGCAAAAAAGTATGCCCTAAAACATTTATTATAAGGTTTTTTTTGTAAAATAATTTGGGAAGCAGGAAATCGCACATGTCTGATTTTACATGCTAAATCCCTATGTACGACGGTCCAAGTCAACACACGGTATATAGTTTTTTGTTTTGTAGGTAATTATCATCAAATAATATCTTGAAAGTTGAGTGTAAATGAATCTTTAGTATTGCAAGAAAAATTCTAATTATAATTTCGGGAAAAACCAAAGAAAGTTTAATTATTTTCAAACAAATATTGTACAAACTATAGTCTCACTAGCGATAAAAGAAAAGAGACGCTTTAATATAAATACATCAGGTTGCTATCTTTGTCATTTTCTATTATAGAATATACGGCGCGGCGTAATCTTCTTTAGCGGTTTCTCACTCGGATGTGGTTGAATGAGCAAGCCGTTCACGAATCACACTACTCAGTCAACCATCAACATAGTTATGGTTTTATGATGTCAAGATCAAGAAGCAAAGCATTGACTCGGGCTTTCTTTGCTCTACACTCTTTTTTCTTTTCTTCTTCTCTTAGTCTTCTTTGATGCCCTGTGATGAAGCATACTCAGTGAGCTATTATTGTCCTCTGATCGACACTTCGACTTTATAAAATCATTTTATTTCGTTTAATTAGATGTTTATAGTTTAGGTATTGCTACTTAAATCATTTTAGAAATTGATTCTATTGATTTTAAACTTAAGCAAAATCGAGTGGCCATTTTTGAAGATAAATGACTAAAAATGAGGCAGTAGTGGAATATACGAAAATGTTTGAATTTCGATTATAAGTACAGGTAACCCTCCTACGATAGATAGGGTTCTAGGAACATTCACCGCTCACAATTCACCGCGGGGAAGATTATTCGTCATTTTTTTAAGGATGAGGCTATTTATACATACGGTATGTATACGCAATTGGCTATTTATACATACAGTATGTGTATACAACTGGCTATTTATACATACGATATGTATTTGCAATTGGCTATTTATACATACTTTATGTATATGCAATTGACTATTTAAGATTTACATATACTGATTGTATGTGCTATTATTACAATTAATATTTTGATAATAACTACACAATTATAAATAATAATTATAGTTTTATTTATTAAAATTTATTTACAATATTGTTCAATAAAGTAATACATATATGTACTATAAAGTATCATTAAATCAGAGAAATAAATATAAAGTAAAATAAATATAAATAAAAATAAAGTAAAATAAATATATTATTTTTTATTCTGTATTTTAATTATTTTTTTTTGTAAAAACTGGTCTGCTTAGTTTTTCTCTTCGGACGTCCTTTTAATTTGATTTTGGATGAGGCTATTTATACATACGGTATGTATACGCAATTGGCTATTTATACATACTAAAAAAGAAACCTAAACCTAAACCAACCTACTAACCTAACCTACCCTAAATAGCCAATTGCGTAAAAATACTGTATGTATAAATAGCCAATTGCGTATACATACCGTATGTATAAATAGCCACTTCTTTTTTTAAAGTAAAACTGATAAATATAAAGTAAAAGTTCTGTACTGTAATAAAATATTTGTTTGAAGATATTTATTAAATTAAATAAAAATTAATGCATTACTATATGACATAATAATTAATTACAATTAATAGAAACAATTTCTTGCAAATATTAATAGAGCATAAAAATGAAATTAGTTAATTAGAAATATTATTCATTTTTTGAAAGGTGCCTAGGTATATTAAATTAAATAAAACTAAATTAACTTAACTAACCTAACCTAACTTAACTTAACCTAACCTAACCTAACCTAACCTGAACCTAATATAATATAATAAGAGTGAACTTTTCGCGGTAATTTGTGTACGCGGTGAACTTTTCGCGGTGAACTTTCCTGGTACGGGTAGATAGGTTCCAAGAAAACGGCGTGTTATGTGAAACCGTGTTATATGAGATCCAGAGCAAATAGAAAAAAAGGGTTAGGTTTCAAAAATTAAAATACATTTGTACGTATATTTTTTAAGATACATAGAAATAACTTCAATTTTATTAAAACTATACCTGAGAGGAAAACAGTCATTTTTACAGTAGACGCGAAAAACGAAAAATTACATAGTTTTTTTGATTTTTATGTCGGTATAAGTTAACTAACATTACTATAAAGAGCTATTTTTAAGAAAAAAGTCGTACAGATTAAAACTTCTTTAACAACTTTTTTTTTAAATAGCAGGTGCTCTTATTAAATGTATATATTTTATGTACATACACGTTACTACAAGTAAAAACATGAAAATTGCGTTGTAAGCAGAAACGTGTTAGAACGAAACCGTGTTATAGGAGGGTTAGTTCATTTAAGCGAAACGTGTTAGAACGAAACCGTGTTGTCGGAGACCGTGTTGTAGGACCTGTATTAAACAAAATCACAATAGAAATACGATCACAAAATTTCAGTGTAAACATGATTATAATTATACGATTTATTCTAAATCGTATGTTAAAACTAAAAATGTGTCAAGCATTTCAAAAACCAATAACATAATAAATAAAATAATTTCCCAGAAATTCATGTCTGTATTTTTAGTATATATTTTCAATTTACTTTTTTATAATACGACAATATATTAGTGTGTTTTTTTTTAACATAAAAATTTTCATAACGGTACATTTAAAATATAAGACGCTTTATTAGATAATAAACGATAGATACTCATATTAAAATAAGAAAAAAATATTCAGCATAGAAATTATGGTATTAGTTTTTTTTATGAATAATAATTCTTTAGTAGATATAAGTATGTACGGAAAAATAAATTATAATTTATATTAATTAAGTCAAGATTCATGTTAAATACGTCGGTAAAAATTAATTTATTATAATATGATATACCAATTAATTGACTACGAAATCGTATAATATTATTTATAGTTTATGAAAACAAGTCATTATCTAAACTAACGTATAATGTAAATTGTAATTAAAAAAGTATTATTTTAATTTTGCATTAGTTAATTGATTAAAATTAAACCGTTATTTATATTAAAACAAGATTAGAAGTATATGGGTAAACCCATATATAGACTACTTTGACATTTCTCGGAAAGTTCGCAACACTGTATTTTAATAATATTATAATTTATGTGGGCACTATAGGAGATACTTTTCTGAAAATTTGATCAAAATCGAATAAATAATGTAGCCACAATAAATTTTTAAAAAATTTTGTGATTTTTTTTCTCGATAAGTTGGCAACACTGTATTTTGTTAAAATTGCATAATTTATTTAGGCACTAGGAAAAACTTTTATGAAAATTTGATTAAAATCGGTTAAATAAAATGGTCAAAATAAATTTTAAAAAATTTTACTAATTTTTTTCTCGGAAAGATGGCAACACTGTATTTTGTTAAAATTACATAAATTATATGAATACTAGGAGAATCTTTTGTGAAAATTTGAGTAAAATCGGTTGAATAACATGGCCATAATAAAATTTTTAAAACTTTAGTAATTTTTTTCTCGAAAATTTGGCAACACTGAATATTAATAAAATTATGTAATTAATGGGAGCATTAGAGAAATCTTTTTTGAAAATTTGATCAAAATCGGATAAATAACGTAGCCAATATGAATTTTTTAAAACTTTAGTAATTTTTTTCTCGGAAAGTTGGCATCACTGGAAAAAAACAAAATCACATGACCATCTTGGGCAATAGACAAATTTATCCTGAAAATTTTATTAAAATCGGTTGAACCGTCTAGGAGGAGTTGCGGCCACAAAATTTTGACTTACGACCGAGCGAGCGAGCGAGCGAGCGAGCGAGCGAGCTGACGACGCACATCCATACACCCACATAAACTAAGTTCAGATTCGTCATCTACAGGCTATATGAAGGATTTCTATACAATTTTTTTTTTTTTTTGAAAATGTTACAGACACCGTACCAAACGCTATACTACTTTTTCCTTGCAGTCAAAGTAGTAATAAAATGGGTTTGGGATTAAGTTTTATATAAATTTTAATTAAAAATCGGCGTTTTGACCAACTCTACTTATATTATCACGAAAAAATTCTACAAATAACATATACAACAAGATTAGAAGATAGACCATTTTGACATTTCTCGGAAAGTTGGCAACACAATATCTTTAATAAAATTATAATTTATGTGGTCACTAGGAGAAACTTTTCTGAAAATTTGATCAAAATCGAATAAATAATGTAGCCATAATGAATTTTTTTAAAAAATTGTGATTTTTTTCTCGATAAGTTGGCAACACTGTATTTTGTTAAAATTACGTAAATTATATGAATACTAGGAGAATCTTTTGTGAAAATTTTAGTAAAATCGGTTAATTAGCATGGCCATAATAAATTTTTAAAAACTTTAGCAATTTTTTTCTCGGAAAGTTGGCAACACTGAATATTAATGAAATCTAATAATTAATGGGAGCATTAGGGAAATTTTTTCTGAAAACTTGATCAAAATCGGATAAATAATGTAGCCACAATGAATTTTTAAAAACTTTAGTAATTTTTTTCTCGGAAAGTTGGCATCACTGGAAAAAACAAAAACCTCATGACCATCTTGGGCACTAGACAAATTTATCCTGAAAATTTCATTAAAATCGGTTGAACCGTCTAGGAGGAGTTGCGACCACAAAATTTTGACTTCCGACTGAGCGAGCGAGCGAGCTGACGACGCACATCCATACACCCACATAAACTAAGTTCGAATTCGTCTGATTTAGAGGCTATATGAAGGATTTCTATACAATTTTTTTATTTTTTATGAAAATGTTACAGATACCGTACCAAACGTTATACCACTTTTTCCTTGCAGTCAAAGTGGTAAAAAGAACATGGAAACAAATTACTAGGTAACAAAATAAGTAACTAGATTATAAAATTTGTACATTATTAATTAAAGAAGCCAAATTGTATTTAATTAGTGTCTTCACACTGATTGATGTTATCTTTTTCATTCTGGATAATGGAAAGAGTATGTATTATGCATTTTTAAACATTTGTGTAAAATTACAGCAGTTGAGTAATTTATATAGGTACTTAAAAGTACTGGGCATCGTAGTGTCTCATGGCTTGTAGGTAAAATTACATTTTTGTTTTAGATTGTAAGTTTACAGTTCAAAAACATATTTACTTTTGAGTTAAAGTAAAAACCTTGGATATAAAGCAAAAACTTTTTCAGTGTACCTAAAATTAGTTTCTTTCAATATATGCTTTTAAAATTAGCTAGGTTTTTGTAGGTGTATTGATTATATGTATAATTTAATTACCGAATAACATATTTAAACAAAATTGCACAAATTTAATATTTATTCATTGCAAAAAAAAAAATCACCTTAGGAACAAATCTGTATTGTTAAGATAATTAGATGCAATATGAAAGATTTATTGCATTATATAAATGATTGAAGCATAGTTTATTTTTTTCTCATATTTTTTTAAATTCAGAGTTAAAAATCTAATTGTTACAAAATATATAATATGTACATATTTTCCATCATTTTATATTTAGATTAGCATCATTGTTTGAAGTTTTGTTTCTAATGACAGTTTGACATTTATGATTATTATTTTAACTATACAACTATAGTTTGTTCACAGAAAAAAAATAACATAAAATATTCTATTTCATTTGATTTTATTACGACTTGCAGTAATTCCGACTGAACAGTATGTTATAAATATAATTCTTTGACATATAAAATTATATATATATATATATATATATATATATATATATATATATATATATATTGTTATTTTCTAGAATTATTGATAAAAATAGCAGTGTTTATAAAATTTCCTTATTTTGTGGATTATCCAATAAAGAGTAAGAAAAATAACTATTAGAAACATGTATCACAAATGTAAATACACGAAGAAAAACGTTTTTTGATATTAATAAAAACAAGATTAGAAGTATATGAGTAAACCCATATATAGACCACTTTGACATTTCTCGGAAAGTTGGCAACACAATATTTTTAATAAAATTATAATTTATGTGAGCACTAGGAGACACTTTTCTGACAATTTGATCAAAATCGAATAAATAATGTAACCACAATGAATTTTAAAAAAAATTTGTGATTTTTTCTTGATAAGTTATTAAAATTGCATAATTTATTTAGGCACTAGGAAATTTTTTTATGAAAATTTGATTAAAATCGGTTAAATAGTGGTCATAATAAATTTTTTTAAAATTTAGTAATTTTTTTCTCGGAAAGTTGGCAACACTGGATATTAATAAAATTATATAATTAATGAGATTATTAGGAAAATCTTTTTTAAAAATTTGATCAAAATCGAATAAATAATGTAAGCACAATGAATTTTTTTTAAAAATTTGTGATTTTTTTCTCGATAAGTTGGCAACACTGTATTTTGTTAAAACTACGTAAATTATATGAATACTAGGAGAATCTTTTGTGAAAATTTGAATAAAATCGGTTAAATAACATGGCCATAATAAATTTTTAAAAATTTTAGTAATTTTTTATCGGAAAGTTGGCAACACTAGATATTAATAAAATTATATAATTAATGGGAGCATTAGGGAAATCTTTTCTGAAAATTTGATTAAAATCGGATAAATAATGTAGCCACAATGAATTTTAAAAACTTTAGTAATTTTTTTCTCGGAAAGTTGGCATCACTGGAATAAAATAAAACCACATGAATATCTTGGGTACTAGACAAATTTATCTTAAAAATTTCATTAAAATCGGTTGAACCGTCTAGGAGGAGTTGCGATCACAAAATTTTGATTGACGACCGAGCGAGCTGACGACGCACATCCATATACCCACATAAACTAAGTTCGGATTCGTCATCTAGACTTTAGATCTTTCATATAGCCTCTAGATTCTAGAGGCTATATGAAGGATTTCTATACAATTTTTTTTTTTTGAAAATGTTACAGACACCGTACCAAACGCTATACCACTTTTCTTTGCAGTCAAAGTGGTAAAAATTCAATAACATAATTTTTTTTATTTCGAATAAATTTATTTAGAGTAAATATACCAGTATAGCTCTTTATTTTGAAAAAAATATTTGTTTGTAATAAATAAATACCTTTAAATCAAATAGATATTTATTTGCTACTATTGAAAAAAATATGTATTTGAATGAAAATGATTTTCTTCAGGCTACACGGAGAAAAAGGTTTCTTAAAATGCGTATTCTTAAATTTATTTTATTTAAATGTAATATATTTTTCTTTAAAATAAACTAATGAATATTAAGAAAAAGTTTACGAGGTTATTTGAAAATAATTTAATAATATATTAAAAATATGTATGTTTCATTTAAGTATATTTTTCACTTGTTAACACAATTAAATATATAAAATTATTTAAATTAAATATATTTTATTCCTAGCAACAAATTTTAATGTATTATATGCTTAATATGAATATACAATATATTACTTGCGCTATGCCTGTTCCATCCAGTCTGTTATCTGTATGTCATACACCTTTGTGCGTGTTCGCGGTTATTGGATTACAAAGAAATGGATAATTTTGTTGTAAATATTTTAAAACAGTGGCAGTTAGAAAGTTTAGAAGAAAAATTTAAAGGTAAGCAGATATTTAAGTACGTATACTATAAATAATTATAAGTAAATAAATAATACGTATAATATTTTTTGCAGGTTAGCTCAATAACCTGTACATGCACATATTGGTTGAGTTGTTAGTGCGTTCTTCTTTAATTACTTCTTTGTTATTAGAAACAAAGTAAAATATTTGAAACAACATTGAAAGATTGAAATGTTGACTTGAAATGCCGTAACGTAAGGTAACGTTCAATATAAATATATGATGGAATCATATACTTTTTTCAGATCCGCAAATTGATATTATTTTCAATTGTACAAGATGTTTCATATAAAGATAGTTTTAATAGAATGGCATATTTGTTCTTATTTGATATTATTTGTTTTTTCATGGTCTATATAGAGAATAGAGTGATATATATTTATTATTTTTTTCTAAATTTTTAACTTTTTATAGATCTTAAAATTTCAAATTATAAAGGAGTAATTGAAAAAAACGCACTAAAAATACTAATATACTGTAAATTTACTATTTTTTTAATTTTACATTTTTGCAGATGAAGGAATTGATGAAACAAACTTTGAGATGCTTGATGAAAATATAATAAAAGAATTAATTCCAAAAATTGGAATTCGATTATTATTTTTAAAAAAAATTTAGAAAATATATACGTGACAAAGAAGTATGTATATTTTATTTTTTATTATTTCAATCTATAATATAAATAAATTATATTTTTATACAATAGGAAAATGATGGTGAATCATCAAGTTCGACTATAACTATCACTAGTTTAACATCCAGTGAAACCCAAGAATTTTTTAACAGTTCTTCCGAAATTTTGTATTCAGAAGACATTGATGGAGCGCAAGATATTGTAACAAAGAATTCTGAAAAAGTAGATGTTAATTTGTAGTTAGTAGTAGTTAATTTGTAGTACTTATAATTATGATAATCTATGTCAATTTGCCCAATTTGTATTGGATAATTTTTAATTATTTTCAAAATATTTTGTTATTTTTAAATCGATATATTTCTAATTAATAATGTATCAATGTATTTACTTATTTTAAGTATACGCCGATACTAAATATTATCGACTAACATATTTATATCAAATATAATATTGTATTCATTGTAAAAAAAAACTGATAATTTACTATAAAATATTTTTTTTAAAATGAATACAATATTATATTATGACATAAATATGTTACTAGATAAAATTTAGTATCAGCGTATACTTAAAATAAATATATTATTTTTTATTTTTATAATATAATTTATTCTTGTACCAAATATACTGTTTCTTTAAATTTAATAAAAACATATACATATGATAAATATTTCAGTTTATTTATTTTTACCATATTTATTTTCAATCCAATGAAATACCGTTTCTTATATTTAATATAATATCTAAGTATACAAATATTCTTTTATTGAAAATAATTTATACTTATCACTTTTTTCAAGAGAAATTATGTTTAATATAAAGAGAATTCTCTTTAATTTTAGCATACTTTTCTTTCCGTGTAGGTTTCATAAACGCTGATTAAATTTACCTTAAAAGTAAATGGTGTTTGCTCTGTATATTTTCGTATTAAAAAGAGGAAATTTAACTGATTTCTTTACGAAAAAAAACCTGTTTATTTAAATGAAATCATGTAAACAATTGTACGTACGAACAAAGTATAGAAAGTAGATATTTAAGCTAAAGTTATAGTGGTAGGTAATATAATGATAAAATAATAGTTACATTCTTGTGGACAGATTTGGTTGGCCGCGCCGCGCGTCAACTGTCGTTTTGTGAGAAACAACAGCATTATGGGAAATATCGCTCACGGAGTGAGTGAGTGAGTGAGTGAATGAGTGCAGTAGCATTTCTACTGTTTCCGCTCACGGAATATAGAATCAAAGTCACTCTCAACAAACAGTGACCCCAACCATGCATAGGCGTGCCTAGAGCTGAGGCAACAAGGAACTTTTCTCCCGATCTCACAGGAAAATTGATATTATATGGCACTTTTTTTTAATTATTATACAGATAGTAAAGTAGTGTAATTTTATTGTATGGTTTTTGTAACCGAGCCCTGAAAGATTGCTGCCGAAATAGTATATTATGTTATGAAGCATAGAAAGCGATGATTATTGTATTGAGCCCAGATATTTGTGGCACAGGCCAAGCAATCTGCGTGAAAGACAAAACGAGTGACATATACGATTTTTACCACTTTGACTGCAAGGAAAAGTGGTGTAAGCGTTTGGTACGGTGTCTGTAACATTTTCAAAAAAAAAATTTGTGTAGAAATTCTTCATATAGCTTCTAGATGACGAATCCAAACTTAGTTTATGTGGGTGTATGGATGTGCGTCGTCAGCTTGCTCGCTCGGTCGTCAGACAAAATTTTTTGTGATTGCAACTCCTCCTAGACAGTTCAACCGATTGTAATGAAATTTTTAGGATAAATTTGTCTAGTACCCAAAATGGTCATGTGGTTTTAATTTTTTCCAGTGATGCCAACTTTCCGAGAAAATAATTACTAAAATTTTTAAAAATTCATTGTGGCTACAATATTTATCCGATTTTGATCAAATTTTCATGAAAGATTTCTCTAATGCTCCCATTAATTATATAATTTTATTAATATCCAGTATTGCCAACTTTCCGAGAAAAAAATTACTAAAGTTTTAAAAAATTTATTATGGCCATGTTATTTAACCGATTTTACTCAAATTTTCACAAAAGATTCTCCTAGTATTCATATAATTTATGCAGTTTTAACAAAATACAGTGTTGCCAACTTATCGAGAAAAAACAATCACAAATTTTGGACAAACAATTTAATATTTGTCCCTTCCTAAAAACAAAACTCTTGTGGCAATCATGCCTAGCATTTTAATAATATAAATGCAGTACAGTGGAGTTTACTTCACTCACTGATGAAGCTACGTCATTTTTCAACACTTTTTTCCACATTTATTTCTTTGCGTTTTTATTGCAAAAATACAGCGGAAAATACTGTCAGTTTCATAAAAATAATTCCACGTTGCCGATGATAAAAAAAGAAACTTTACAGTGTAGAGAAGATAGTCAAGTGTTTTATGTGTGAATCTCATTTTATAAATGAGTTGGCTTTGAATTGCTGCGTTATTGTTTCGGTTATAAAATTATTAAATTTTTGCGACGAATTTTTTCCCGAATGAATGTAATCTACAGACGAAATCTTAATAAAACTTTTAATACAAATTCTTATTTTTTTTGTTTAAAGTAATTTAATATAAGATTGTCTTTAAAGATGTAAATATATGCGGCTTTGCAATTTTTATAACACTTTTAAAGTCATTAAAACCATTTTTGCATAAATAGTTGAATGTGTTATAAAAGTTAAATGTTGCGAAAAACTATTTTAATATTGTTAAATGATGTCGTTTTTAACATACGTTTTTTTTTTATGTAATTAAATGTAAACTAGGAAACCCGTGACCCTTAGAGGGTCACGTTTTAAGTCGACAACAGTAATTAAACATATAAACATAATAAGAATAAATAAATAAACAAATAATAATAAAATATCAATTGCACTATTATATGTTACTCAAAAACAACACTTCTATCAGTAGTGTAGATAACTTCACACATATATGAGGCGTATAGATGCAAAACTCACTATTCGACAAAAAGTGAAAAATGAGATTTTGCTCGATTTGGACGTAGAATTTTACAAGGAATACGATATTTAGGTTAGTTAGAAAAAAACTCAGTATTTAATATGAGAAACACTTTTTAAACTTTAGTGTTGGATGCAAAACTCACTACTTGCGTTGATAGTTTAGATGCAAAAGTAACTGTTTGCTTTCCACCAATAAAAATTTTATTGGTGGAAAGCAAACAGTTATTTTTTATAAATTAATGATGTATAAAACCAATGATTCACGATTTTAAATAAGTATTGCAATCTAGTAACAAGATTTTATCATCAAAATACAATTACACTTAGCTATAACAGTTTTTTGCAAATATCTCAGAACTTAAAATTTGCAAATAGTGAGTTTTGCATCTATACGACTCATAATGTCATTTGACATTTGCATTATAAACATAATTTGATTCAAATTTTTGAGAACCAAGATGAAATTGTAGAAAGATAAAACTTGCCTATTCTCAAATAGGAAATGAACCAATTAAAATGATACCACTCACATCAAAATCGGTTAAGAGGTTTAGGAGGAGATGCTGGTGAAACATATATACATACATACATACATACAAACATTTGACAATTAGGGAGATTAACAATGTTTGTGTAATTAATATTTATTTAATATTCTGATGTATAATTTTTCGAAACTGCAAGTTGAGCATTGGCGTAGAGCAGCGACGAGTTTCGAAGAGAAATCTAAACTATTGATATTTTTGAGGTAAACAGAATTGATCAAACTGTTGTGTTCGATTTTGTTTAATTGGCATTTTAAGTGGCATTTTCTTATTTAACGACGAACAGAAACGCCAGTCAGCGGATTTGAACCATGGTTCCTAGTATTATATTCGACGCTTAAACACGCTCGGCTACCGCGCTGACAATTTATAATATACCTACTACATATATTTAATAAATAGTAAAATAAATCCGCAACTAAATCTTTTAAAATTTTTATGCACAGCATTTGAAATTAGATACTCGGTATAAAGAACAGTTTTGAAAAAAATAAAACAGTTAAATATTTTTTTTTTATTTAATAGATATTTTGGTATAGAGTTTTATCCAACATTGCATTAAGGAGGAAATGTTTAATTCTATAAAATATTGTGACACATAAAGCTATTTTTTTTAAGCTAACGAGTAGAAATAAACTATGTTTATTTTTACAACTTTGACTGCAAGGAAAACGTGGTATAGCGTTTGGTACGGTGTCTGAAACATTTTCAAAAAAAAAAGGGTGTGTAGAAATCTTTCATATAGCCTATAGATGACGAATCTGAACTTAGTTTATGTGGGTGTATGGATGTGCGTCGTCAGCTCGCTCGGTCGTAAGTCAAAATTTTGTGGCCGTAACTCCTCCTAGACGGTTCAACCGATTTTAATGAAATTTTCAGGATAAATTTGTCTAGTACCCAAGATGGTCATGTGGTTTTATTTTTTCCGGTGATGCCAACTTTCCGAGAAAAAAATTACTAAAGTTTTTAAAAATTTGTATTGGCTACGTTATTTATCCAATTTTGATCAAATTTTCAGAAAAGATTCTCCTAGTGCCCACATAAATTATGTAATTTTAATATAATGCAGTGTTGCCAACTTTCCGAAAAAAAATTACTAAAATTTTCAAAAATTTATCATGGCCACATTATTTATTCGATTTTAATCAAATTTTTACAGAAAATATCCCTAGAATCTACATAAATTATATAATTTTAGTACAATACAGTGTTGCCAACTTTTCGAGAAAAAACTTACTAAAATTTTTAATAATTTATTTTAGCCATGTTATTTAACCGATTTTACTCAAATTTTCACAAGAGATTCTCCTAGTACCCATAGAAATTGTATAATTTTAACAAAATACAGTGTTGCTAATTTTCCGAGAAAAAATTACTAAATATTTGAAAATTTATTATGGCCACTTTATTTTAATCAAATTTTTACAAAAGATTTACAAAAGCATTTATGTGATAATGTCAAAGTGGTCTATATATGGGTTTATCCATATACTTCTAATCTTGTTTTATAAAATAATGAAACAGAATCTAATCCTAGTATAGTTTTTATTTAATACAATGAGTTCTCAAAAATACTTTACTATGTTTAATACTAAAACAATATTATTAAAAATGACAAAATAAAACATATTTTTATTTGCTAACTCTAATCTATCCAGTTGAAATCTGCAAAACTTTCATTTAGATATTTTATTGACAATTCAGTCACAGAAGATTCTTGCTATTAAACTAATTAAACAAAATAAAATAATGATTACTTTAATTTAAAAATTTACATTTTAATGAACTGAAATAATTAGTATAGAATTTTCGAATTGTAAATGAAAATTTGCGTGAAATTTGTTGAATAAGTTCTATCGTAACATGTCGTGTGAGTGTTGAGAATCAGAATATGTTGATGGTTCAGCCGAGAGATGTGATATTCTGCTTTTTTTCTTTTCTACACAAGCCTTAACATCAGTGCTAGACTGGCCCACCGGGATACCGGGAATATCCCGGTGGGCCCACAAAGTGTTTTTTTTTAATAAAATAAAATGAAATTTTTACAATTTTTACGATAATATTGACAATAATCGAGTTATTGATATAATGAAAGATAAAGTCAAATATTAAAAAAAGTTGTTTAATTAATATTCATTTAATTGTTTTTAATTACTTTACTATGTACTTAATTTTGTTGCAATTATTCAAAAAAAATCATTTTTATTATTTTAATAAATATGTTTATAAATTACTAATGTACTTTTTTGTAATTTTTTTTTTTTAAATTTAATATTGTGGGCCTACGTCACCAATATTTCCCGGGCCTAAATATGTTTCTAGTCCAGCCCTGCACAGAGCTTTAACATTCACATGAAGTTGGTTATCGCGGCTTGGATATCCAAGTATCAAGTATCAAAAGATACCTCACTGCCTATGCTCATTGGCTATTAACTAAAACCCTTCTCAGATTCCTCAATCTTATTATTATATAGCCGAATAGGTATAAGATTATCCATGTACGCGACAGATGAGCATTGGCTGGAAAAATTTGACAATCGGGTATTTTATTTGGTTTGGAATTTTATCTTACTGTAAAATTAAAAAAAATTAGCAATATTACAGAAAAATCTATAATTTTATTTTACCATAAATATTCTATATTTCCACCACAAAATTCTGTAATTTTTGCATAATTTGTAATAATCATATAAAGTAAGTAAAAATGATCTAATAAGTATGTAAAATTGCTTACTTTCTACAAATTACATCATATACTTAATTTAGAATTACATATTGTTGGTATAGCTTCTTAAATTGTGTAAATTTACAGCTTGCATATTAATATCTGCAATAATTTATCAAAATAATGAGACCTACAATTAGTACATATTTTGTGTAATAATACTAATAAAATATTTTAAGTGTAATTCATTCATTTCAAAATATATTCGTTATGTATATTTAGAAATGTATGTAATTATACCAAGAATAATATTATAGAACTAAACAAATTTTAGCTATTTATGGAAAATTGCTGACAGCATATTTACTGAAGTTCTGTAAATTTACTAAAAGAAACTTTACTAAACAAGATTAGAAGTATATGAGTAAACTTTTATATGGACCACTTTGACATTATCACATAAATGATAAGAAATAGGAATAAAAAAATTTTTCACCGAAAGTTGGCAACATTGTATTTTGCTAATATATAATATTATAGGCGCTAAGGGTATCTTCTGTAAAAATTTGATTAAAATTCGATAAATAATGCGGACATAACAAATTTTTAGAAAATTATTAATTTTTTCTTCGGATTTGGTTTATATAAGGCCTGATTTTCCGTTACTGTGCACACGCCAAAACTCCCTACGTTCGTCTGCTTATGGATGCGCTACGAGGTGTAGAACTTAAGGGGGCATAGTAGTTTTTTCCATGAAAAAGTAGTCCACTTTCATGATTTTTTTTCTCAATAACGGGAAGGTATAAAGCACTGAAACTTTTTGTATAATGTAGATCCTTTATTGTAGAATACTTCAGAATTTTTTCACCCCGAAAGCTTCCCTCCCTACCCCCTTTTCCGTAGACCAAATCTGAAGTGCCGAGGTCCACGGTTCCATAGATATCTCGGGACTGGGTTATCGGAAACAAAAATAGTTTCGGATTATTAAAGTTGAATATATTCCCCATCGTTTGACCGATTTTTTTTTGAAAATTGTTTTTTTTTGCAAAATGGCGGACTTGCAAAAAAAGAAGTCAATTTTTTGCCCTTTTTTTTGACTTCTCTGACGTAAAAAAAATATAACAAATCAAAATTTTAAAAAAAAGATGGCTCAAAAGATGCGGAATTCTATTAGCTTTCAGAAGAACAAAAATTCAAATAAATCCGATTGTTTGTTCTAGAGATATCACTGGAATAGACAAAAAAAATATGGTTTCGAAAAAAACGCGGTAGAAGTTTCAGAATGAGTTTAATGTCACAAAAGAAAAGCCCAAGTGAATTTTTATGTTTCTTTACAAAAAGTGATATCTGAATGTGTTGAGTTATAAAAAATTTGGTTATATAAAGATACATAGGTGCAGAAAATTATTGTCTCGCTCAATTTTAATTTTTGCAGGGTGTGCACTGCACACCCTGCACATATGGACCGCACGTCACTGCAAATTACGTAAATACACTTGACTGTGTTTAGTTACTTAAATATGCAATTTTTGACAAATCTGACGGTTCACATTACATTTCTAGCACTTCTTCACATATTTTCAATAATCAAATTAAAATTTCAGCGGAAATAAACAATGTAATTGTCAATTAACTTAATTTAACTTAACGTAATAGTGTTTCAATATGACCGCCGAAGATGTCAGATTAAATACACTTGACTTGTAATTATGTTTGATGCCTACCACCAGTAGTGTATACACTAACTATAACTGCTGTATAATAATGTCATTATTATTTCTACATAGGCAATATGGTAACATAATATTAATATTATGATACGCTAGAAGAAAAAATATTTTTGTTGTTTGAACGGAATTTAATGGAGAATATTTTTTCATACACAATTAAATGATAATAACAAATTATATTGAGGGATTATAATGATAGTAAAAAAAGATGTAATCTAGTTAGTTGTATTTTGTTATGTAGTAATTTATTTCTATGTTTTGTTTATTTATTATTTTTCCTATGATGATATATCAGTTTCCATAATTCCTAGGTGGAACATATGGGCTATAATGCTTAAGGGGAGGTTCTCATTTAAATGACTAAAAAGTACGCAAAGTTTGGAAATTTTTTATTCGCAAATGAAAAAACATAGAAGGAAACGGTTTGGGGATTCGAAAAATTGTTATTTTGATCTTTATTTTCAAAAATTCTCGTTTTATAAAAAATAAAATGGCGCCCGTGATTAATAATTTTCTAAAAATTTGTTATGTCCGCATTGTTTATCTGATTTTAATCAAATTTGTACAGAAGATACCCTTAGCGCCCATAATATTATATATTAGCAAAATACAATGTTGCCAACTTTTGGTGAAAATTTTTTTATTCCTATTTCTTATCATTTATGTGATAATGTTAAAGTGGTCTATATTTACCCATATACTTCTAATCTTGTTTAACTAATTTTTAAAACAACGCAAGAGTCATAAGGACTGGACTAAGCAAATGAACTAAATCAAGCTTGTTGTACGAGCAATAAATAATTAAATTATTATTTTGAAAGAAAATAAACATGAAAAACATTAAATCTGTGTAGTAAACATTCTGAAATTCTAGGTTAAGTAATTAATTTTTCTTATAATAAATCAATAAAAAATTAGAGCTTGATATGATTTCACAAGATAACTGCATAATTTTCGCTGTTTTTCTGTTAAGAAGTCGGTAAAAAATATCCTTCTTTAATAGGTTTTTTTTTTTCTTTCTTTCTTCCTTCCTTTCTTGGAGAGAATATCTAATTTTGTAATGAAACGTGTACCTACGCCACTGATTGACGTAATTTCATTGAAAACTAACGGTTTACGCTCTCTTTTCTCGTCCCAAGTGTCTTTATATTTTCTATTATATCGTTCATACACGTATACGTGTGTATATATGTATATAGTTAATACTTTTATATATATATATATATATATATATATATATATATATATATATATATATATATATATTCTTCATCCATATAAACGTATTGCAGTAACTGTACACACATTTTAACGTACTCGTGCGTAAACGATTACTTTAACTTAAGTAAGTCTTTTTACTAAATGAGAAACAATATTTTTCTATATACTTATACTTACTACACATATAATACAGTGTTTCCGAATTTGTTTAAATATTGTAAACTTCAATGAAACATATTTTTAATTACATATGGTGTATTATATAGGGTGATTTATGACGTTGGGGAAATACTACACCGGATGATTCCTATATGAGTAATCTAAATAAAATAATTCAAATAAACATATGTCCTAAAATGCTTACAACGGAATTGTAGCCGTTAGAAGTTTAATACATGTAACATCAATCGCGTTAGCCTTATTTATTGTCATAAACTTCTGAATAATTGTAAAATTTCTGATTGATTTTCTAACATTTTGTTTAAACACTAGTAAACTAATTTACTAGTTATAACTTATTGGGTCCCGACAAAAATTGTCTTATATTTTTAATTTTTGAAAATTGTTTATTATATATTTATTTATGTGTGTACAAAAATTTAAAAACTAGTAAATTGGTTTACTAGTGTTTAAACAAAATGTTAGAAAATTAATCAGTAATTTTACAATTATTCAGAAGTTTATGACTTGTTTTTTTTTTCCTGATATAATAAATAAGGCTAACGCGATTGATGTTACATGTCATAAACTTCTAACTGCTACAGTTCCGTTAGAAAGCATTTTCGGACATATGTTTATTTGAAGTTTTTTATTTAGATTACTCATAGGAATCATCCGGTGTAGTTTTTCCCCGACATCATGAATCACCCTGTATATAGATTACACATGGCATTACATGTAGTATTATCAGGGCCGGTTTAACACTAATGAGGGGCCCTAAGCACAAAAGATTTTGGAGCCCCCCCCCCCCCCTTTTGTACAAATTTTATTATAGAATAAAGTATTTTGTAGAGTAATCAAATTCTCTGATTCGTAGAGAAGGTTATTGCCAGGAAAATAAGTAAATGAATATTGACACCATTAGTTCGTCTTCTTATGGTGATGTCGAAAGTCTGCTGTAACAAAGTTAGTGTCTTTGTCAATAAAAAATGAACTAATAATAATTTTACTATAAACCGACCTTTCCGACATTCTATGAATGTTGGAGAATATGTGTGACTGACAAATCATAACTTTTATTAACACATGATCAGAAAAATTTACACTATTAGTTTTTTTAATTTTTAATTTTTTACAATTTCCGCGGGGCCCCCAAAACTTCGGGGCCCTAAGCTATAGCTTAGTCAGCTTATGCTATAATCCAGCACTGAGTATTATATATTAAAATCAATGCTTTTTGGTCAGTTTAAAGTTGACTTTAGTTAAAGTATTTATTTTAATACCGGCCTTTAGTTAATTAAATTTTATAACATCCGGGCTCTAGTAAATAAATTAAACGAAACAACATAGAAAATTATTAGAACAAATAACTATTTTAAGATGTTTTTTTTTTCTTCTAAATAATCTTTATTATTTATAACTATAACTTTTTATAAGGAAAAATTAAATCAGAATTAACCGAGGATTGCAATAATCTAGATCCAAGCTATTGGGATTTTATTGTAATGTTAAAGTAAAAGTGGCTATAGAAGTCAGGTTAAGAAACACTGATTTACTACACTTGATATGCCTAAGTACAGTAGCGCAGCCAGGATTTTGTCTTGGGGGGGGCCCAAGGATTTTATCTTGGAGAAGCAAAAAAAATGGCTAATACTAACTAGATTTCCACTTTATCTTACATGAATCGAATAATTAATAGTTTAAAATAATGAATGTTGGCTCAATATTTTGGGGTAAATAATTGTAGCGTTAGAATATATGACTAAACGAATAAAAATTGTGCTAATTCTGCTAGCCTTGGGGGGGGCCGAGGCCCGTCGGCCCCCCCCTTGGTTGCGCCACTGCCTAAGTATATATATATATATATATATATATATATATATATATATATATATATATATATATACGAGTAGTTTGTTTTACATTGAATGCATAAGAATATGTAACACGGTAGTTATGTAACTTGAACAAACAGACATACATTTCTGTCGATGTTAAAGCACACGTCATGCGAACGGCACTGTATGAATCTATCTACGATTTATGTTTATGACTCTCTGTTATACGGGAATATAAATGTATTTTAATTGACTTTAAAACGTATTTTAAGCTGAACGTATTATTTCGTTATGGCTGCTTTGCTCGCCGAGATTTTCTATTGGATTGTATGACTAATGTAAGTTGGACTTTAGATTTATATTTTCTTCTATAATTTAGATAGATCGATACGAAAATGCTTGACGCTAATGTATTTATATAAATATTTATATTAATTGCATCTGGATTTTAACTTTAGAACTGTTTTCCGCGCCTGCTGTGATTTCAGTTATACTCGTAAAGTATTTTCAAAATTATGTTATGTTACTGAAAAAAACATTAAATTTATGCAGCATGATGTGTTTTGCGAATGGAAAAGCTTTAATTATTTCTTGATTATCTATTTATTGAAAATAATACATATACATTGTGGAAATTAAGTAAGGAATAAATTCAGTAATTCTGTTGATATTAATTTTTTGGAAAAAATCTTGAATGGGTATAGCGATTTTGACTACAGCGAATATTTTCAGCCTATTTTCAGTTTCTTATGTCATTTGTTTTTCCAGTTATGACGTAATCGACTTTTTTTTAAAATAACAACTTATATTTTGTATTATTGATTTGGTAGTACTTTTTATTCCGTTTCCAACATCCAATATAATTTTTAATATGTTACATTTAAAAAAAATTGACAAAAATAGTCTTAAAGTTCAAATATTAAAAATTAATTAAATTGGCAAAATAAATCTAGCTGAAAAAAAAAACTAGAAACTGAGGATAGGCTGAAAATATTTGATGTAGTCATAATCGCTATACTCATTCGAGATTTTTTTCAAAAAATTAATATCAACGGAATTACTGAATTTATTCCTTACTTAATTTCCACACAGTACAGTGAGTGCACTGTAAAAAGTTTTTTTGTAAATGTACAATAAAAGTTATGGGTAACAAAGATGCTCTGGATTATTATGTAATTTTACATAGAACTTAATTTTACATAGCATGTAATATTTAAAAAAAAACTATGTAAAATTAATTTACTTTTTAAGTAAAATATTTATATATTTTAATGTATTATTACATAAAACAATATGTACATAATATTGCACGTAAATGATAGTTAAAATACTAAGAAATTAATGTAAAATTATATAAAATATGTAAAATTTGTGTAATAATATTTTATGATACATGATCATTTTTTCTGATGAAGACAGACATTGAGTTTGTCGAAACGTCGATTATAAATAAATATTAATACAGAACTTTAACCTAAAGTAGTTTTATTTTGTTTTGTCATTCACACAAAATTATTTAATTACAGTCGCTTGTTTCAAAACATAATTTTACACAATTCAATCACGTTTCTAGTGTTTAATCTACAAAATTAATTAAATAAGGAAACATTAGTTAATATTTTAACAACAAATATATATTAATATCGTAAAACAAATATTTAAAAATATATTTCAAGCATCAACTAAAATATTTAAAAAACAAAATGATAAGAGTAATAATATCTATCTTATCATCATATGCACCTAAGTTTATCAGGGTAAATTTAACGTAGCTATAAATATTTGCATAATTAAAATGATTATAACAAATTAGGGGAGTGTTTGTTTGCAATGTTGACGCAAAGATAACCAAACTATTTTGGTATTCGAGTGCAGAAAAATAAAAACCTAGCAGAGAAAACATAGAACTTATCTATGAATGTATTTGATTTCGCAACGAACAAGTGCATTTGATCGTAAAGCAAAAGTGTTGACTAGTAAACAATTATATAAATGTACAAACGCGTTGATATCGAAAATGATCTTGTGCTAATTAGATAAGTGAAATAAATTATATGGCAGTATTTGCTCTTATGTTAGTTCCATTTAGAAGAAATTCTCGAGTAAGTATATAATCATTTTATTTCGTAAAAACTGGCGAATTAATTGATAAATATTTACGTAGATTTGTAATCAATTTTGCGTAAAATGCGCGGAATAAAATTTAGAATAATATTTACACTTGACTAATTGAAGAAAGTTAATTATTTTTTTTGACAAGTTATGGGTGCAATAAATTTGTAATGTTTATTTCATGTTTTATATACATTTTATAATGAAATTTTAGAATAAATGTATAATGAAAGTGAAAATAGTGTAGGCTTGTAGATATAATCGAATATTAAAACTTTTGAGTGTAAAATGTTTATAATAAAAATTTCAAAAATTATTATAAAGAATCATATAATATATTATTCAATGAGTATTGCAAGGTATTGAGTAATAATTCTAAAACTTACTGTTGCGAGAAAAAATGATTATTTTTCCTGATGAAGACGATCGTTGAGTTTGTCGAAACGTTGATTATAAATAAATATTAATACAGAACTTTAACCTATAGTAGTTTTATTTGAATATAATGAGTTCTTAAAGATTTTTTCATTTTCTTTTATTTGATAGAACACAGTAAAAAATCTTTCAGAACTCATTATATTAAAATAAAAAGCTTTAGGTTTTAGTTTTGTATAATATTTAATTAAATTTCGACGGTTCGATATATACTGCACGTACATCATCATCAGGAAAATAATTACAAATTACATAAATAATAAACAAATAAAACATAGAAACAAGTTAGTTTATATTTATGTCATTTGTAAGTATTTTTATCGAAATATCGAAATTAAATATTATACAGAACTCAAAGCTTTCTTTATTTTAATAGAATAAATTAAAACTTTATTTTTTACGTGTGGTATGTGGTGTAAATAGGAGAGATCGAGTACGAAATATATTAGTGTACGATGAGTGTGAAATTGAAAAAAATGTTGTCGCAAAAGCTGGTGTTAGTCAGTTAAGATGGTTCGGACATGTTGAGCGAATGTCTAATGAACGTTTGGTTAAAAAGATTTATTTGAATAATTTTGATGGTATACGTATGCGTGGACGTCCGATGAGTAGTTGAAGTGGTATGATTGAGAGTGTTTTGCTAAAAAAAAAAAATTTAGTGACTGTTTTCTTGCTTATAAGAAGTATGTGTGTGGAATAAAAAAAATACAAATTAATATTTTAAAAAATTGATAAATTTATATTTGAGATTAATTAATAAATTATACAATTATTGTAAGTAAATTTTTACATTTTAATTATAAATGTTATCGAAAATATAATTCGCATGTACCCGGTGCAGTTTCGCCATTTTTATTGTAATAATAAATATTACATTCATCATCAGCTATCATTGACGTACATGAGCTAGGTAGGTAGGTAAGTACAATTGACGCCCTAAAAAAATTGTATATTTACGCTATAAATAAACAATTAATTTAAAATGATATATTTTAAATTTTGTACATACATACATACATACACAATCACACCATGTACTCAAAATAGTGTGGCACAAACTCTTTTCATCATTTCGAAATCAGTCGCCTCCAAACATTCCTATCCAAACAAGCAACTTTCGCTTTATCCACATTCATAATCCTCTCTCATACAAGCTCTTCTATTCCTACTACTTGGAAACTTTTGCTCACGCAAGCCAATCTCTCAATCATACCCCACTCCATCTACTCATCGGACGTCCACGAAACGTATAAATTTTGTAAGTATTCGAAAATTTTATTTATTGTTAAAATAAAACTCTACCAATGCGTTTGTAATTTATATAGTTACATAACGATTTCTTTTACACTGTTATATTACTTATTTATATAATTAGTATTGACAACTGAATGTAATGTATATATTGATGGTGCACGTTTAAAGCAGGTAGATGAATTTGTGTATTTGGGTAAGTTATTGTCTAGAGATGGCCGTTTTGATCGTGAAATTGAAAGGAGAGTAAATGCTGGTTGTAAGGTTTTGGGTGCTTTGGAAACTTTTGCTAGGAATGTAAATGTTTCCAAAGAAGCCCGTTTGAGTATATACAATGCAGTTTTGGTGCCTACGTTGATGTATGGTAGTGAATGTTGGGTTTGGTTGCAAAAGCATAAACGGAAAATGACTTCTGTGGAAATGAGATTTTTATGCGGGGTATGTGGTGTAAATAGGAGAGATCGGGTACGAAATAGATTAGTGTATGATCAGTGTGAAATTGAAAAAAATGTTGTAGCAAAAGTTGGTGTTAGTCAGTTAAGATGGTGGTTTGGTTAAGAAGATTTATTTGAATGATTTTGATGGTATACGTTTGCGTGGACGTCCGATGAGTAGTTGGAGTGGTATGATTGAGAGGGTGGCTTGCGTGAGCGAAAGTTTTCAAGTAGTAGGAATAAAAGAGCATGTATGATAGGAATTTTGAATGTGGATGAAGCGAAAGTTGCTTGTTTGGATAGGAATGTTTGGAGGCGACTGATTTCGGGATGATAAAAAGAGTATGTGCCACACCCTTTTGGGTACATGGCGTGATTGTGTATGTATGTATTAAAATCAAAATTTAACGTAGAATTTTAATATGAATTTGTTTAAATTTTGACAATTATTTTATAATATTTAAATATACATGAAATTTAATTAAATTTTATAAACATTTAAAACGATTAAACTAGTATAATTTTAATAGCATTTTAAAAATAGATTTTTATGTAGAATGCAAAAAACAAACATTATTTAAAACATTAACAAAATATCAGTAACAAACATATGTATAATAAAAATGAAGTAAATTTTTACATTTGATTTTGTTTCATAATAAGCACTTTTAGTAAAATCGAATTTAAATCGATAAAAAGTATCGATTTAAAATTCTACTGATATAATTATCATTAATATCAATGCAACCATGCTTTTCTGTTAATTTTTTTTTGTTAGTTGAAGGGCGACTTTAATAAAAGTGTTTATTATGCCGTAATACTTGTGTATATTTTGTAAAATTATTTTTTTTAACTAGTACCAAAGAGTGTATACAAATACACGAGTCGTATAGATGCAAAACTCACTATTTGGCAAATTTTATGTTCTAAGATATTTACAAAAAACTGTTATAGCTGGGTGTAATTGTATTTTGATGATAAAATTTTGTTACTAGATGGTATTACTTATTAGTTTTGCTTCTAACCAACCTAAATATCGTATTCCTTGGAAAATTCTACGTCCAAATCTCGCAAAATCTCATTTTTTCACTTTTTGTCGAATAGTGAGTTTTGCATCTATACGCCTCATATATTATATTCTTTTTGCTAATACTCATTATTTGATCTTCTATTATCTAGATCTAGATCTAGAAGTTTTATTCCTTTATCTATTGTCTCATCTACTTATATGATAAAAAATTATGGTACATGCTACGATCTTATATCTTTATCTAGATTAATTTGTTTGTTTTTGTTTGATTTGCACACTTGTTTCTACTTTTTACTGCTGCGTCAATGTTTATTGTTTCGTTTACTTTGACAATTACTTACTTACAGTTACTGCGGCGTTTTGCAGTAAAACGCAAGAGAATCAATTGAACAAACCTATTGTGTGTCACGATTACTCACAATCAGGGCTGGACTGGAAACACATTTAGGCCCGGGAAATATCGGTGACATAAGCCCACAATATTAAATTTAAAAAAAAAAATTACAAAAAAGTACATTAGTAATTTGTAAACATATTTATTAAAATAATAAAAAAGATTTGTTTTTGAATAACTGCAACAAAATTAAGTACATAGTGAAGTAATTAAAAACAATTAATAAATAAATATTATTAATTAAACAACTTTTTTAAATATTTGACTTTTTTCTTTCATTATATCAATAACTCGATTATTGTCAATATTATTGTAAAAATTGTAAAAATTTAATTTTATTTCATTAAAAAAAAAACACTTAAATATATTGTGGGCCCACCGGGGTATTCCCGGTATCCCGGTGGGCCAGTCCAGTACTGCTCACAATCACGATAGTCGGGACGTGAAACAAAAAATGTCATGTCATAAATATTGACAATTGTCATAAACTACGACAAAATTTAAAAATTCACAAAATATAATTCATAAGTTAGTAAATTTTATAAAAAAAAAGGTTTGCGTTGATTGCTTTATTAGTTTTCTCAAAGAAAATTTGTAAAAATCATGTGTTTTTTATTCATTCAAAAGAGAATGGATCCTTTACGAGTGATTGTATCCTCGATGTAACACCAAATTTTCGTTGTCACGTGTCTAATTCTAATTGAAAATCGTTAGGACTTACGTGCTGGACGTTTAGATTGTTCTTCTATCGCAGCAACTATAGGTAACTTATTAGGGACACAGTCTGTCCGAGTACAGTACGTAACTTTATTTTTGCCACAGAAACAAAGATTACAGTTGTCAGCAGTATGAAATGATTCACCAGGTTCACATGACGTGAATAAAAATTGCATTTCCGGCTCTAAAAAATACCATATAGTTTATAATACAAAATTAACAAAAACACTGTTTGAAAAAACTACTCTAAAAAGTGCTTATATTAACCCGTTTCTATTTAAATTTACTATTTTTTTGGTTATAATACAGGGTGATTTATGACGTCGGGGAAAAACTACACTGGATGATTCCTATGAGTAATCTAAATATAAAACTTCAAATAAACATATGTCCGAAAATGCTTTCTAACGGAACTGTAGCCGTTAGAAGTTTATTACATGTACATAACATCAATCGCGTTAGCCTTATTTATTATATCAGGAAAAAAAACAAACATTTTATAAAAATTCGATGTCCCCCTCAGAACTATGAAGGTTTTGATTCGGCACACTTTTTGTTACGATATATTGTTTCCGAGATATTCAAGGAAATAATGTAAAATGGGACACCCAGTATACACCAAATATAACTGCAATATCAAGTGTATTTAATCTGACATCTTTGGCGATCATATTGATAAATTATAATGTTAAGTTAAGTTAATTGACAATTGCATTGTTTATTTTCGCTTGAATTTTAATTTGATTATTGAAAATGTGTGAAGAAGTGCAAGAAATGCAGTGTGCACCGGTCCAAGATGGTCATAAACACGGTCAAGTGTATTTAATTTGACATCTCCGACATCTACATGAGAAATTATTAAGTCAAGTTAAGTTAATTCACAATGGGGAAGTTTAGCGTATTTTTTTTTATTTCTTTATTTGGTTGGACATGGCTTAAAAAGTGATGTTTAATTTATCATTTTTTTCAAAGATGCCCAGATTTCCTAAAAAATGCAAAAACATGTCGTGATGACGTCAGTAATGTCTTCGCAAAACTTATGTTCATTTCTGAATCAGACGCACATGTATTGCCATGGTTACCGATACAAGTTATTGGCTGGGCTTAACCGAATCAACAAAAATCAACATTTACTACGACATACGTTTTCAAAATTATATCTCACCAACTCTTCTGCGCTTGCGCACAATAGGCTTGTGACGTCAGTAATGTCATTACAAAAATTGTTAATGACAAACAAATAAATGAAACAATTATTAATAATTTTAATGGCAGTTTCTGTTATTATATATATATATATATATATATATATATATATATATATATATATATATATATATATATATATATATATATATATATATATATATATTTATTTATTTATTTGAGAAAAAATAATTTTATACGCAACTTTAATCACGCTAAACTTCCTCATTGCATTGTTTATTTTTGCTTGAATTTAATTATTGAACCCTGGTTTAAAATTCTTTAGCGATTTGCAACCTTGATTTTTAGATAATTGGAAATAATTTAAGTTTTATATCTATTTTGCCAATTTACCTGCTTTAGGTTTTTTATTTGGAGAACATCCTTTTATTTTATGACAATACGATTTGCCATTTGTTGCACAGAAACAAATATTACAAGGATTAGCAGATTCGAATTGTTCACCTGGACTGCATGAAAGAACCTCAGGTACAGAAGGGATCACTGAAAACACCATATTTAAGAAATTGGAATGTTGTGGGTTCAAATCTTATTAGCTGACAGACATTTTTATTCTCAAACAATTATTAAAAGAATCGAACATGGAACATATTGAACATAAAAAAAATAAGAGGTTTAAATATTATTCAGACTGCCGTTTTAGTTTTACACACAAGCACAATAATATACCGGGTGTTCGTTCGTTAAGTTTGTATGGGCGTTTAATATGCAATTTCGATAATTTGCGATATACTTTTTTCTCGAGTAAAATTCGAAGAAATACTTAAAATACTTTTCGATAGAACATAAAAAGTTCTATAATTTGGTTTTACTTTAAATTTGCTAGCATGTGCCGTTTTGGGGCTAGATTTTTTTTTTTGATTTTTTGGTTTTTATTTTTTTCTCGAAAACTATGAGATGTAGGAAAATGGTATAGAAAAATGCGGAATAATGAGTACTATAATTGAGTGAAGAAACTATTATTCTAAGATGCATCGTTTAGTAGAAAAAAATTATAAACTGAATTTTTGAAAATTTCTCGAGTGAATTTTTTCAAAATAAAACTTTTTCAAAATTTGCTCAAAAAAATCTGAAAAAATTTAATATAATAAAGAAAAATATTAGCTACATAATAATTAAGTAACTTTTTTCTCTATCTCATTTTGGTTTGGCAGGAAAAATTATTAAAAATTAATATTTTTTGCATTTTAATTTGTTTTTTCTTTCTTGCCAAACCAGAATGAATTAGAGAAAAAAGTTACTTAGTTATTATGTAGCTAATATTTTTCTGAATTTTGAAAAAAAATTTATTTTGAAAAAATTCCAAGAGTACCACCCCTTTGAGAAATTTTCAAAAATTCAGTTTATAATATTTTTCTACTAAACGATGCATCTTAGAATAATAGTTTCTTCACTCAATTATAGTACTCATTATTCCGCATTTTTCCATACCATGCTTATTTTCTTACACCTCATATTTTTTGAGAAAAAAATAAAAACCAAAAAATCAAAAAAAAAAAATCCAGCGGCAAAACGGCACATGCTAGCAAATTTAAACTAAAACCAAATTATAGAACTTTTTATGTTCTATCGAAAAGTATTCTAAGTATTTCTCCGAATTTAACTCGAGAAAGAAGTATATCGCAAAATATCGAAATTGCATGTTAAACGTCTATACGAACTTAACAAACGAACACCCGGTATATTAATGTCAAAAGATAAACTTTTGTTTTTGGGTCCTGAACCTGCATTATGATTAATTATAATGTTATTAAATTTCCTATCAGGATTGTTATTGTTTTTAGCAATAATGCGTTTCGACTTTTCAGTTATCTTCAGATTTTCGGAATTTGGTCCGTTTTCGTAGTTTGAGTTCACTCGAACCACAAACACGAACCATATTCAGAAAATTTGAAGATGACTGAAACGTCGAAACGCGTTATTGCTAAAAACAATAACAAACCTGATAGTAAATTTAATAACATTATAATTAATCACAAAAATATGACCTATCGCAAACACTTGAAGTAAAAACTAAAAATGAGTTGGTCAAATTCTTGTGCTTGTGCGTAAAACTAAAACTAAAACGGCAGACTGAATGTGACTTTACTCAATAAATTTTTTTTAGAAAAAAAGGTCTTTTGTGCTAGACTTAGTTTTGGCGCCTCTTTAAGTTTGGCGCCCCGAGCTAATTAATAATTTAAACTTATAAATAACATCGAACAAAATTGTTCATGAATGTCACTTGGTGAAATTAATATGATAATAATATTCTAAAGTTGAGACATTTTCTCAAAATTTCACAAGTTACTCAGTCATTGAGAAAATGTCTCAACTTTAGAATATTATTATTATATTAATTTCACCAAGTGACATTCATGAACAATTTTGTTCCATGTTGTTTATTTATATTGATGCTTACTGCATTATTGTATAGATGGCGTTAGAAGTATTTATTATTTCTCTTGTTTACTTGTTGTATTACTTGGTTTAAATAGCCAGCCAGAATTAACAACATAGAACAAAATTGTTCATGAATGTCACCCACCAAGTGACATTTATAAACAATTTCGTTTTAAAATTATTAAGAAATAAAATAACGATAAAGTTATATTTATTAAAAACACTTGATTAGTTTCACAAATTATTTATTCACTCTACGATCGTTTCGACCTTTCGGCCATCGTCAGGAGATACAAAAAATGTTACAATTATTCACATATAAATACCGTACAAAAATGTGGTGGGGAAACAAATACAAATACTGAAAAAATTATTTTTATTGATAACAGTAAATTAGCCAGGTAAAATAATGTTTACAAGGGGTGAGTCGGATAGATCGGTATATTCATTCACAATATTTTACAGCGACAGTGTTTTTAATAAATATAACTTTATCGTTATTTTATTTCTTAATAATTTTTTAAAAATGTTTCATCAAGAGCCAACCACAGAAAGTGTTAATATAATTTTGTTTTATGTTGTTTATTTATATTAATGCTTACTGCATTATTGTATAGATGGCGTTAGAAGTATTTATTATTTCACTTGCTTATCTGTTGTATTACTTGGTTTAAATAGCCAGCCAGAATTAACATCCGGTATCAAGTTGCCTTTCAGCAACTGATCAAAGCACCATACTGACGAGGTCCTAAAGACCGAAACACGTGTCTATGGTTAATCTGGCCAGTCATTGATGCATAGCTTAACAGCCGATTCAATGACTGAGTTACTTGTGAAATTTTGAGAAAATGTCTCAACTTTAGAATACTAATTTAAACTTACATTTTAGTGGTTTTCTAGATATTTTTCCTTGTGGACAGTTACTTTTTGTACAATGCATAAAGCCATCTTTTGCACAGAAACAAGCATTACAACTTGGTGTAATTCTGACTGATGAACCTCGTTTACATTTATATTGAACTAGGGATTTTGAAACCACTGAAAAATATCATAATTAAAATAATAAATGAAGAAAATATTATAAAAATGAAACGGCTTTAGATTATAGTTTTGTATTAATATTTATTAATTAGGAATGTAAATGTTTTGGTGCCTATGCAGTTTTGGTGCCTACGTTAATGTATGGTAGTGAATGTTGGGTTTGGTTGCAAAAGCATAAACGGAAAATGACTGCTGTGGAAATGAGATTTTTACGTGGGGTATGTGGTGTAAATAGGAGAGATTGGGCACGAAATAGATTAGTGTATGATGAGTGTGAAATTGAAAAAGATGTTGTAGAAAAAGTTGGTGTTAGTCAGTTAAGATGGTTCGGACATGTTGAGCGAATGTCTAATGAACGTTTGGTTAAAAAGATTTATTTGAATGATTTTGATAGTATACGTTTGCGTGGACGTCCGATGAGTAGTTGGAGTGGTATGATTGAGAGTGTTTCCAAGTAGTAAGAATTAAAGAGCATGTATGAGAAGAATTATGAATGTGGATGAAGCAAAAGTTGCTTGTTTAGATAGAAATGTTTGAAGGCGAATGATTTCGGGATGATGAAAAGAGTTTGTGCCACATTCTTTTGGGTACATGGCGTGATTTTGTATGTGTGTATTTATGTATGTAATAATTGATATTTCGACAAACTCAATGTACGTCTTCATCAGGAAAAAAGATACAAATGACATTTACTTTGAATAAAAAGAACATAGAAACAAGTTACTAGATAACAAAATAAGTAACTAGATCATAAATTTTATAAATTTTAAATTAAAGGAAGCCAAATTTTATTTTCTATTGCTTCTCTTATCAACGTACTGTTAATATTGATGGATCTTTCAATAATTACAGTATCTTCAAATTTTACATAATAAATATATTCTGACGCATGTTGAGCAATAGCAGATTTATCTATTTATTAATGATCTAGTTGCTTATTTTGTTACCTAGTAACTTGTTTTTTACTTTTTTTTTATTTACTGTAAATGTCATTTGTATTTTGTTTTCCTGATGAAAACGTATGTTGAGTTTGCCGAAACGTCGATTATTAATAAATATCAATAGAGAACCTATAACCTAAAACCGTTTTATTTTAAAATAATAAATTCTGAAAGATTTTAAAAAATATTATAAACTAGATTTACAATCTGGAGTTTCATCTGAACAGTTTAGTTGTGTACAATGGGCTTTCGAATCTAATCCACAAAAACAAGTATTACAGGTGTCATGAACTTTCACTATTTCTCCTGGAATACATGGGATATCAACCACATCTTCCAGCTCTAAAATAAATAAATCGTTTTAAATCTTACAAGTATTGTCTTAGCAAGTAAAAATTCAGAATCACAAATTTTCAGGACAATCTATATAAGAGTCAGGAATCTGTATGGTGCTAGGAGAAATTATTTTATACTTTTTAGTCCGCTTTAAAAATGTATTTAAAATAGTTTGTCACACTACTATTCTTTATTAAATTTTTAATTAATTTTTTGTTCATTTTTATAACTTTGACTGCAAGGAAAAAGTGGTATAGTGTTTGGTACGGTGTCTGTAAAATTAAAAAAAAAAAAAAATTATATAGAAATTCTTCATATAGTCTCTAGAATCTAGATGACAAATCTGAACTTAGTTTATGTGGGTGTATGGATGTGCGTCGTCAGCTCGCTTGCTCGCTCGGTCGTAAATCAAAATTTTGCGGTCGCAACTCCTAGACGGCTCAACCGATTTTAATGAAATTTTCAGGATAAATTTGTCTAGTACCCAAGATGGTCATGTTGTTTTGTTTTTTTTAGTAATGCCAACTTTCCGAGAAAAAATTACTAAATTTTTTAAAAATTCATATTGGCTATATTATTTATCCGATATTAATCAAATTTTCAGAAAAAGATATCCCTAATGCTCCCATTAATTATATAATTTTATTAATATCCAGTGTTGCCAACTTTCCGAGAAAAAAATTACTAAAGTTTTAAAAAATTTATTATGGCCATGTTATAATATTTAACCGATTTTACTCAAATTTTCACAAAAGATTTTCCTAGTATTCATATAATTTATGTAATTTTAACAAAATACAGTGTTGCCAACTTTCCGAGAAAAAAATTACTAAAATTTATTGTGGGTACATCATTTATTCGATTTTGATCAAATTTTCAGAAAAGTTTTTCCTAGTGCCCACATAAATTATAATATTATTAAAATACAGTGTTGCCAACTTTCCGAGAAATGTCAAAGTAGTCTCTATATAGGTTTACCCATATACTTCTAATCTTGTTTTTTTAATTTTTATTTTTTTAACAGTTTACATTTACTTGGACTTTTATTCACTACCAAAAAATAATATTAAAAATATTAAATAGGTACTTCTAACGCTTTTGATGCATTCTACGAATGATAATTTTGATAATAGTAGTGTAGAACAAATGTGTAGCTTGATAAAAATAATTTTTTAAATAAACATTTGTCTCATAAATAAAATAAATTTTTACCTGTTTGTTCCGAACTAGAAGTGACGCTAGCAATAAATATCATTATTAAATATAATGTAAACATTGTTGTTGAATTTTTTTCTTCTATAACAAAAAAAAAATTTGATGAAGACGTTTTAATTTTTATATATGGGTAACTAAGGTCTTGGGTCATTTTGTTTTTATATAAATATAATAATTCAAAAATATTTATAAAAAATATATAAAAAGAACTTTTTAAAAGCCACGCTTATATTTAAATGCACTAAAAAGAGGAAAATAAATTTTTTCCTGGTTATCCAAAAATTTTCGAAAGAAATAAAAGCGTGGAGCGCTTAATCATCATTGCGAAATATATAGTTTCCTGGCGCTCCACGCTTTTATTTCTTTCTAAAAAATTTGGATAACCATGAAAAAAATTATTTTCCTCTTTTTAGTGCATTTAAATATAAGCGTGATTTTTAAAAAACTTTTTTTTATATCTTTTATTTTGTTTTTTTTTTTTTAATGTAAATTTACACACACACAAAATTACGATTGTGTTTTCATTTTGTAAGACTCATGCGTTATGACTTATGAGACACTTTGCCATTTATTAGTACATGTAATTATTATTTTTTCTTTAAGCGTATTAAAATATTGGTATTACATTTCTATATTTCCTATATAGAAAAAGGTCATTATACAATAATGTACATTATTATGCAGTAGATAATTACTGTATACATCACTTATGGCAGCACCAAACAAGATTACAACGTCAAGTGTGTTTAATCTGACATCGAAATTATTACGTTAAGTTAAGTTAATTGTCAATTGCCAATTAAAAATTTATAAAAATACGATTTTTTTTAAAATTATTAATTTTTAATTTTTTAATGAAAAATTGAAATTCTAAGTAGGTAAATTGTGAGCTATGTAATTATTTTTTTTTGTAAATAATTTTGTCCAGTTTTGATTTAAATTAACAATATTATCTACTTCATATTATGCTAATACAATAGATATTGTAATTTTATTTCTACAATTGTGAGAGTGACTTGCGTGAGTGAAAGTTTCCAAGTAGTAGGAATATAAAAGGTATCATAAATGTAGATGAAGCTAGAGTTACTTCTCTGGATAGGAATGTTTGAAGACAATTAATTTCCAGATAGTGAAAAGAGTTTGTGCCACACCATTTTGGATAAATGACGTGATTGTGTAGGTATGTATATCGAATAAAAAATTTACTTATCAATAAAATTTGTAGTAGTACTTTTCTTGCAAAAACAAATGTTAAACATTTATTTTTTTGTATTGTATAAAATAAATATTATTACTTACCCCAATTTGTTGTAGTAACTAAGTAAGGCCTTTAAAACTGTTTTTACTTGTTACTGACACATTGATTTTATAGTAAAGTCAATTATTATTTTTAAAATACTGCTTTAATTTAATAAGACTATTAAATTAGTTCCTTATTATAATAAAATGCATTACAAAATTTAATAATAATAATATAAAATATTTTTATCAAATTAAATTAAAATTTCTATGCATCTTGTTTATTTTAAATTAGATATAAATTTTTTATTATAGTTGTATTATATTGTATTGTTTATTATATAGTAGTTGTATAACATTTCTTATATACAATTTGTAATAAGTTTATTTTTAATAGTTAATAGGGAATTTTTGCAAGCCCCCGCTAAAGTTACGATAACGCTAAACTAAAGAAAGTTAACATTAAATTACGTTAACATTAAATCGTTTAACATAGTGCGCAAAAACTTCTTAATAACTAAGAAAAACATTACTTGAATGAATTTTGTAGGTACGTATTTTAATTACTGGTAAATTCTTGTATTTATTTAATTTTTTTGTAATTATCCTTTTATGTAGGTTTGTTTGGAAACAGTTCATAACTGTAGGAGGCATGCGCAATATGAAATTAGTTTGTAATTTACAGTTGCGAAGTAGTTTCATATCTGATAGTTGTCGATACTCACAAATAATTTGTGTTCTTTGCATTTTTACAATATAAGAATTTTGCAAAATATTATACACGACTTCGAACCGGAACTGAACCGAACAAAACCGTTATTTTTGCTGGAACAAAAACTGGAACTAAACCGGTTTTTGTTTTTTTTTAATTATCATATATTAATACTTCTAATGTTCTAATTATTATACTTTTAATTAATTAATAATAATTATTATTTATATTATATTTGTATTATTCTAAATCAGAGAGTAGAAGAAGCGCATTTTGGGTAACAAAAACGTTGGATAAGCGCAGAATATCAGCGTTGAATAAGCGCAATTAAAAACATTGGCAAATGTTGGCTTAGTGTAGGTTAAGGTGTGTCAAAAAATATCATTTTTGTTCAAGAGTAAAGTACCTTCATTTTTGACCAAATCGAAAAATTTTAATAAGAACAGATGTTATGGATTAAAAATAATTTTTAAATATTCAATATTGTTTATTTACAATTAAAAAATATTATTTTTACATTTTCTCTGCAATAACATTAAAAGTTTAAGTTTGAAAATTAATACATTACATTTAATAATTCATAAATTTGATAAAATAAATCTTAATAAATAATCATTTCTCAATGTACTAATGCTTCCACATATCCTCCATCTCTGGTCATACATGTAACAGTTTTTTTTTTTGACGTTCGCTGACAAGTGCCTCCTAGATTAATAATGTATTAATTTTCAAACGTAATCTTTCAATGTTATCCCAGAGAAAATGTAAAAATAATATTTTTTAATTGTAAATAAACAATATTGAATATTTAAAAATTATTTTTAATCTATAACATCTTTTCTTATTAAAAATTTTCGATATTGTCAAAAATGAAGGTACTTTACTCTTGAACAAAAATGATATTTTTTGACACACCTCGTATACGACTGATATAATTTAATATCTGATGGTTGAATTTTGGGTTTGAGAACATGCAGAACTTTTTATGAAAAATAATTTTTCCATAATTTTTCCATATGTAGCCAACTTACGCGGACACACTGTATATATATTTAATTGAACAGGAATGAAAAGTATAATGGTTTAAAGCCCTGATATTAGATCTTCTCGATTTTAGATATTGAATTATTCCGAACTTAACCTAAACTGACCGCAACATATATTTCATAAATTAAGAATTATAATACCAATATAAATAAGTATAATAAAAAATGCAGTTGGATTTTCCATGAGTTTATTTATTCTATTTCTGGAAACTGGAAACCATATCTGTACGTAAACTGAATATAAAGTAAAATTTGTGATCTTTAACTGCGCGTACGTTATCGCCATATTGTTGCAATGGTATAGAAGGTGAGTATGCGACTAGCTTCTTTAAACAATAACGTATATAAAAGATATACGTGATATGGTCAACAAATACTGACTAATACGTTTATTGTAAATTATGAGAAATAATGTATAAAGCAAAGAAATATAAGCTATATAAATCAGAGCTTCTTAAACTTTTCAAATAATCTACCTCCAGATTCCATATACAGTGTGTTGACTTGGACCGTCGTACATAGGGATTTAGCATGTAAAATCAGACATGTGCGATTTCCTGCTTCCCAAATTATTTTACAAAAAAACCTTATGATAAATGTTTTAGGGCATACTTTTCTGCATGTAAATCAATTACTAAAATTTTTTTTGGAACCTTCCTAACGTCAAGAATTAGGTCTACAGTTGTTAAGAAATTGACTGGAAAATGGCAGTAGCCGTGAAATAGCATATAGCATTTAGCATTTGTTTTATTTTTGTACCAATTTTACGGCTAATGCCATTTTCAGTCTATTTCTTGACAATTTTAGGGCTAATTCCTGACCATGGGATGGTTCCAAAAAATTTTTTGTTTATTGATTTACATGTAAAAAAGTATGTCCTAAAACATTTATCATAAGGTTTTTTTTGTAAAATAATTTGGGAAGCAGGAAATCGCACATGTCTGATTTTACATGCTAAATCCCTATGTACAACGGTCCAAGTCAACACACGGTATAAGTTAAAAATTTAGATTTTTTTAGAAAACGTTGTTAAAATCTTTTTACACGTTACGATTTTTACTATTTACGTAGAGAATAATTTAAGCTACATTTTTTACTATTTGCAATCTAAGAAATATATGTTTTTTATATGAACTATAGTTTTAAAAAACATTTTAAAAAATTGTTGTTTTCTTATCGAAAAATAATGACATCTTCACAGTCGGATTAACTTTGGGGGCCCTAAGAAACTTCCATTTCGAGGGGTCCTTTCCACTAAAAAAAAGGGGGTAAGGAAGAAAGACGTGAAGAGAAAGAGACGTATTTTAAATATATATTTCTAAAGAGTTTAGAAATCAGAACAATTTTGTGCCTACACTTGTTCGCTACAAAATCTTTTAGTACTGTATCGAAACTAATATGTTTATGTTTTATAGGTAGACAAATAATATTGCACCTCACTGCAAAAAGTAAGTGTTTAATTCTTAGACAATTTGTTAGAAAAAACAATAGAATTGTATTAAACTTAGGCATTTTTTTAATAAAATAAACAACATATATCTAAAGAAAATGGACATCGAGAAGGTACTCCTTTTTATGGTGCTCTTCTCATCAATTTTAAGCTACAAACGCTTCAAATTTGTCATAAAAATTGTACCTCAAAAAATGTTTTTGTCGGGGGCCCCAATTTGTCTGGGACCCTAAGCACGTGCTTAGTTAGCTTATACTTAAATCCGTCTCTGCTTATCTGCATAATCCCTTTAAAAGAATTTAATTTGTTTATTATAAATTTTTTGTTATAATTTAACTTTGTGTAGATGTATAAATATCAGGTATAATAAAAATTTCTGATATAAATTACCAATTAACATAGTAAAAAATCATTTAGAACTCATTTTTTAAAATAAAACGGCTTTAGGTTTAAGTACTGTATTCATATTTATTGATAATCGACGTTTCGACGAACTCAACGTCCGTCTTTATCAGGAAAACTGATACAAATAATATTGACAGTAAAAAAAAAATTAAAAACTGAATTTTTGAAAATTTGACAGGTAGCCTTGGGATTTTTTCAAAATAAGACTTTTTTCAAAATTTGCTCAAAAAAATTTGAAAAAATTCAGTAAAATAGAAAAAAATTAGCTACATAATAGCTAAGTAACTTTTTTCTCTACCTCATACTGATTTTGCAGGAAAAATTATTGAAAATTCTAAAATGTTTTTTAGAATTTTCAATAATTTTTCCTGCCAAACCAGAATGAGGTAGAGAAAAAAGTTACTTAGCTATTATGTATCTAAATTTTTTCTCTATATTACTGATTTTTTTCAGATTTTTTTGAGCAAATTTTGAAAAAAGTCTTATTTTAAAAAAATCCCAAGGGTACCTTGTCAAATTTTCTAAAATTCAGTTTTTAATTTTTTTCTACTAAACGATGCATCGTTGAATAATGGTTTTTTCACTCCATTACTGTACTCATTATTCCGCATTTTTCCATATCATGCCTATTTTCCTAGACCTCGTAGTTTTTGAGAAAAAAATAAAAACCAAAAAATCAAAAAAAAAATTCTAGCGCCCAAACGGCGCATGCTAGCAAATTAAAACTAAAACCAAATTATAGAACTTTTTATTGTCTATCAAAAAGTATTCTAAGTATTTCTCCGAATTTAACTCGAGGAAGAAGTATATTGCAAATTATCGAATTTGCATGTTAAATGCCCATACCAACTTAACGAACGAACACCTGGTATATATTCAATTTAATATAATATCAATTTTACAAAAAAAATCAAAGAACAATAATAATAATAATAATAATAATAATAATAAAACTACATTGCTTTTAATAAATTGTGCATTTTTTTTTCTAAAACTTGAAATTTAATTTCAATTTCAGTATCTGATTTATAAACTGAAATAACTGAAAACCTTTATAATACAGAGAGTTTTGTGTATTTGCTTTGTGAAAAATTGGCAATAAAAAAGCATTTTTGTAAAAAGTATGCGTAATTTTAATAAAATATATATAAAAATAAATTTATCGCAAATATTTTTTTCCACATCATTGTGTATGAGTAGGTTTATAAGTAGGTAAAACAATGAGAAGTAATGTAACTGATTGAATTTTTATTTATTTAATAAATAATAGGCTACGCAATAATTTTCAATAATATATTTTTAAAAAAGGTTTGAAAATATGTACCCATATATACATTTTTTTTATGCGAAATTTTAGTTGAAAACTGTGTTGTACTTTTCCACTAGTACTATAAATATTATAATAGTATTTACTATAAAAAAGAAAATTTGTTATGGCTAAATATTACAGTATTTTTTTTGTATTGGAAAATAAGGATGAGGCTATTTATACATACCGTATGTATACGTAATTGGCTATTTATACATACTAAAAAAAAAAAAAAACTTAAATCAACTTACTAACTTAACCTACCCTAAATAGCCAATTACGTAAAAATACTGTATGTATAAATAGCCAATTGCGTATACAGACCGTATGTATAAATAGCCACTTTCGGAAAATAAAGTTTATTTATTAAACATTTGGGTATTTTACATATCGTCAGTGGATTTCTTGTTTGTTCCATACTTATGTCATTTTTCGTCAAATTGAGTTATCTTTATTTTATCAACCGAATCCTAATGTCTTGATTCATTTTTTTATATTCAAAAAAATTAATATAAAAACTATCTTAGGATAAAATAATTAAACAGAAACTAATCCTAAAACAGTTTTTATATTAATACAATAAGTTCTAAAAAATATTTCACAATGTCAAAAAAAAATTGTTACTATTCATTTTCGGTAAAAAAATCATTTTAAATTGTAAAATTTAAATTTAAGGCCATTTCAAAGCAAACAAAAGGCTATATTCAGACAGGGTGGTAGGAATATAAAAAAGAATAATTTTACATTCGAATTATTCGTTTAATTCTACATAATTATGGTAACTAATTATTAGAAAAATTAGCTAATTTATGTACAATTAATAATTTAATAACAGTTTTTATATATTTACAGAATTAGCATATAAAAAAAATTAATCAAATATTTAATTGTCAATATTTTCATTGTTTTTTATTATTATTTTGATTTTCAAAAAAATATATATGTTGTTAATTGTTATTATAGTACTTACGTATTAATTTCAGAATTTATTTATTTGTAGTTTATTTGTAAAAAATAATTTTTTTATCATACTCCTTGAAAAATGCGATTTTCTCTTATTTCACACATGCTTTTTATTTGAAAAAAAAAAATATGATTAATCTTTATTACAATTAACAACATATATATTTTTTGCAAATCAAAATAATAACAAAAAATGAAAATGTTGACAATTAAATATTTGATTAATTTTTTTATGCTAATTCTGTAAATATATAAAAATTATTATTAAATTATTAATTGTACATAAATTAGCTAATTTTTCTAATAATTAGTAGTAATATGTAGTATTAAACGAATAAATTGAATGTAAAATTATTCTTTTTTGTAATCCCACCACCTGTCTGAATATAGCTTTTTGTTTGCCTTGCAATGGCTTTAAACGTATTCTCTATTAGCGCAAGCTATGTCACTGTTTAAAATAGTAGAGTAAAAGAGTAAAAATTTTCGAGGGTAATTGAATTTGTAGCCTTATTAATGCAAAAAATTACCCTACTTCTGCGTATTTTAAAATATTTGACTTTTTACCTTGATGGAAGGGCAACAAATACGAAAAATAAAGATAAATAACTGCCCACTTATTTTGTTTTAGAGTAAAACAGTAAAATTTACCCTTTTTGGGTATTTTTAAATTTTTTTGTTACTGCGCATGGTTCAACATGCGTGTGGTATTCGTATTACACAAAATAAATCAATTTAATTATTTAAAAAGAGTATATATTTTTTACCTTTTTCTGGGATAATAAAGTGCTCTTTATGAATTTACCTATTTAGGGTAATCATATTTACCCTTTTTAGGGAACGGACTTATATAGGTACTAATAAGGTTTTTTTTTTTCGAACAGTGTACCTAACAAAAAATTCTTTTTCCAGTGGAATAAGAACTTTGACTTTATTTATCTATATAAAACATTTCAATAAATTTATTTATAATTTCTAAATAAATTTATGAAATGTATACAATTATAAATAATTTGCAGTTAAATAATTATAGTATATATATTTACTGTAATATTTATCTATAGTCATAAATATGTTTATTTTTGAGCAAATATCTCTGTATCTCATTAAGAGGATATTTATAATAATTATAAATTATGATTAATTTTCCACGAAAGAACGTAGAAATAAATAACAGACTCTAGTACTAGAACTATAATTTCTTCTATAATAGTAAAAAAATACGGGAACTAGAAATATTATAAGTAGACACATTATAATAAAATAATAATATGACATTTCCGGTTAGACTCGTATGACTACTCTGTTCTTTGCCCATTTAATTCACTATATTTTATATTGTTCTGTTGAATTCTTTCGTCATACTTCATAATATTGTTTTTCTTTCTTTTCATCTAGTGTAGAATTAAATAGTCAAAAAATAATCTAATGGTAGCAGTGTTATGTTTTAACTAGCTGTTGTCAACTACATACATACATACATACACAATCACGCCATGTACCCATATGGGTGTAGAACAAACTTTTTTCATCATCCCGAAATCAGTCGTCTCCAAACATTCCTATCCAAACAAGCAACTTTCGCTTCATCCACATTCATAATTTTTCTCATACATGCTCTTTTGTTCCTACTACTTGGAAACTTTCGCTCACGCAAGCCACTTTCTCAATCATACCACTCCAACTACTCATCGGACGTCCACGTAAACGTATACCATCAAAATCATTCAAATAAAGCTTTTTAACCAAACGTTCATTAGACATTCGCTCAACATGTCCGAACCATCTTAACTGACTAACACTAACTTTTGCTACAACATTTTTTTCAATTTCACACTTATACACTAATCTATTTCGTATCCGATCTCTCCTATAGTTACACCACATACCCCACGTAAAAATTTCATTTCCACAGCAGTCATTTTCCGTTTATGCTTTTGCAACCAAACCCAACATTTACTACCATACATCAATGTAGGCACCAAAACTGTATCAGGAAAAAAGATATAAATAAATGACATTTACGGTAAATAAAGAACATAGAAACAAGTTACTAGATAACAAAATAAGTAACTAAATATTAAAATTTTATATATTTTGAATTAAAGGAAGTCAAATTCTATTTAGCTCAATGTCCCTTCACACCGATTGACATTATCTTTTTCTTTAGGCACTGATTTAAATGAAATTTAACTTTCTTTAATTAAAAATTTATAAAACTTTATTATATTGTTACTTATTTTGTTTATCTAGTAACTTTTTTCTATGTTCTGTTTATTTACTGTAAATGTCATTTGTATCATTTTTCCTGATAAAGATGTACGGTGATTTGGTCGAAACGTCGATTATTATTAAATATTAATACAGAACTACAACCTAAAGCCGTTTTATTTTAAAAATAATAGTAATTTTTATACAAATAAAATTTTTCTAATATCGAAATGAACAAAAATTTAATCACAGTATAATTGATTTTAATGGAATTATGTGGCATTTTTAAAAAAATTTAATTGGACCAAATAATATTGTTTTAAAAAAATGTTTTTTTTTTTATTAATTTTAAATTGTTGATGATGAAGTTGATAAACTGTATATTTTATATAAAATACTTCAATTGTATTTCTATAAAAATCAATGGCATTGATTGAAATTTTTTTAATAGTAAATAAATATATTGTATAATACAAATAAAAATTATTATCAAATATTTTATTTTTGTTATTGTTATGTAAAAAATTAATTTTTTTTTTCCACTTGTTTTGTGACATACAGTTGTGGAGAGTTCAGTTTACTTTTGAGTTTTAACTATAATTAATTTTCAAAATTATAAAGAAATATACAAATATTAAAATATTTTTATTATTTATAACTTATCTTCTTTGGTGGTAAAAATAAAAATTTAGGGCTTTCCTTAATTTTAATTATAATTTTATTATACAAGTTCAAAATTATTATAATAATTAACAAATCACATAGTAATAGTTTTTTTGTTTCTTTTTTATAAAATTACAATATTACAAATATGTAGTATGAATTCTATAGAAAGTTTATATTCTCTTATTAAATAAAATATATTATTATAAATAAGAAAAGCTGAATGTATATAAATGAATAAACGGTTTGTAGGAAGAAGCCTAATGTCTAATTTACATAAAGATAACAACAATAAAAGCATTAAATTATAATAAATACTGTGTCTACGTGACACAATTTTTGAGTAATGACTCAGAAGAGCAAACGCATTTGAACACAATGCGTTCCGTTCGAGTCATTCTGGAAATAAGTTCACCTGTGATGTGAAATATAAAATGATTCAGTTAAAACGAAAATAAAAAATAACTAGGAAGAAAATTTAATTCCCGTCACATCTACGCTCAACACGATTGCCTAGGTAATCAAAACTTATCTCCTCGCCTCGAATAAGGGTGGCACCCCCAATTTCGCAGGGTTGACAACCTGACCGTTATACGAATTCTAGTTGCGAATCACTGCTCGATATTTTGTTACGAAGCAATTGCAGCGTTTCATTCACGAAAAACGATTAAAAAACATTAAATTCCACAACTGTACACGTACAGTACTAGTTTTTGTTATCGTTTCTAGTGGTATTCAACAACCTGGTAACTTTTCTCTTTAGTTGGCAGTTGAAACAATCGAAATCGGTAACACGACCCCGCTTACACAGCACACCGATAGATGACATGCGTAGCGCATATTCTATAAATATTTAATTTCAACATTTATTTTGTTTTATTTTAAATGTACATTATTTTATCTAATATAATTTAGTGTTTATTCTATATTTTTGCTAATATTTATCTGTTTATAAAACATAATATGAACGCGAATATGTTTTGCCTAGATTGAAACGGGCTGTAGCTTGTCCGTTTAGTAGCTGAGCCAAGATTCTGAGTTCAGTACAGGTTGACACGACGAGTAGGGTGTATATAGTGTATTCGTTGGCAAAAAATGTGAGATATATAAAAATTTCAAGTTTCTTTAATTAAAACTATTAATAAAAGTAATTACAAACGAACGTGCGGGTATTTAATAAACGAATTTCATACACTTTTTAACAGATTTATGACAGAAATTTTGTTTTTTTATGGTGTTACATTTATGTCTTATAGTGCAGTGCAGTGATTGTGTACATTTTTTTTTCAAACTTGAAACAAAAGGAATTGTGCATTTAATCGTTTAATTAGTGCCCTGGATAGTTTTCTTTATCAGTTCAACGTTATTTTCATACAGGAATATGTAAATAAAAACAGGATTTGCTAGTCGAAAAGGTAAAGAAAAAAAAACTTACAACTTTATTAATACGTCCATTGTTGTTTAGCTTAATATGAATTTATTATTTAGGTTTCTATAGTGTTTTTTTGGTTGGTAATATGATTTCAGGTTTGGTAATTTGTAAGTTTAAATTAATTTCTACCTGTTCATAAAAGCAAAATGGCTGCCATGCTATGTCTTATTTCTGTATAGAGTATTATAAAAAAAAGCAAAGGTGAACTTAACATAGGCGCAGCGAAGGCATGCCTTTACTAAATTATATATACAAATTCCAATGCATTGAAATGAACGACTTTGAATCAATAATAAAGTTTGTATCATGCTGTAATATGTGAAATACGATCGCACTCAAATATTTTCTATACTCCAAAAACGAGTTTCGTAAAACTAGAAATTATTAAAAAAAAACGGTTAAGCATCTCGCATAATTAGCTATTTCAACACAGAAATTAACTATCAGTTATCTTTATATATATTCGTCTAAAATTCTTCATTAATGATCATTTGGCACTGATAATGTAATCTGTTTTCGTCTAACAACAATTAAAATTTTTATGCTTAACAATACATTTTCCTTCTTACATTTTTTAACAATCTACTTGAAATTAAATACAAAAATACTGTTATTTTCTGAGGTTATGTCATTGTAAATTAGAAAAATAAATGACACAAAAAATGTAACTGTTTTGTGATATTAAAACAATATGAAAAACTTCGGAAAAGAATTTCGTAAATTAGTTTTTATTTTCTTCTTCAATATTTGTGTATTTTTTGTAAGAAGTAATTGTGGTAAAAATAATCTAATCATAGTGTAAATTATTGATGTATATTTAAACAAAATTTTGTATTGTTTTTGACTGCTTTGGCTATAAGTTTATAACTGTTCTTTGTTCATTTCTGCATTATTTTACAACCTTTTCATCAAATAGTAAACAATCGTATCATAATTTAGCCATGAAATGAAAAATTAGTAGATAAAGAAATTGATTTTGTTTATAAAAAAAAAATAATAATATTGAAAAGAAAATCTAGTTAACCTGTATAACTTTTTTATTTTAATTTTAAAAATCAATTTTTATTGTTTTCCTTGATTGTTTAGGCAAATATTTTGCTCTTATTTGCCTGATTTATAATTGTGTTATTTGCTATTAATATTTTTTTCAAATTTATGCAATATTGATATAACTATTTAAACTTTTAAAATACTGCTGGGAAATGCATGTAAGGATAAAATTTAAGAATTGTATTTAATATTTGTATATGAAATGCAAACATTTGGTTATCTTTAAATAAATATCATAAATAAATAATATTTCTTTAATGTGTATTAAACAATGTATGAAGTTTCAGCAATTAAAAATAAACATAATTTCATGAACTTAGATTTCCAAGTAAAATTACGTTTTATATTTTTAGCAGAAAAATGTTGGTAACAATTTTATCTGTACATTTCAATTAAATATTTATTAATTAATGAATTGCATTGATACAAAATACTTTAAATAATTTTCTGTATAATAAGAAACAAAACGGAAAACAGTCAATAATATTTTTTGGTTAATATTGAATTGAGAGTGAACCATTTATTTCATTTATTATTTTATATACCTATCTGCGAATTAATAAAAGCTGTCAAATTGAAGAAGTTTTATTTAGAATATATTTTTTAAATAATTCTCAAAGGTTAAGTTCTACAATTCTTGCAATCTGATCAACTGTATTAAATTTTTGTTTTATAATAAAGAACTTCTGTTCAATTTGAAAATAAACTGTTAAATTTTCTATAGAATAAAATCGATTTTTGATTTTATTGTAAGATTAGTCTTTACTTCTAAAAGTTTCTTGATAGGTATATAAATTTTTTTCTGTACTACTAAAGAATTATTAATGAAATTTTTGACAATAGAATGATGTATAGCAGCAAAACATTTGACATAATTTATACTTGAAGATGCATATTTATCTTTATAATTGTATATTCTGTTAAAAAAATAAAAATTTTCTGATTATTTTTGAAGAATATGTAAGAAAATAATATACGATCGTATATTTTATTAATTATTTTTTTAAATTGAGTTTTGTTTATTGCAAGTTTTATTTTTAAGTAATTTTAATTAGTCAGATGATGTAAATAACTCATTCTGTTTTTGTTGGTATATGGAGTTTTATTTTTCTAGTTCTTCTTAATTTAAAAAATAAATATATAAGATAAACTATGATTTTCATTTATAAAATGTAAGTTTGTATTGCATTTAAACAACCGAAGATAAAATAAATTCAATCTTAATTCAAGTATTTTTTTTAAATATTTATTTAAATAAATAATTGTAAATATTGAAATTTAAATTCGTCGCAATATCTGACAAACAAAAGCCTATATTCGATATTTATTTATATCAGTGGTCATCAAGCTGTGATCTGCAGGTCACTCAATGATCCGCAAAAACAGTTGAGAGTGATTCACCAAAAGTTTGTATTTCGATATGACTAGTTACGATAAAAATATTTCTTTATTTTTAAATTTTAGAAAATTTGTGACCTGCATATTAAATTTTGAACAAAAATTTTCAAATTTTAACCCGTGATAAAAAAGTTTGTTGATTTATACGCTAAACTTTAATAGCATAATATAAAAGTCAGTTTTATTCTGTTATTTTGTAAAATATAAGTCACATGATAGGTTAAATAAAATATAAAATATTAATATTTTTGTGTTTAATTAACCGATTTGAATAAAAATTTACTTATATAACAATCACATTTTTGTAAACAATTTAAAAAATATTTTTCTTCAATTAAGTTTTCTAGAAAATGATAATAACATGCAAGTTCAGACGATTGTAATTTTGATGCCAACAATAGTTCACTTGAAGCAAACAAACAAAATACACTATACATTATGAATCCATAAGCATACAATAACAAAAAAAAAACTGTATATTTTCTTAAAAAAAAACCGTATATTGACTGTAACATTTCAACAGATAGACACAATATAGGGAATATCTAAATATTATTCATGTAAATAGTTAAACATTTAAAGTGAAAGATGTTCTATTTATAAAAGAGCCATACGACTGTATATGTATATATGTAAAGTATATCATAAACACATATACCACATAACACAAAATTATCTCTTGCGGTTAGTAAATAAATCTTGGCACTTGTCATTGAAGATTTCTGCTACTTACTTGAAATGTGATTACAGTTATCATTGTATATTTTTTTTATTATTTGTTCTTGCATATTTCTTGCTCATCATGGGCGCATATGACTTTTTTTAACAGGAAACGTTCGTTTAATTGTTTGTTTGTTTTTAAAGAATTTATTCATTTTTGGAATGATGACGTATAGCATCAAGAATGTAATTTCTGTTGAAAATATAAAATCACATTGTTTTAACTATGTAAATATACAAGAATATGTTTTTGAGAAAGAAATTGGCAAATATACAAATATATTTTAACCATTTTACTGTAGATATTGTTAATAAACAATGTGCTGATTGTTGATAAATTTGTTATAAAATAAATCGTTGTATAAAATTTATATTTTTAGAATAAAATAAAAATACGAAATGCCAAGAGAAATAAATCTTTGAAATTCTTCATTAGAGCAAAACATAGAATGAAACGAAACTAACAAAAAGAATTTAATGGGTACGGTACATTCATAAAATAACCCTATTGTTCCAAGACACATGTAATGCATGTTATGACACCTATTTTTACACACTCTATTCATAAGTACACAGTGCTTAAATAACCATAATTACGTATTCCATATAGGTAATTTCAGGGGTTTAATTCAAACGTATATATACAGCTAATACTTAGACTCGTGCATATACATACATACATGTGTATCTTAAAATAAGCTTGACGTCGGACATGATGTGAATATAACCTCTCCCAAAAGGAATTGAAAGGAATTTTATTTCGCTATTTTCATTATATATTGAATTTATTGTTTATTTATTCATTGTTGTTGTAATAAATGTAAATAGGAATATTGTTGAAAAATTTATAATTTTAACAATTTATTGATTTTAGTGTTTCTGTTTTTAAAGTTGGTATTTCACGATAAAATTTGTTTGCTATTTTATTATAAATTAAATTTTTTGTTTATTTATTGTTGTTGTAGTCATTTTTGTTCTAATTTTAACAATTATTAATTTTAGTGTTTTTATTTAAAAAAATGTTATTCCGCGATAAGAAATAATAGCAATTTGCTACAATATTTGGTTATATTAACGATAAAATTTTAGGTAATTTTTTAACGGCAATTAATTTAGTAAATTTAGCAATTTTCTTCAATTTGTAAGCAACTTCATATTTTGTAAATATTAAAAATTGAAGTTGCTAATACTGAGTTGCTATTATTTCTTATTTCGAATTAACAATTGTTTTTTTAAAATTCTAAATATGACAAAATCATTTTTAATGTTATTTTACTTTTTCAAACTTGTTTTGCTTTAATAGTCTACAGAATTTGTACACGTAAATTTGTTGTACTTATTTATGAACTTTGAAATAATGTCGTAAATTATTTGTCATCTGAGCGAATTACATTTGTTAGTTGTATGTTGTTAGTTTTAAATAAATCTAATTTATTTTTGAAAAGTTAAATTTTGTTTTTAAGTGTTCATTCTAAAATTATGAATGTGAAACATATGTATTTTATTAAAATGCTATTTAAGTACCCACATAAGTTGTCAATAAAGTTAATTTAATATTTGATGAATTACAGTCAAATATATCTTTCAATAAGAATAGTACAATAAAAAAAATCGATTATAGCTAAAATTATTTTTAAATAAATAAACTAGTTATTCTTTTTTTAGAAATATCGCGAATGTGAATGAAAGAAAAGTTGCTTGTCTGACCGAAACTAATTTCTGCATAATGGAAAGAATTTGTGCCACACCCTTATGGGTACATGGCATGACAGTGTATGTATGCATGTACGAATAAGTATAAAAGTCTTTTGATCGTTGGAAATTAAATTTTATGCTATAACTTCGATCTGTAGAGATTATTGAATTGTTTAAATTTTTTTAGGGTATAATTTATTTATCATTGTTTTAATTTTTCGAACGATATATACAGGAAAACAACAGTTGTGGGAAACAATGTAAATGAAATTAAATTACATTTTATAAATTGGACTAAATTAGTGATCCAAATTTTCAGGAATGAAATGTAAAAGTATGAATTAAAGTTTCACACTGTATTGTATAATCAAGATGCAGAACTTATAAAAATATAAAAAAAGTATTATTAACGTAGTAAATATAATATAAATCAATAATTATTTTACATGTTCTATAAATTACATTGTACAAGTACACTATCAGATAATTTCGAACAAAGTAAAAAGTTATTGGGGAAAAATATGAACTTCTCCGATAAACTTTATTATTAAAAAACTTTGTTTTTATACAAAAACGAAATAAAATAGCAATGAACTTTTCGCTGACCTTACGTCACAAGCAAGATGTTAATCTGTGAATTTTGTTTGTAATTAATTAATTATCTCGTAGCGAATAACTCGAAGAGAAGAAAAAAAAAATCCGAACAAAAAAATTGTCAACATAGAGGACATTTTTTTTACTCGTTTGGCATTTTGCCAGGTTTCGGAACGGACATGAACTTTGTGACAAGGTAGATGAGGAAAAAATTGTATTGTGAAAGAATGGCTGAAGGAATTTCTAAGTGGGCAGAAATATGTTACGTACAAATGGACACAATAAAAAAACAAATGAATTTCGATTCAATTAAACGAACATACTGATTTATAATTTTAATTTAATAATAATGATGAAAATCATATTATACATGTGTAAGCTTTTGTTTATTGTTTGATTTTTAACTTAAATTATTAATTAATATTTACTGTTATTGCATTTTTATTTCTGAAAATTTGATAAAAAAAAATGAATTATTGGTTTTTTGCGGAAATTTATGTTTAATTCGAGTTTGTTTTATCACGGAAATTGGAATTAGAAATTGTATTGTGTGATTTCGTGTCTGTATCATAATTAAAAATAAATTAAAATTATGTTGAATTTTTTAAAACAGTCTCTAGATGTCGAATTTGAAATTAGTTTGTAAATATGTGCAAATTTTAGGAATATGTATATTTTTTTTAGATTAATTTAAGTTATGTTCTCTTTAGTCCAGATTAACCGGACATAATTTTAACTAAACTGAATTTGTTTTAAATACAAATTTGTTTTTATTTTGTTTGGATTTTATTATTACGTGTTCGAATTATCGAGAGTTTTGTCAACGTTAATTGTTAATTTAGAACTTTAATATAAATATTTAAATTTATAAGTTTTACAATTTGTAATAATAAAAACACATCAGGAGCGGCATTATTTTTGATAACAAATATCACCAAGTGTTGTTAACATATTTGGTAAACTGTTATTGAATTTAAAACGTGTGTGATCTAGTTGGTGTATATTTGGACCTATATTGTAATTATATTTGATAATTCATATACATAAGTACAAAAAAAGAGAAAATCTGCTATTTATTTTTTTGTTTTTTTTTTTTTACTAGGAATATAACACAACACTAAAGGTCAGTTGTATTAAATAATGGTTAACCGCAAATAGATTGTCAGCTGTCTTTGAAATATTTTATTGATTGGTCAGTTAACAACTAAATCATATTGTTAGGTTGACATGTGTTTAACAATGTATAACATAAATTTTTTTATTCGACAATTAGTTATTCCTATAAGTTCGAAATTCATTTTTTAGGTAATTAAATAAAACTATTAATAATAATAATAATATTAATAAAACACTTGATCCATTTTCTCACTAAAAAATATTTATATATTCAATGAAAAATTTGACTTAAATCAATCAATAAGTAAATTAAACAATATATCAATGTATCTTTACATTAATAGTTTAATTAAAATTGAAAAATAAAATATATTTTATTTTAAAAAATATCTAATATTTTTTTTTGAGAAATGCAGTAACTGGAATAACTGTTTTTGTTTTTATTAGTTTCATCTAAATGTGAGAAGAATCTCAAATATTTTTACCTTGAATTAGAATTTTATTAATCGTAAATTTGCTCATATATCAAATTATCAATATATCGATAACTTTTATTTTTAATTTCAGTTATTGATATATCGATAAATAATTGATATACCGAGATTTTTCCCAGCCCTATTCTGAATGAAATGTGCGACAGTAAATACAATAAATGTAATGTAAAAATATATACATTTACTTATTCTTGGTTAACTTTTTCAAATTTTATCCGGATTTGGTAATACTGACTCTAACATTGATAAACTAACTTAATTTGAATTTATTTTCTAATTAGTAATTAATCTTTGTTTATTATTTTATGCATTTATGCATTGAGAGTTAAACTAAATTTTTGATAATCCAAATTTAACTAACACGCAAGTCTATTGAATCTATTAGCATTTATTTTTAAACCAAAGGAAGTTAATGAACTCATACTACACAAATAATGTTTTTTTTGCCAAGGTCTGATACTATAAAATATTGCCAATTGATTTATTTCTAATTTAAATTTTTAAATTATAACTGTATTATTTCAGAATTGTGTTTCTTTTTCGGTTTTAGAATTTGATAAATATATTGTAGCAGTAAAAATTTTTATTCGAGCAAATAATTGGTTTTTGGAAATAAATATGATTTATTTTATTGTTCATTAATTGTTGGTCTGGCGACAATCTAGTAAATGAATTTTTATAGTTTTCTTTATATTAGAAAACACAAATTAAAAATTATATTTTAGTTTTGCTCTATTACAAATAAATTATAAAATTGTATATGTAATATATTATGCATGAAATTTTTATGTATGAGAAACTTTATTAGCAAATAAAAATTGTAATTTGATAGTAATATTATTTTAGTGTTTCAAGTTTTTTTAACGGGTTGTGTGGAAAACTGATTGTTTAATCATCGATGCGAGAAAGTGGTTGTTCCGGGATATAATGGACGATAATTAAAGTATTTTATTTTAAATGGGAACAAATAATGCAGGAATATGACAGATACAAAAACTATTGATTGAGGTTTTACTGTATCTATAATAATAAATTGAATCCATTGATCTGATTAAAAGTTATAAATTATATTAATTTAGTAATACTACATGCCTTTTTACTAATGGTTACACGGAGAAAAAGGTTTCTTAAAATGCGTATTCTTAAATTTATTTTTTTTAAATGTAATATATTTTTCTTTAAAATAAACTAATGAATATTAAGAAAAAGTTTACGAGGTTATTTGAAAATAATTTAATAATATATTAAAAATATTTATGTTTCATTTAAGTATATTTTTCACTTGTTAACACAATTAAATCTATAAAATTATTTAAATTAAATATATTTTATTCCTAGCAACAAATTTTAATGTATTATATGCTTAATATGAATATACAATATATTACTTGCGCTATGCCTGTTCCATCCAGTCTGTTATCTGTATGTCATACACCTTTGTGTGTTCGCGGTTATTGGATTACAAAGAAATGAATAATTTTGTTGTAAATATTTTAAAACAGTGGCAGTTAGAAAGTTTAGAAGAAAAATTTAAAGGTAAGCAGATATTTAAGTACGTATACTATAAATAATTATAAGTAAATAAATAATACGTATAATATTTTTTGCAGGTTAGCTCAATAACCTGTACATGCACATATTGGTTGAGTTGTTAGTGCGTTCTTCTTTAATTACTTCTTTGTTATTAGAAACAAAGTAAAATATTTGAAACAACATTGAAAGATTGAAATGTTGACTTGAAATGCCGTAACGTAAGGTAACGTTCAATATAAATATATGATGGAATCATATACTTTTTTCAGATCCGCAAATTGATATTATTTTCAATTGTACAAAATGTTTCATATAAAGTTAGTTTTAATAGAATGGCATATTTGTTCTTATTTGATATTATTTGTTTTTTCATGGTCTATATAGAGAATAGAGTGATATATATTTATTATTTTTTTCTAAATTTTTAACTTTTTATAGATCTTAAAATTTCAAATTATAAAGGAGTAATTGAAAAAAACGCACTAAAAATACTAATATACTGTAAATTTACTATTTTTTTAATTTTACATTTTTGCAGATGAAGGAATTGATGAAACAAACTTTGAGATGCTTGATGAAAATATAATAAAAGAATTAATTCCAAAAATTGGAATTCGATTATTATTTTTAAAAAAAATTTAGAAAATATATACGTGACAAAGAAGTATGTATATTTTATTTTTTATTATTTCAATCTATAATATAAATAAATTATATTTTTATACAATAGGAAAATGATGGTGAATCATCAAGTTCGACTATAACTAACACTAGTTTAACATCCAGTGAAACCCAAGAATTTTTTAACAGTTCTTCCGAAATTTTGTATTCAGAAGACATTGATGGAGCGCAAGATATTGTAACAAAGAATTCTGAAAAAGTAGATGTTAATTTGTAGTTAGTAGTAGTTAATTTGTAGTACTTATAATTATGATAATCTATGTCAATTTGCCCAATTTGTATTGGATAATTTTTAATTATTTTCAAAATATTTTGTTATTTTTAAGTCGATATATTTCTAATTAATAATGTATCAATGTATTTAGTTATTTTAAGTATACGCCGATACTAAATATTATCGACTAACATATTTATATCAAATATAATATTGTATTCATTGTAAAAAAAACTGATAATTTACTATAAAATAATTTTTTTTAAAATGAATACAATATTATATATGACATAAATATGTTACTAGATAAAATTTAGTATCAGCGTATACTTAAAATAAATATATTATTTTTTATTTTTATAATATATTTTATTCTTGTACCAAATATACTGTTTCTTTAAATTTAATAAAAACATATACATATGATAAATATTTCAGTTTATTTATTTTTACCATATTTATTTTCAATCCAATGAAATACTGTTTCTTATATTTAATATAATATCTAAGTATACAAATATTCTTTTATTGAAAATAATTTATACTTATCACTTTTTTCAAGAGAAATTATGTTTAATATAAAGAGAATTCTCTTTAATTTTAGCATACTTTTCTCTCCGTGTAGGTTTATATAAAAAAATACGTAAACAAATGAAAATAAGAATTAAAAAAATAATTATTTAAAATAAAAAAGTAGGATTAAGTTTTGTATAATTTTAATTTAAAAATATACAGATTTTAATCTTAAAGCTTTTTTATGTTACTCGTATAATGAGTTCTGAAAGATTCTTTACGATGTTAAATAGTACTGCGCGTTTTAAGCTCATTTCGATCAATATTCTTTTGTCACAACTTGCTTTATTTTATAAAATTTTTATTTTTTATAATAACCAGTTTGTAACATAATGGTGGAATACTTAACAAAGTTGTAGCATAATAGAATATACTATTACTAGAAAAAGACAAGACATTCTGTAACGCTATAGTTTTGTTTAGAATTCGACCATAAATTTGACAAATTATCTATTTTTGTAAAGCTAAAAAGTAAGAAACTCGAATTTGTATTTTAACTCAAAATTACAATACATAATAATATATAATAGGTTTGTTCGATTGACTCTCTTGTGTTTTATGTTGCAGCGGTTTGCCATTTACATAACATGTAACTGCAAAGTGAATAAAACAACAAACATCGACGCTATAATAAATAGTAGACGCAATTGTGTGAATCGAACGGGGCTATTAGTATTAGCTCTGTATTATGTATTAGCCTAATACATAGTACAATTTTTTATGACGTTAAAGTTTCCATTAAAATATTCAAAATTATCATGAGAGTAAAGCTAGCGGTTGAAATCGGCCGCTAGCTTCACTCTCATAAAATTATCGTAATTTTTCTCTTTGTTTTTAAATTTTTTTATAAATTATTCGAGAATAATTAAAATAAGTGAAGATCAGTTTTTATATTTGATTTGTCTCAAAAAATTAGCACGCAAATATAATATAGGAATATGTTATTTTTTTCGTATGACTGATATAACATAAAAACTTGATACAATAACGAAATATATAAGTTTAATTAATGCATTAATCTAAAATTGAAATATTGAAAACTAGAATAAATAATATTTGAAAATATTTTCACGTTCGAGAAATCGAAACAAACAAAAAAATACACATCAACGGTTTATTGAAAATGTCCATGATAAAACAAGAAATCTGTTGCTCTAATTTTTGCATTTTGCACGTTTGTTTAATCTAATTAACAGTGCAACGGAGTAAGTATAATTAAAAAAGTTGGAATTGTTCTTTCGCTACGGTATAAGTATAAAATAGCAAACAATGTGAAGGAATTGGTTCACATGTCGGTTTACGCGAATGTTTGCGTAAACATTTCTTGCCCAGGCTGTGTTACTGGGCAGCCTTCCGATCTGCGAAGCCATGTGGAAAAGATTTTTCCATAAAAACTAGGTAATTGATACAGAGCTTTGATAACCTATATTAAATTGTTATATTGATTAGGTATGTGTATGCTATGTGTATATAGTTGGACTAGTATTATTATTATTACTACTATATACCAAATGACTTCTACATAATAATAAAATCTAATAATTTATTTTATAACTAATATATACATTTGTATGTATTGACTTTTTATTTGAATAATAAAATAAATATTTGTTTGTATTACTTTTGGTTTGATAATAACTTGGTAAATAAAATTGTGCTTTGTGTTTGTATTATATTGTAAAAAGATCAATGATATTTAAAGGGTTACTGCATATGATATGAGTATCTTTGCAGGGAAATAATAAAAGATATTTAAAAAAAAAAGTAAAAATTACCAGTTTTATTGAAATGAATTTTTTATTACTTATACACATACAGTAGAAGTGCGCATTTTAAAATTTTGATATGAAACTACTTGCAATACTTGATACTCCAGGTCCTGTAACTCTTATATTTTTTAGCCGAATTTTGTAAGTAAATATATTCTACAGTTTATCTACTAACCGTTCACACCAATTCCGCACCAAAGACATTATATTTATAGATATAATAGACATCATCTTCAAAGAGGTTTGTGCACCAGGTGATAGGCGCATCCCTAATAATACAAATTTGAAACAAATGAATAAAAAAGTAAATGGTGGAGATATAATATGTTTAATATCTTCATTAAAAATAGACAACAGATCGATATTATTTTTTTTAGAATGTTTCCGAAATTCTAAATATTTTGAAAAATATGGATCTTCTTAACCAAAATGCATGTATTTTTGCAAGTATAAATGGTATTATGAAGGAACTTATCAATAATTTGCCAAATTTGGCGTATGCTATAAGTATTGAACGGTACTTATGATACATTTTTTCAAATTAAAAAAAAAAGGTATGATTTAATATATAAAATTGACAAAATCAATAATAAAATGTATATCAATAAGTTTTATTAGTGAAATAATTTCAGTTGTAAAATTTATTGTATCTTTTATATTCTTTATTGCGGTATCTGTCAAAAAAAATGTGTGCCTAATTTACAGTTTAGGTAAAAAAAGGTAGTATTTTAATAATGATTTCTAATGGCGGCAGGAATTCTGGTCAATTTTTCACTATTTTAACAATTTCTATAAGTCAATAAATCCATAAAGCAAGCTATAACAATAGTAACAAAAGTTTAGATTTTATGGAAATACATAATCCATTACAAAAGAAGCGTCGAAGGAATTACAGAGACCCATTTTCTAAAGACATCCTGTTAGACGTATTCGGAAAAGCTAATAGCCGTTTGCAGGCTTTAATGTTATTGGAACAGTTAGTACATAACAGTTTCACAATTAAATTGCATCGTTATTTTGCACCTGGTAAAATACTATCTCGTATAGCGGATATACTGAAATTTTATGTTGGCATTGCTTGAACAGCTCTAGGTAGAAAATTAAAGTTTTTCGGTGTATATCTCGTATAGCATTTGTGCACGTTTGGGGGCCTTATCCGGTGTCGACAAATGGTTGGCTGTGTGCAGAGTTTCACAGGCAACTTTGATCTAATGCGAAAAACTTGGAATAGAAATTCTATTTGTACAGGTCGTATTTAGACTAGTGTTTATAGTAGGTATATTGCAAATACATTTTTTCTCTCCGATTCTTTTTTGTTGTATTTGGTTTTTGGACTAAAATAACAAAGGTGTCTTTGAATTCGTGTATTATAATCCGGATTTAGTAAACATTGCAAACAAATATCTTTTTTTTTTACTTCTTTTGATATGTTTTTGTACCTATATCTTTGTGAATGTATTGAATCTGTTTCACACGTTTGATTTTTTTTTGGTTGATATAAATGAGGCTGAAAATTTTATATTATTCGTGTTTATTTTGAAATTTTAATATTTATATAATAAAATAATAATTCTAAACTATTTAATAATAAAATTCAGTGTGCCTCGTAAGACTGGATTATACCGTGTAAAACATACTTTAGGAGTAGATACAAGTAGAATTTCAAAAATTAAACATGTTGTTTTGAAAGTAGTTAGTAATATATTTCTGTATATGAAATTTTTAATATTTTTTCTAGAAATTGAAATAAGTTTTATATTGAAAAAAATTCTAAAACTTTAAACAGATAACAAAAAATATACATTCTCATTAAAATTAGAATTTTTTTTTCTGTATTTTATGTTAGATATATTAGCTTTTTTTTTTAAAAAATAATAATTACAGATTGTTACATCATTCTTCGTTTATACGATTTACTTAAATTATTTTTGATTATTTTTTTAGTTTAAAAAATAATTTTTCTAACATAATAAGAAATGTTTTAGAACTCTTATTAAATAAATAAGCTTTAGGATTAAATTCTGTGTAATTTTTAATTAAAATACGACATTTCGATATACTCCACGTATATCATCATTTTTCTGCTAATGCAACTGAAATAGGAAGAATAAGAAAATTAGTAAATTTAAAAGTTTTTCTAATAATGTAGTGACATAAACAAAATTGTCACTAAATTTTTTTGATTTAATTTAACTAAAAGTGTTGAGCCTTATTTTTCTGCAATGTATGTTATGCATATTATCTAGTACTACACGCTCGGTTTTTAGGTGTTCAATTGTTTAGGCTTATCTTATGACAACTACATTGTTTTAAAACCGGTATTAGTTAAAATAGATTTTAAAACCGAGCTTGTAGTATCAGTAATTTTGTTTTTAAAGTTATATTTCTTGGTATAGTTCTTATAAACAAACGAAATGTATTTAACATAGTAAAAAATCTTTCAGGACTTATTATATTAAAATAATACGGCTTTAGATTGTAGTTCTGTATTAATTTTTATATACAGTAAATGAACAGAACATAGAAACAAGTTGCTGGGTAACAGAATGAATAAGTAGATTATAAAATTTATAAATTATTAATTAAAGAAAGCCGCTCATTTAAATAAAATTTGGCTTTTTTTAATTAAAAATTTATAAATTTTATAAACTAGTTACTTATTCTGTTACCTAGTAACTTGTTTTTATGTTCTGTTTATTTACTGTATATGTCATTTGTATCATTTTTCCGGATAATGATGTACGTAGAGTATGTTGAAACGTCGATTATTAATAAAAATTAATACAGAACTAAATCGTTTTATTTTGAGATATATTTACATGAACAAATAATTGAATAATTGAATCGAAATTTATATATTCTTGAATCCAACCACACATATGATAAAAATGCAGTAAAACATACATATTAGACTATTTTTCTCATGATACAAATACACTTTGCCATACCAATTTTTGTAGAACAATGCAAAATTACAAAATATCGATTGAATTTTTTTTTTTTGATAACTCAATTACCTAGGCCCGTATTACGAACACGGTTTTTAAATTGATTTTAACTAGTATTAGTTTTAGGACAACGTAACTATCATAAAAGCTAGATTAAACAAATTAACTAAAACATCCAAAAATCGAGTTTGTATTTAGAAATAAATTTTTAGTAAATTGAATTTTTTTATAAATAAAAATACTAAATAACAGCTGCGCATATTAATTTTTTCTGATAATTTTTATAACTTAATAATCGTGAATTTTTTTCGTATAAATAAGATTATGTATATTTAAATGATTATATAAAATGCTTTAGCTTTAGGTATATCTTACTTATGAATGTGTATTTTTTTTTTTCATTTTAATATCATATCATTTTCAATAATTATAGGTATATTAGGCAAAACTCTCATTCAAGAAACTAGCTTATTTCATAATGGCAAATTATAGATTTTTTTGATAGCTTTAACTATATTCGTATATATGTGTGAGATAGTTTAGAAAGTGTTACATATATACTGATATATCGATTATTATTTATAGAAATCGTTTAGCGATATTTACATATGTATGTATTACTTAATCAGTTTCGCATTTGAAATGAAAAATCGAATTTTAATAAATCATTATTTAGAATTTTATAATGCCAATTAGAAATGACATAATATAAATTAATAATACTTGTTTTCTTACTTATGATAGATAAGAAACAAATTTTGTTATCGTTTTAGGAATTTAAAAATTTTGTTTATAATATTATTTAAATTAAAACATGGTGTAAAAACAGTGAAGGTTTTATTATATTATGAAGTTTGTAATTTACTTTAATTAAATATAAACAAATTCTAACGTTCAATTTTTGGAATAAATCTACTAAAGTCTATATTTAACATAAAATTTATTAATGCTATGTTTACTATGCATCGTTACGTCCGAAAATGAGATATGATTATCGAAGAACGTGTGTGTGTGACAAAGACAGATACTGTTTTTCCTACGTAACAAGACACAGTAAATATATCATTGATAAATAACTGTTCATAAATTATGACCATTTAATTTAATTAAATTTTTATTCTAATATACGGTATGCCCATGTTATAAGAAAAAAATCAAAAAATTTACTGAATTTTAATTAAATTTGACGAAATAATTCTTGCTTAATTTAGATTTAAATTATGAAAATAATGAAGTCAAATATTAAATTATATTTAAAATAAAACAGCTTTAGATTATAGTTCTGTATTAATATTTATTAATAATCGACGTTTCGACGAACTCAACATTCGTTTTCATCTTTTTTTTCTGATGAAGACAAACGTTGAGTGCGTCGAAACGTCAATTATTAATAAATATTAATACAGAACTATAATTTAAAGTTGTTTTATTTTAATATAATGAGTTCCAAAAGATTTTTTTACTGTGTTAAAATTATATTTTGTTATAGAATGTAATAACCAGTTTCACAAAATAATGTTAGCTGATTATGTAGTAAACTACACAATTAAATTGTCAATTATTTGTGATTAATTATTCAATTGACTTAAATAAATACTGATAATATGTTAAATAACGTATTGTGCAAGTTGCTCTTATAAATCTTTAATTTATATTAATTATATATTAATATTTTTTTCCTATTTCTAATAATAAAGGTGTAACTAATTGAGTACGTAATAAAAACTTATACATACACAATCACGCCATGTACCGAAAAGATTGTGGCACAAACTCTTTCCACTATCCCGAAATTAGTTTCCTCCAAATATTCCTATCCAGACAAGTAACTTTAGTTTTATCCACATTTATGATACCTCTCATACATGCTCTTCTATTCCTACTACTTGGAAACTTTTGCACACGCAAAACACTCCCAATCATACCACTTCATCCACTCATTAAAGTATTTTAAACTTGATTTTTTTAAATTTCAATAAAGCATTGTACTGTTTTTTTTTTTTATATCTTTTTGTAACATTTTTTTTTTTTCGTAGACAGCTAAATTGAAAAAAAAAGTCACATTACTAGAAATAACAAATAATATTTTTAATTATGAAATTATTAATTTAAATATTACATTTGTGCAATATCATTGGGCTAACAAAGACTTCGATTGTATCAAAAGTGTTTACGTACATATAAGTACAAATACTATTTATAATTATTGAATACCGGAACAGTAGAATTAAACTAATCAATCTTTTACTGCCACAAGAATTGTAACTAAAATAACAAATCACTATAAACAGTAAAAAAAAAGTTATTTACATTTTTGCTTAGCAATCACCGTAATAATTTCTTACACTTTTTCGCTTTATTCATCTAAAGATCAATTATTTTAATTATAACAACCTAAATACCGACTCGAGACTTTTATTTTCTTGTGCACATAAAACAAATCTGTCCTTGCATTTTATTATTAATAATAATTTTCTAATTAAAATATCGATATATAGAATTGTGCATAAATAAACTGGGCCAATATAGGTATCGATAAAGATCTGAGAGCAGAAAAAAAATAGGTGTGTCAACACACTGTGTGTTTGTGTGTGTGTACTATGATTACGAACTATTACGTACGGCTAATTATTATGTCTTACGTTAAATGAAGTCGCTAACAGTTTTCATTTACGATTTATTCTTCTTGGACATGCATATACACAGGGTGTTTTATAACTTTATTTCGGTAATTAATGACTCTCATTCACGATGCTGTGTGGTATATATATATATATATATATATATATATATATATAATGGATTAAATTTTAATAGGAAGGTGCTCAAAAAGGGTTAGATGTTGGAATCAAACTCGTATTTAAGATTCTATGTCAAGCTTTCGGTGATATTTTCCACCAAACTTCAGGACATGCTCTGTTGGAGAATTGAAAAACATACATACATACAAACACAATCACGCCATGTACCTAAAAGGGTGTGGCACAAACTCTTTTCATCATCCCGAAATCAGTCGCCTCCAAACAATCCTATCCAAACAAGCAACTTTCCCTTCATTCACATTTATAATTCCTCTCATACATGCTCTTTTATTCCTACTACTTGGAAACTTTCGCTCACGCAAAACACTCTCAATCATACCACTCCAACTACTCATCGGACGTCCACGCAAACGTATACCATCAAAAACATTCAAATAAATCTTTTTAACCAAACGTACATTAGACATTCGCACAACATGTCCGAACCATCTTAACTGACTCTAACTCGGCAACTTTTGCTACAACATTTTTTTCAATTTCACACTCATCATACACTAATCTATTTCGTACTCGATCTCTACTATTTACACCACATACCTCACTTAAAAATCTCATTTCCACAGCACCAGCAGTCATTTTCTGTTTATGCATTCACTACCATTCACTACCATTCATCAACGTGGGCACCAAAACAAAAAATAGAAAATGGTACAGCAATCATAAAATATTTTGCAGAAAACATAGAATTCATGTAGTCGATGATAAAATTGTAACAAACAATACCGTGGTTGAAATTTTAATGATTTCACCTCACAGATTAAAATAAGATTAAAAAAAAAAATTTTGAATGAAGGAAATAACAATTTAGTTATTTATTTAATTGATATTTATTTTATATTTAATTATACATTAAAGATATTGGCCCCTATTACGAGCTCGGTTTTAAAATTGATTTTAACTAATATCGGTTTTAAGACAACTGTCATAAGAGCTGGATTAAACAAATGAATTAAAACACCGAAAAACCGAGCTTGTAATTTGTAATATCAGCCATTGTTTTTTAAGTTAACTTACTTAGTTATTTACTGTAAATGTCATTTGTATCTTTTTTTCCTGATGAAGACGGACGTTGAGTTCATCGAAATGTCGATTATAAATAAATATTAATACAGAACTTTAATCTAATCATATTAAGATAAGAGTTATTTATCTATGCTAGTTATAATTATCTGTTTTTTTATTTGGATTTTTTTCATTAAAAGTGCTACAGTTTTATGAATGTGTATGTATGTAGAAAAGAAAAAAAAACTAACAAAATTTGCTTTGAATTTATAGAATAATTCTATAAATTCAAAGCAAATTTTGTTAGTTACATACCAGCCCAGATAATTATTATCTGAACTGGTATGTCGTGGACGATCTATATTCCTCGCAGACGATTCGCCAAGTACTGAGGATGCCATCTACGATGTATAGCGAAACGTATACGATGAGGATAGATCGACCACGGCGTACCTCTCTTAATCACATATTATAATTTGTTTATTTCAGATTCTGTTTTACAATAATTTAATCTCGAAATATAATTAAAATTATTAAATGATATACTGTACACATCATCAATATTATGTATTATATAGAAATTATAATCAAAAACAAAATTAGTTGCTACAGTTGATTTGCATATAAATGAAAACACAAAATATGGATGAAATAACCAATAATAACATTTCGAAATATATATGTATATGTAAAAATATTTAAATATTTCCAATATTTTATCACGAATTTGTATAAAATGGGAACACCGTGTACATATTTAAAAAAAATTTGTTGACCTATATATACGGATGTAAATATGAAAAGTAATCACAACTCAATCGCTGATTGTTAATCAAGTTTGACAGTTTTTTCTCCAGTCATTTCGAAAGGTCTTATTATAATGAGAAATCAATTTTGCAATGTCAAAAAAATCTTGAATTAAATTAACGCCATATGCTACCAAAAAATTCTATATACGTAAGTACGTATAGTAATACAATAATATTATTGCTATATTTCATTTTTTTTTATCAATCGGTCAAACTGTGGCGATCTAAACTTTTGATAAATTTTATGTTTAATTGTATATGTATTATTTATCTATGAAGGAACAAGTTGATTAACAAATTTCATAAATTAGATTTGAAATATTTATGTCAGGGACGTATTTGTAACTCATTTTCCTACTCAATTATAATTAGATCTTCTATTTATAATGAGCTACCTGTCATAACTTGCAAAATATTATTCGATAAGTAATTAATTATTTGAAGGTAAATCAAATAAATATATATTAATGTGTAGATCTGTTATATTTTTTATGATAAATTATTATTTCAAGCTATTGTACCTGTACATTGTATAGCATTTATGTACTTTTACATGTTTGTGAATGTAATTTTTCATAAAAAAATGTAATATAACGCAAATTATCATAGTAAAATTATATAAATTTAAAATATTTATATTTTTTACAGTGTATATATTTGGTATGATTACAATACCTCTCTTATTATATGTGATATGACAACATTAAAGTTAATCAACTATTACTTATGTTTAAATAAATACTTTTTTATTAATTCGTTATCAACTTAATTATAATTCAATATATTTTTATATCTAAATTTTGTTATTATGTTCAAAAGTTTGTCGAAATTTAACTAGAAAAAGGAATGATATTTATATTATTTATGATAATCAATTAGTCTTTTTTTCTATGACAAATTACTAAAATTTCCAAACAAGAAGAATTATGACTACAAAATTTTATCAGTTTTTTTCTTTCCATTTTAATCTAAAAATAAGTTCCATATGCTTATATATATACATATGTAAAGCAGTTTATGTGACTAATTTTTCCAAATCGTAAAAACACATTGTGTATGTATGCACTTGACAGGGATGAGAAACTATAAATCAGCCCCCAATTTAAAATTCCTTTCATAGCTCCGGATCTTCCTTTTTCAAGACAAAAAAATATATATTATAAATATAAAAGATTCCGAATGAAATACAAAGTCAGGGTTAACTAACTTATTACGGAGATAAAATAAACTGTTTATAAATATATAAAATCTGAAGTCTGTTAAAGAGAGAAGAAGAAAGAAAAAAAAGAAAAACATAAAAATCTATTTAAAATTTATTTACGCATCTTCAATGCTTACGGGTTTTGGGTAAGATGATGCTAACCTCACCTCTGAACTCGTTTTCAATAAAGTCCAAAATCGTTCACGATTTAAAACTTGATGATCCAGTCGAGGCATAAAATTATTATGTTGCTCTGAATTTTTAGTCTATTCAGAAAAAAGTCGACAAAAACTTTGTAATCTAATACGATACCGGAGCGCCGATGTGGCAATGCTGCCTGGGATGAATGCTGTATATTGCCTCGATCGTATAGATGACGATAGTCATGTATCTAGATGAGGCAAGTTTGGATGTCATTGAAATTGAAGCTATTCTGCTCATCTGAAATTAATTCGAATTTAAAATAAAACTGTTGTAGGTCAAAGTTTTGTAACAATATTTTATTTATAACAGAACATAGAAACAAGTTACTAGGCAACAAATAAGTAACTAGATTATAAAATTTTATTTCGTACCTAGTAACTTGTTTCTATGTACTGTTATTTACTGTAATGTCATTGTAACAACAAATATTGTTACAGAACTTTAACCTAGAGCAGTTTTATTTTAATTTAATGAGTTTTGAAAGATTTTTTACAGTGTTAATTTGAATTCTGGTCATCAAATTTAGCTTAAATTTCTGTAAATTTTAATGCCTATCGGAGGTATAATTGTTAAATTTAGATTAAGTTTATCAGGGGTGGCCAAATTAGTGTGAAAAATATTTGCATGTAGAATAGATAGTATAAATAATATAGATATATGTGCATTTTAAAAAAAAATTTAGTTGATCTTTGAAAGATAAGTAATTCAATATATTTTGTCAACTTAAAGGAATTTAAGCTAAAGATTAGATACTTTAAGTATTTAAGTAGTGATCAGAATTGAAATTTACTTAAAGTTCTTTAAATTTAAAGCTTTAGACCAGAATAGCGCCATTAGTAAGACATTTATGATTTGATCAGTTTTATATATATAAAGAAATAAATAATCTTAAAAAAATATTTATTTTGTAAAGCATTTCATTAAAATATTATCAAAAATGCAAATAAATCTTTTATAGGAATATTTTTTAAATTAAAATATCTAAATTAACTGAGATTTAATAAAATCAAAATCTATCAGTTTTAAGTTTTTGCGATATTTTTTTAAAACTAGTTCAAGTTTAAATAATTCTAAATATAATTACGCTCATTTGACTTGCTTTAAAAAAATTGAAGGACAATTGCTACTTATTTTGTGGTTATTTTGTGGTATTTTGTGGTATATAAAAATTTACAAGTATTTTGTTCTTATTGAAAATGAAAATTGTATATATTTTTTGATACTCTGTAAAATATAGTTAAACGCTCTGTCCATATTTTCATATCTTTCAGAAAGCCTTTCGGATTAAAGAAATTTTTATGTATATTTTAAATTAATTATTACTGTTTTCAGAAGCTTTGTTAACGGCTGGTTATACATAACATAATTAAACTTTTTTTAAGTTTACTCTCTTTTATTAACTTTCCAACAGATTAATGAACGAAGCGCTCAAGAGACAGTTGTTAGTCTAAGTTACCTAGTTAACTTAATAATTCAGTTATGCAACTGGCTGTTAGTTTTGTTTTGATTTTAAATTGTGAGATTATATTGCATAATTTCGAAAAACATTATTAGCAAATTGGATCAACTAAAATGGCTAAACAATATATTCTTGTGCCGTTTAACGAAAAAATTTAATAATTTTTTCACATTTAAATTAGCATTATGACATCAATGTTCACTTGTTTAATGAGCCATTATAGATATTTAGAACAGAATGCGCTATCTATGGATAGGCTATCTATGATTCGTCGTTGTGATCTTTTCGTACGGTTTACAATGTTGGCCGGGCGTTCATTTGGCAACGTTGCACTAGTAATGGTTACAGAAGCAATGAATTTGGGATTGGGCTTTTACAGGTAGAAATTGGAATTGTTTAGTTTAACGGGGGGCTCTTTTTCTTTCGTTGCAAGGTTGCAAGATTGCCCCGATTAGATTTCTTTCAGAGATAATTATTTTTTTTTTTACTTTCGGAGGTGCTTTCGGCATTTAAACTTTTGCTAGAAAATGGCACACATACACATTAATAAAACTACTGTAGTTTCTTTTTTTTTTTCTTTTTGGGGGTACATTTTTTTTATCTCTCATATAAAAAATAAAGGAACAGTATCTATTAGAGCCGAAAAACTTTAGTAGAATAGATAGATTTAAAAGGTTTATTTGATAAATATAATAGGAAGCATTTGTATTTGTTTAACAAGCAAATATCTTGGAAATTTGATACAAATCTTGATTTTAATTTTGTTATTTATATTTGCTAATATAATTTTAAGAAACATATAGTTTATATAGTTTTTTTGAAGTTTAAATTATTATATTTTAAAAGTTATATATTATAATTTTTTTAACTAAAAACTGCAAAAAATATAATGAAAATTGCAAGAGAAAAACAAGTTCCTCAAATTTTGTTTACCAGATTGAATACATTTTAAGTATGATTGTTGATATTGTAGTGATTTTTTAATAGGTAATAATAATTTATTGCCAAACAGAAATAAATCCAATTACACGGCAATATACAATCCAAATATTACAAAACAAGTCAATAGATTATGATTTTCAGGGATTTTAATTAATTTGTAAACCAGATTTTACAAGTGGTTTCCTCCGCGTATAATTCAAAATTCCTTATAACATTAAAATCTGTACTAAAATATCTAAAAATAATAATCTAAATAATTTTACTCTATTTTTGTAAATAACGGAGTTTTAACACAAAATAGGAATCAACCAATTTTAAAATTTTGCGAATTACTCGAAAACAGTTGGAACAATTGAAGATCGGTTAATAGATAATTTTTTTTTTAATATTACTATTGATAAAATGATATTTTATGTAAGGACAAGCAAAAAGAACAATCTTGTACATAAAATTTATAATTTTTTACATAAATTTTATGATTATAATAATTAAAATTAGCAATAAATGTTATTAAAACAAAAACAATAATTTATGTGTGAGTCGTTCACACAACCAAATAACTGATTTACATCTTATAGTGGGTTTCGAACCAGTCAAGTATATTCTATGTCATTTAGCGGTACAAACTTAAAATACTAATAATATAACTTTTATTTACATTTTTCATGGATTTATCTTGATCTATCTAGCTCTATGGTATCAATCAAACGCGCTACTACTTTTATTTCTACAATATAATATTTACTAATTATAACAAACATAACTTTAGGATATTATTATATTAATTATCTAAAACAGTTTTTAAATTTATCATTAAAATATGCGGCATTTAAAAAAAAAGTTATTTTATGATGATTTGAGTTAATATCTATCACAATTATTATAAAGAAGAAGAAGAAACACTCGTAAAATATAAATACGACCGCGATAATTACACATCCTGTATATTTATTAACAAATTTTATTTGCGTTTATATTATTTAGTATCATTTCTGTAACATAACATTATATTTAGATGTCAACATTTTCATATTATACATATAATATTATTCACAAACACACAGGCACACACACATCAGGTAGAGAGAGAAATATTTTAAATTATGAATATTTATAAGTAACTGTTTCAATAATTAATAATACTAAAATTGCGAAACGCTGATTCTGAAACTTGAACTGTAAATATATTCTTTATAGGTATACGACTGACTATGTATATAAGAAACACTTGGTCCATTGATATTAAGTTGTTTTTTTTTTTAGAGAACTACAGATGTATAAACTAATTTTATTACAGGTTATTAGTAAATAATATTGGTCATTTTTTCTCGGATTAAACATATGTTTGATTTTTAAATTGATTCATAAATTTTCTTATCGCTATTTTATTTACCTATGTCACACGAGAACAAATTGAAATTCTTATATTAATTTTTTAGACATTTTTTTTTAATATACAGTACACTCTAAAAAAATTATGTAATTTTACTTACAAGTTATGAGACACTATGATGCCCAATATTTCTATGTAATTTTACATAATTATTTAAAAATGCATATCAGAACTATTACAAACATTATGTAATACGGGATGGAAAAGTACATACGTATGTAATATTACAGTTCTGTACGACGGGGAAACCACTTGTAAAATCTGGTGTACAAATTTGTTAAAATTCCTTAAAATCCTAGTAAAATCATGGTAAAATCCTGGTAGAATCATGGTAAAATCCTTAAAATCCTAATTAAAATTATGGTAAAATACTTAAATCTTTTGTACAATACTGTATTATTTTTATATTTATTTAAATACTTTTTGAAGAAAAATTAAAACACATTAAATAATTTGTACACGATCTATAATATTAAAAATCTCGAGTAAAATTCGTACAATCTTAAAAATTTCATGTAAAATCTTTACAATCTTACTTAAAATCTTCACAACTTCACTTAATATCATGTAAAATCCTTACAATTTCACTTAAAATCATGTAAAATCATCACAATCTCACTTCAAATCATATAAAATCCTTACAATCTTACTTAAAATCATGTAAAATTCCTACAATTTTACTTAAAATCATGTAAAATCCCTACAATCTTACTTAAAATCGGTAAAATCCTAGGATTGTACAATCCGGTGTACAAAATTTAAGGGAGTGGTTTTCTCCTCGGTTCTGTAATATTATTGTTGGTATAATTACATACATTTTTAAATTTACATAAAGGATGTGTTTTGAAATGAATGAATTACACTTAAAATATTTTATTAGTATTATTACACAAAATATGTACTAAGTCTCATTGTTTTGATGATTTATTACTGATATTAATATGCAAACTGTAATTTTACATAATTTAAAAAGTTATATCAACAATATGTAATTCTACATTAACTTTCTGATGTAATTTACAGAAAGTAGCAATTTTACATACTTATTAGATCATTTTTACTTACTGTATGTGATTATTATGAATTATGTAAAAATTATAGAATTTTGAGGTAGAAATACCGAATATTTATGGTAAAATAAAATCACAGATTTTTGATTTTTTTACAGTGTGATTTTTTATTGAATTAATTATTTATTATTTTAAAGCTAACTAGAAATTATAAATATAATTTGCTTTATAAGTTTTTACAGACAGACTTTGTGGAGACGGTCGGTTCTGTGATTGCCAGGCAGATTTTTTTGCAAGTGTTTAAAAAATATACAAAAATCTATTAGTTAAAAATTAATAGAATTTTTGTCATTTAAATTTCAAGATAAAACATAAATGCACAAATTTTATTGTATTATAATAGTTTTTTACAGTTATACAAATTTGTAACATTCTACTTTTATGTATATAATATTCGTGAAGCCGTTAAAAGCAGGGCATTAGTCGAAATTTACGTACCTTGAAAATATTTTAAAAATTTGTCACCCGAAATATTTTTACGGGCCATATAATTTGAACGCCACATTGAAGTTTATCGGAACATTTTTTTGCTTTTCGTTTTTGATTTTTTTTTGTTTTATCTGTTCGATTTGTGTTGTGTGTGTGTGTGTGTCAGTTGTTTTCTGCTTTGACACGGCCAACTAAAATATAAAAGCATATATTTGCAGTTAATTTTTAAGGTTCTTAGAAACTTGTACATAAATATATTGAATTTTCGAATGAAACAAACTGTTGGGTTGACATTACGGTCGGTTAGTCTGTCTCATAAATACACATAACGCAGTCTTGTATTGGTAAATTGTATACGCAGTAAAATGCTATATACCCAAGACACTGTTTGTTTATACCATAGACGTAGAATTCAACTATCATATGACTGACTTTCAATAGAAAAGTGTTTCTTTATTGCTGTTCTAGCAGAGATGTAAGTAAATAATATAATTAAAATATTTCCGATATACATTTGTAATTAATTTTTAAGTTTATATGATTACTAACATAATGCCTGTGTTTTGCTACGGGATTCACTACTTTAAACACATTTTAACTTAATTGCAGTTTTAGTCAATTTTTATAGATTTATAGTTTTTATAGTTTAACATTGTCCTAGTAAAACATCGAAAAACGACTCAACTATTAATACAACTTTAATTTTTATAGTTTACAGCGTTCGCCTGCGGCTTACGTTGTATTGTCCTATAGTAAAATCTCAAAAAATGACTATTAATAAAACTTCCATTACGTTTATAGCGTTTGCCTGCGGCTCACGCACATTTATCTCCAATTTTTTTCATCATTGTGGTAGTATTACACACAGCTCTGTGCTAAGTTTCAACTTTATGACTCACTTCCAAGTTGCATTTGAAAATTGGACAAATATACATATTTATGTTGTGCTTTATATATTTAATAAAATATTAATTATTATTATCAGAGCTAGGCAAATTTACTTACAAAAGGAATCATTTTGTAATTTACAATTCATTTTGTAAAATTTATGATATAATTTACAATTTCATTTGCATAACAAAAATGTATTTAAAGCGAATTGAATTTGCCAAGTTATTTTTAACAAAAGTGAAAAGTGCTTTTGACGTGTATTTAAAATTATTTACTAAGCGCTTTAAATTTTTATTTAAAAATTAAGATTATTATTTATTTAAAATTAAATATTTATTTAAAATTTGTAAATAAAAAATATCAAAAATAGAAAAACTAACCAAAAATACAAGCCAAAATTTATTATAGAAGATATGCGCACATTAATTCTTTTAGGCTCAAGGCATTTTAAAAATCTTATTAATTAAAAAGGAAATATTAATACAATAAAGAAGTCATATTTATGTAGAATAAAATGTACATTAATTTTCAATAAAAATATTATAAAATATATTTGTAATTGTAATATTCTTTTTTATTAAAAAATGTGAGAAAACAAGCTTTTGTTTTCAAATAATTGTCATTAAAATTTAAAAGAAAATTATACATTTTTTCAGTGCTATCTGTGATTTTTATAGTTGATGTAGGAATTCAAAACAAAAACAAAAATTAGATCTCATAAATTCTTTTTCAGATTAATTACAAATTTTTTTATTGGGTAATCACTTATACGTATAGCATAATAATAATTTATATTATTTATTTGTAATATTCAATGTATTATATTATTATATATTATTCTGTTATAAATAATAGCTTGTAAAATATAAATTACAATAAAAAAATTATCAAATGTTAAAAACCTAACAATCTTGTTAGAAACTTAACTAATGTTAAATAAAATAAAAACTAATATTGTGCAATTGTTATCATAAGCAACTTTGATTCAAATGGTGTAATGCATATAAAATTGAACATAATACTTCTATGAGAACAAGTTAAATACGAATGTAAATTAAGTCGTATAAATCCATAACAATGTCGAAAGAAATGCAATGATTCGAGTAAAAATATTAATGAATTTTTGTATTAAAAATTTTTTTATTGCCATCTTAAAATTTTATATTAACGATTATTTATTAGACGCGTATATAAAAGTGCTAAGTTCGTAAAAATTGTTCCATGAGTCAAACATTTTGAAGGGCGGAGAGACTATTTAAGAAAGGATTTTTATGATTTTTTCGAAAATTACTTAAGAAAATGACGCATCTTTTTGGAAAAATAATCATCATTTTTATACTTGTTTTATATGCTCGGTGACCGCACTACATTTAATAGCGCTTTGCACAGTGCTTCTCAACTTTTCGTGATCAAAGATCACTTTTTATATTAAATTTGACTCGATGAGAAAAACCACTTCGTTAAATTCTTTACGCCTAATTGTACAAATCGTAAGTATGATTGTTGATTCTAGTGATTTTGCAGATTTTATACAAAGTTTCTAAGATTGTAGGCGTTTTAGTCGAGATTTGATATGATTTTAAGAAAATTTTTAGTTGATTTTATCATGATTTTAAAGAAATTTGCCAAGATTTTAAGGGATTTTATTTTATTTGTACAAGTGGTTTCCCCTCGATTTGATGGTCAGAATTTATGAACAAATGTATCTATGTGATACGATGTATTGAAATGGAGAAAATCAACGCATTAAAGTGCACAGTACACTGTAAAAAAAGTTGCCATTTTACATAAAAACCATAGTAAAAAAATTACATATTATTTCAGCAAAATCGATGATTTACATAAATTTTCTGTAAAAATAATATGATTTTGTAGTTAACAAATAATTAATTTACCATATTATGTTGTTTTTTTTTTTTACTGAAAAAGTAAGTAAACTTATACAAAATATACGTATTTTATATTCATATTATGTAAAAAAAAAAAATTGTGGCGTATGTAAATTTACATATGAAACTGCTGTAAATCAGTTGCTTCAGGTTTTTATGTAAAATTACCGAATTTTTTTTACAGTGTAGTTTAATTTTCGTAAAAATAGTATAGAAAATTGAACTACTACGCACTTTAATGCGTTAATTTTCTGCATTTTAATGCACACGGATTTAATGTATCTGTCTCTGTCAAACGTACATTTTTATCTCATTTTTCGAACGTACCAGCGCATAGTGAACATAGAATTAATAAATATTTATTCTCAAATTATGAGCACATTATGACCGCCTACGACGGGTTAAAGATCTACTTATAAAAAATTAATTGTATAATGCTGCAATTCATACGAGTTGGAAATAAACATTTTGTGTGTATTTTTTGGTCTGACATAAATGAAATTTCAAAAAAAATATATGAAAATTGCACAGTATTTTAGCAACAGTGCTGACACAGTGATATTTCAAATGCAATGTTTTGATTAGCTTTATACGTTACTTGTTTGTTTCAAATGCAGTGTTGTGATTGGCCACAAACTATACGCATTACTGTTAACAACTTTTTATTTTTTGGTTATAGAAAAAATATTTTTAAATAAAAAAATTGAAAAAATTTTTGAGATTGACTAGTTGGAGCGTTGCATTTCTACGGGTTGGAAACCACTGGTTTTGCGTGAATTATTTGCGAGTTTGTTTTTGCATTCGTAGAATAAATAAAATTTTAATTTATAGCGTTGCGCATGAATATAATGAAAAGTTTGAAATTGTTTTATCTGTATATAAAAGGCTTTAATAAAAATAAAAAATATTAATAGGTTTTGCGGTAAAATTTATAGCAGGAAGAGAGAGCGCATTTTTTAAAATGAAATTGTTATACTTATTGATTTAAAACAATTCTTTGGAAATGTGAAATTTATTTAAAATTGTATGATAAAAAAATATACCTATAATGTCAATTCATTATTAATAATAAAAATTCAGAAATAAGTAGACTGGGAATAAACTGAAATTTTGGAAATTATAATAACTACGCCGTTAATAATTTTTTTTTAAATGCGAAATTTATTGCATGGCTGTTTAAACTTAGGTACACTTTAAAAAAGTTGCCATTTTACGTAAAAAATTACATATTATTTTAACAAAACCGATAGTTTACATAAATTTTTTGTAAAAATAATATAATTTTGTAATTTTAAGTAAAATAATTATTTTATGTTTTTTTTTTGCTGAAAAAGTAAGTTAACATATAAAATATACGTATTTTATATTCATATTATGTAAAAAAATTTCTGTGACGTCTGTATATTTACATATTAAACTGGTGTAAATCAGTTGCGCCCGGTTTTTATGTAAAATTACCGAATTTTTTTACAGTGTAGGTAATTCTTTTAAGGAGCGTTTGACCAAACTGTCGATGTACAATTTCACCTCCGATTTCGATAAAACTTTGTCAAAAAGTTCTTCTAAAAATAACAATAACGGGAAAAATAATAATAAGTGGCAGTCGGGTTAGGTTAGGTTAGGTATTGTTTAATCTAACCTAAACTAAACTAACCTGACCTGACCGTCATTTATTATTATTTTTCCCGTTATTGTTATTTTTAGAGGAATAGAGGAATTTTAATATTGACACATTTCCTTGTAATTACTTTAAATTATTTGTTTGGTTTTTAGTAACAATGTTTGAAATTCATAAATTTCGTTAAAAAATTATATAAAGTTATATAAGAATAATTTCATATTTATATTCAAAAAATCGGGTAAGGTTACGATTAACGTTTGTAAAATATTTACAAGCATATCGGTTAACCGGTTTAATAAACCGGTATTATGCCCTGGTTATAATCATCATAAAATGCTCGTTGGAAATGTAACTATTTCTTAATGCCCGTGGCACTATAAAACACAGCAATGTCAAATGCAAATGATGTAATGTATACTAAATATTTCAATAAACACACAGGTGTGAATGCAGTTTAATTGTCAAAACCAACCGCAGTGAAAATCTCATAAGTTATTCGAAAATAAACCGCGGTGATATAAACAAAGCTACATTAGCACCGAGTAATAAAGCATCTAATTTCAAATCGAGTCATCCCTGATCATAAAGGGACAATAATTTGGAAAATTTTGCCACCATTTGCAATTAGCCCAGTTTCCACGATCCATCAAGGACATCAATGGAAGACCGCGGTGTTGGAAAGCAAATGCTAAATTGTGTATTATCACCCAACCACACACCAGAGTACATAAACTGCACGACGCGGTCGAAAATGCCAAGTTTGAATAATGAAACTGCACGCCGGTTGCGAATTATTGGATTATATGAATCTTGGAATATATTTTCGTTTATTCTATAGTATATTTTTTAAATTATTTGAAATTAATATCGTATTGTTCTATCAATAATAAGCAAGATAACAAATTAATAGAACCAAATATTTATTATGAAAATAGACAATAGGTTAGGTTAGGTTAGGTATATGGTTCTATAGCAATGGTGTATTAAATAAGAAAAACTATATGGAGAAACATAGTTTTATTGTTAGTTGTAACTTACATACATACATACATACATACATACATACACAATCACGCCATGTACCCAAAAGGGTGTGGCACAAACTCTTTTCATCATCCCGAAATCAGTCGCCTCCAAACATTCCTATCCAAACAAGCAACTTTCGCTTCATCCACATCATTCATAATTCCTCTAATACATGCTCTTTTATTCCTACTACTTGCAAACTTTCGCTCACGCAAAACATTCTTTATCATACCACTCCAACTACTCATTGGACGTCCACGCAAACGTTTACCATCAAAATCATTCAAATAAATCTTTTTAACCAAACGTTCATTAGACATTCGCTCAACATGTCCGAACCATCTTAACTGACTCTAACACCAACTTTTGCTACAACATTTTTTTCAATTTCACACTCATCATACACTAATCTATTTCGTACCCGATCTCTCCTATTTACACCACATACACCCACGTAAAAATCTTATTTCCACAGCAGTCATTTTCCGTTTATGCTTTTGCAACCAAACCCAACATTCACTTCCATACATCAACCTAGGCACCAAAACTGCATTGTATAATATACTCAAACGGGCTTCTTTGGAAACATTTACATTCCTAGCAAAAGTTTCCAAAGCACCCAAAACCTTACAACCAGCATTTACTCTCCTTTCAATTTCACGGTAACTTAGATAATAATAAATGTATACAAATTATTGACACGCGTTGGTCCGATTTTTACCTGGTTTTAGATTGAAATCTTAATCCCTTAATCTGTATTTCTGTATGCCAAATTTCGTCAAGAGATTAAAACTCAACCTCTGCGTGCAGTTTATATGTACCTCCACACACACACATACTATTTCCCATAACACATTGCCGCTCTTATGATGGGTCTTCTGTTGTTGTCGTAAACATTCTATAAATAGCGCGACTCCTGTTTTGAATAACGCGCCACAACTACAATATTAATTTAGTAATTTCCTTCCCCCTTCGTTTTGATAGTAAAACCGAACCAATTTCCGATTATATTATATGGTATAGTGAAATAATGTACACGCTGTATATATATATACACACAGAAAACAAAACACCATCGGAATCTCTCAACCCAGGACCGACAAAACGTCAGTGGTTATTATTATTTTGTTTAAAAGTGGGGTGGGAGCGGAGGAAGGGATTATAATTTACCTCGTAAAATTATTAAATTTTAATTGTATCATTCAAACATTTGTTTGAATTCATTATTTATATAGGCTATTGTAGGGAATGGATATCTATAATGCACATAAATATGTAATTTTCATTTGTAAATAGCGATTAAGGGTTGGATATTAATTAACATTTATTTTACTAGTATGTGTTTTATCAATGTTATTTAATGTTTCATTAAATTTTGATTTGTTTTTTTGTTGTTGAATATGTATTAAAATTTGCTTTTTACTGTAATACTGAATCGCGAAAAACATCGTATTTTTGATATTTTATTCTTTGTTTTCATTTCAGTTTAATCTTAATGTAAAAGAAAATGAAAAGATATTCGATAAATTACGTTTAAGGTTAATTATTTTTAATATTCAAAGTTAATTCTTTATATTTTAAAATGAAATATTAAATGGAAAATATTATATTACCTGGTTGGAACTTAACTCGCAACTGATAATTATATTTTTTTGTTTCAAATACAAATAACTTTTTGCACTGTACCAAGTGCATTTAAAAAGGGGGGGGGGTTAATTACGTGTACAATCTGATGTACAAATTAATTAATTAATTAAAAGTGTCATAATTAGTTGATTTTTATAAGAATTATTTCTTGTTATATAATATTATCTAGCTGCACATTTGTATTTAATAAAACTTTTCTTAATTTATAGTAATATAATAATTGTTCAATAATAAATGTATAGAGTGGAAAAATAAAGAAAATTGCTATTTATACAATTTATTTTGTATAAATCGATGGAGTCTCACAAACCTATTATGGTTAGTACTTACGTTAGTTAAATGGTGTGTTAGTACTTAAGGGTTAAAATCCTTTAAAATCTTTTAAAATAATGGAATATTCAATAAAAAGTTTCATAAAATCATATAAAAACTTTATAACCTTACAAATTTTGTATAAAATCGGTATAAAAATCAATCTATGCTATTTTTACTTATAATTTGTTCATTCTGGTGTACAAAATTTAAGGAAGTAGTTTCTTTCTTGATATTTTAATAATTTTGAATATTAAAGATTCAAAGAAAGAAATAAAATAAAATGGCTTTAGGTTTAAGTTCTGTATTAATATTTATTAATAATCGATGTTTCTACGAACTCAGCGTCCGTCTTTATTAGGAAAACTGATACAAATGACATTTACAGTAAATAACAGAACATGTAACTAGATCATAAAATTTTTATAAATTTTCAATTAATGGAAGTCAGATTTTATTGAAATCAGTGCCTTCACAGCGATATTGATGTTTTCTTTTGTTTTATAAATTTCTATTGCTTCTCTTATCAATTTGCTGGTAATATTGATTGTACATAATATTCTAGGGCAGTGACGGTGAACCTTTTAAGCTCGGTGTGTCAAAATTTTGAAAAATCAAAACATAATTTTCGTGGCGTCACACATCACAAAAGTAAAAACTAAAAAAAAAAATAGAAATATTTATAATTTTTGTAAGTTAATTATTTGTTTAATGCCATTTAAAATACAAAAATTTGAATTATGAAATTTTTTATCTTTGAAGATGCGTGTCACCAAAAATGAGCTCGAGCGTCAGCACTGACACGCGTGTCATAGGTTAACCATCACTGTTCTAGGGAGTATTCTACCGTAAATATTTTTTTTCAATAAACCACAAAATTTATTCTTGACAAAATATGGTTTATTTCTTCTTGTCAAAAAAGAAACAAATAAGTTGTGGTTAAATTATGTTTGATAACTTTTTTTTTAACCGGAAACAATTCGAATGAAGTTATTGAAAATTACACTTTTTTTTATTTCAATCCGTATGATATTAGACAATACGTGATTTCTTTTATTGTATAATATGAGATTTCTAATGTAACTAAAGTAATTTTTGTACTGAAATTATTTTAATATAAACTTATAGAATAAATATCTAGTTTTACTTCCTACTAGATAATATTTAATTGTATAAATCATACCAATTACATTTTCATAAAGAAATGATATATTATCGAAGCCTGACACAAATTTACAAAATTGATTCAAGTAATTTGATACTGTAGCAATTTTTCTCACGAAAACACAATACTTTCTCTCCATTGCAATAACAAAACATTCACTAATAAATATCGACAGATAAATTAAAAAAAGAAAAAAAGACAAGAGAGGAAATTATAATTGAACGAATGACTAAAATAGGTTAAACGTTTTTTAATCAAATTTCCTTCGGCCCCGAGGAAAATTTCCGCGGCACGCCAATGGATTTAAGCGCACGGTCTATGTATGACAAGCAAGCTTATACATACATACACGCAATCATATATGCACATATAAAACCGGATCACAGTGTGGTTTTTTTTTTTCCCCATTTCGATTTTTTGTCCTTTACGCACCATATCTTTCTTTCTTTATCTAACATCTTTAAAATGTCAATTATAATTGTGTCCATGTTAAAATGGTCTGAACTATCTTACGCTAGAGAATTTGCATAATGCAACTAATTGTCGCTTGCACATAAGTATGTAAATGTTAGACAGAGATAACTAGCGCGGGAACGTATGTCGATGATTAGCTTGCTCTAGTTATATATCTGACCAATAGGTATATTATTGTTCATATATAAGTTTTTACTTATCTGATTGCAATTGTAAGGTGGCTATGATTGTATTGGGTCGCCTTGAGTTGTTCTATAATAGTTCAATAGAAAATAAGAGATTTTTTTTATTATTATTTTATCCAGTATGAAACGATTTTAGTTGTTTTGAGGTCGTATTACAATGTACGATATATCTATCTCTATATTTTATGTTTATGACAATTTGTTGTAATTTATATTTGGATTATATTACTCTTTCGCTAATTGACTTGTTATTTTGCATAGATTGGTTTCGAAAATATTTGCTGGATATTTTTCGAAAAAATATTTGACGTTAAGCTTAATTGATATGTTTGTTATTTTATTTTTGTTTGTTTGCATATAGAGTAAGGAAACCATTTGTCGGATATTTGAATAAAAATTGTTGAGAAATTACGTGTTGTAGGGGAAAGTATAACACGTAAGGTCACTTTTTATTGCATACAAATTGCTTTTAATATGTATTATTAATACTGATTTTTTATTCATTATTGTTTACAAAACAATACGATTTTGTTTAACTATGTAAGACTATAGATTTATAAGAAATGTACACACAATCTTAACGTAACTCAAAGTACAGTTCATTATTAATGTTTTGTAAAGATTTAACAAATGCAATATAAACAATTATATACATTACTAAAAGTCAAGAAAACAATATTTAAAAAAAAAAGTTGTAACTTACGATCAAGAGCTGTACAAATTCACTTATAAAAGATATATTTACAATTCATGTAACTAGATTGATAATAAAATATGTAAATTTTCAAAGAAAAATGTCATTTTAATTCGTAAAGCTGTTTTGTTTTTGTATTAAAAATGTCATTTTAATTCGTAAAGCTGTTTTGTTTTTGTATTAATCTATACAATATACATATAAAACACAATATGTAAATATGTATGTATATACACTAGCCACAAAAAAAAAAACGCGCCACTTGAAAAAAATCAGAAAAATTACCGATTTTCAAATAGGTATAACTCTGTCAATTTTGAACGAAATTGAATGATATTTTGCGTCCGAAAAATTTGAAGTCCCGTCTATAAGGAGATGCAAGATATGTACCATTTAAATCATTCCGCTTTCCACCACACCCCGCAGAAAAAAAACATGTTTTGACTTTAAAAATTGTCAAACTTTGACAATATGTACAGTATATAAAAAAAAAATTCGATTCAATTTACCAAATGGGCGTAAAATTCAAACATTTCTACATAAATTCCGCTAAATTTCAAGGACTTGCGATGCTTTGACACGCAGAGTTATGTGTTTTTGAAATTTATCCTGTTTTCGTCAAACATGCTTCTCAAGACAAGCACATTTTGATTCACCCATATTCGTGATACTTCTCATACATACTCTGTTATTCTTACCACTTGGAAACATATCTGTGACATTTCGAAATAAATTTAGTTATTGAACAGAGAAACTATATAAACAGTGGTTTTAATTAAAATATATTTCATTATATGTATACGCGTATAAAATTTATTATATTGCTGTTCAACATAATAAAAATATAAAATAAATAATAAAATTGAAACATTACTTATGTTTTGTATAATTTATATGAATATTTTAAAATATTATACCTATACTCTTGGAATGATCTAGATTGCTAGTGTAATGTGGTCTTTATGAGACAGGTATATAAATGTTATAATTGTATGTCCATGCATGTCTACGTCAACATATGTATATGTCTCGAGACAGTGAAAGCGGTAACTTTAAAATGCTCGCGATATAAATTTGTCAATAATTCTTAGTCAACCAGTTGACACAAATTATATTGTTAAAATGTTGATCTAGTGAGCTGGTTGGCCCAGAAACCAAACAAAAAATAAAAAGAAAAACTATAATCGATTTCTTTTATTTCGAGAATGGAATTTATTTATTAATAATTAAAAAAATATTCGTATTGCCATATATGTGTCGCCTGTAACATGGATTTTATTTGATTTATTAGATCGCTGTAAATTATATATATATGCAGAGATTAATTTTGTCATATTTTATACGATTTTTTTTTTGTAGGTTAGTTACATGGTAATATATGCACAAATGATCAGATAATAAATTAATTTGTAAATTTGAATTTTAATTTTGCTAATTTGTCAATCCGTGCAGAATGAAATTATACTTTTTATTATTTATTTTATTAATACTATAGAACGAATAGCTTGGAATGTTATTTTAACGAATTTTAGTATATTTTGCTTGTATTCCGTAATGAAATTATGGTTGTGATAACACTAAGAAAATATGAAAACAAAATAATGCTTACATAAGAGCAATTCAACTTTATAAAAACATAACTTAATAGACACAAATATCATTTTATCCGTTTCCTTGGTAAGCATATTACAGAAATTAATGCTGCAATTCTGCTCACATTTTATAAGACTCGTAAATGAACTAAACATCTGTCTTTTTCTATCAAAAGAAGAATTTCATTTGTTATAAAAAGAAAAAGTATTTTGTAACGTTACTAGTTTTACGAAATGTGAACAGAATTGCAGAAAAAAGTTCTTGAATGGAAAATAAGAAGGGTTATATAATCACTTTTTCATTTTATTAAAGTAATTGATTTAAATTTATATAAATTTAAATCTATTATTTTTGAGGTAGGTCAGTGATTTGTGCTGCGTTTGCATCAGAATTAAATTTTTTTATTTCTGATATTAATATCTTTGCCACTGATCTGATATCAGTTGGGTCTGAGTGGTTTGGAATCGACTATAAGCTGTAAGTTTCTTGCTGGGCTGTAGGTTGATATCCCGCATCACTGACAATGCAAGTAAAAGCTATTAATGAAGCTATACTAATCCGTATCTCGTACATATAGTAGCTAGTAACTAATAAAATGTTTTGAAAAAACATTTGTAGTTAATGCATATGAATATTTAAAAAAACTGTGGAACGGATACATACAGAATTTTATTATATTTTTAACATATTAAAAATATAATAAAATTTTGATTTTAAATATTTACAAGATTATTGGAAAAACATTAATAAATTGATTTTATTGGTAAATATATACATGTTCTATATGATTTGAAAACAAATATGGTAGTTTTTAAATATACTGGATGTTTAAAATTACTGGTTCATCAAATTCAAGAACTGTAAGAGGTACGAAGTCGGTTAAATTAGACAATATTTGTCGCAATTTATGAATTCATAGGCTTTATACAATTAGAGAAAATTATTTTTATTGAGGGCATTTTGGTACCATTAAAGAAAAATTGTATGCAACCAGAAACTGCTTTTTTGCTAATAGATATATAAATAATTATTTTGATTTAATTTTGTATTAGTTTCGTCAAATATATTAATAAATGCAATTGTATTTATTATTAGCTATATAATTAATTTTCCTATAACAATAATATAGTAGCGTAAAAATGCTGAGCATTTAAATGTTAAATAAACACAAATTATATAACCAACTAACATTCAAAAGAATTATTTTATCACTTGTCAAGTTTGGGTCAAATAAAATCTATATAAAATTCATTTTATTTATTCATCTGTACCTAATACGAATCTAAGACATAAAGAAACAGGAAAAAAAATGTACATTCACTCATATTTATAGAGATACAAACACACAATCACCCATATACAAAAAAATCAAACAACCGAATATGTCTTGGCATGAAATTTTTCGTCGGTTAAATTCCTAAATCGCTCAGAAAATTTGGATGCCCGCATTAGAGAAAAGAAATCTGTCAGCCAAAGGTGACACTAAATAGGGGTAGCATTAGCGTTCGAAACACAAAAACAAGACCAAATAAAAGAACTAAACAGCAGCGCACACACACGCACACATACATCGTTTCCTTTCTGAACACCTTTGGACAATGTGTTCGAATAAAATTTAGAGATTGTCCCATTTTTAATAAAAGCCTCTCTTTCTCCCAGTGGGGTTACAATGCACCAAAGCAGATGTCAGAACGCAGCCATATTGGACAGGGGGTAGTTTAAGCTATTCTCATCCTTACCGACTGGTGTCTGTCCCGGAGTCGGTAATGTAGCGTGCAGCTCGTTTCCCGTTTACCGGCTGAGACAAAGATGGACAATGTCACCCGACTGCCTTTTGTTACACGGGCTACTTAGATCTCGTAAATCATGTTATTTAGGCGTTTAGAATTTCGTTATGGGGATGATTCACTTTGACACGAAAATGTTTTCCTTTTCACCTATTTCGATTGATTTATGGATTGGCGAATTTTATTTTTGATACGGTGGTTGTTAATTTTTGGCACGTTTATGGCGGATTAGTAAGATGTTAAGTATGTCGGTATTTGAAATTTCCAGGAAAATAGGTAGTTTTTATTATTCTATATTAACTGATAATGTGTTTTATTGCGTTTTATAGAGTTACTTAGAAAACTAATAGGAATGCTTATTGGCCATATATTTTTCCATTAAATTTGAGTTTATGTTGTGAATTATGACCAAATTGACACGTTTATTGCAAAATTTATTATGGATTGAATATAGTTTTTGGTATATAAAGGTATATAGTTTATTAGAAATGTGTGATTCAGGTCCGGTTGCACAAAGCTTTATTGACTTAATCAATGAGTTAACTGGGCCAGTTAATAAATTAATTAACTTACGCAAAGCATTTAGCAATGCTTTGTGCAACCGAGTCTCTGTCTTTGTTTTTTTTTTTAAGTTTCTCTGTGTAATTTGAGAAATTACAGGCTTTTGTTTTGTAAAATTTGACAGATAGGAATGTTATAGATTGTCTTATATTTTTTGTGTTTGTGTCAATTAAGTGGTTTAAAGTTATAATAGGAATAAAACTCGAGTTTTGATATTGTATGACAAATTTCGATGACTAGTTTAGGAGTTTATAAAAGAAGCAATATACAATTAACAATCATGTTAAAATAAAAATTAAAAAAAATAATAAGTCAATTTACTGACGATGGTAGTGACATGAACCATCAAGATTTAACACAAAATTAAATATCTATAATTACTCATGAAGACTCTTCAAATTTTGGGAGAATTGAGAAATATAAGTTAATGCAAATGCACACACTTTTATTACATTTTTATTTGAATGATTCTTACAAATTTAAAATAATAGTACGTTTTTTTTATATTAACTACATATCTTCACGTTTTTACGGACTCTTGTAAGATCATTATTACTTTTCGATGGGTGGGGGGGGGGTCTCTGAGAATTACAGGTTGAACCACTGGCTTAACAATATTTAAAATATATTTATGATTATAAACCAGTGTATTATAGTTTAATGTGCAGAGAGGCATTGTAAATGTGGATGAAGCAAAAGTTGCTTGTCTGGGTATAGGAATGTTTAATGGAAACTATAATTTCTACATAAATGGAAAGAGTACCCTTACGGGTACATGGTGTGACTGTATATACTAACTAAACTATGAAAAACTAGAATGTGTATTCGAATGCCAGAAACATTATTTTTAAAATGGATTTTCGAACTAGCAATTGTATGGAGATAGGCTAAGTAATATGTTTTTTTCAAAGTGTAAAAAACATGTTTCCAACTTCAATACAAGTAAATATATAATAAGTAACATTCATCCACCAGTAAACAGCATTTGTAAAAAGATTGAAAAACTAAGAAAATAAATTAAAAAATCAACATATTTCACACTTTTCTGCTTAACCCAGTTCGTCTAACTCCAAAACTCATTAACTCCCGTTCTCATATCCAAGTCTCAGTCATTGCTGCCAACTTAAAAACATCCAGAAAGCGAGCGTATACGAAAAAGAGAAAGACGAATAAACACAAAAAAACCTTAGAGAAAATGAGATAGGTAACAGTGCTTTTGGGTTCTACCAAAAAGAAAAAAAAACCCTAGATCATATTTTATTCACATTTGAGTGAAACTGCGATTTTTAATTGCGAACAAGTGCATTTTTTTGCTTCCTAGATACGCCATGTTGAACTGCATAGCTCCTACGATGATGAGGCGATTCTTTTTTGTTTTTCTGCGAATTTTTCTTTTTCTAGTTTTTAGTTTTTTCTATCTCATACGTCTTGTTTGACGCTACCTATATATGCTCGCCGTTTCCATAGCAATATGAAGTGTCGTGTTTTGCATTTTTTTTTTGTTTTGTTGTTTATTTACTTGACTTTATCCAGTGATGCAGTATGTGCAGGATATACGAATGTTCTGTTTACAAGATTATTTTTGAAATATGTGTTAATGTTACGAAATTCAATAGGTATGTGGTACTGGTAGGGATTTATCATTTTTATTTAGGTTTTTTTTTTTTAATTTTTTATTCATAGAGATATTTTTTTAGATGTTTTTAATTGTTTTATCAAAAATTAGATAATTTTTCTAATCAGATTATGTGTATGAAACATCTAATACAAGTGTAGACTATTACATTTGTTATATTGTTCTAATGCATCTAATTTGTTGTATATTTATATCCCTGTTTATTGATTGATTTAGGTATCCATTTTTTGCAATTGATTGCAATTAATTTATATGTAGATAAAAAGTTAATACATACATGCATACATACATACACAATCACGCCATGTACTCAAAAGGGTGTGGCACAAACTCTTTTCATCATCCCGAAATCAGTCGCCTCCAAACATTCCTATCCAAACAAGCAACTTTCGCTTTATCCCCTTTCATAATTTTTGTTTATTAACTTATACTATACAACTTTTAAAATATTTTGTCAGTTATGCATTCGATACATTAATAATTTTATAATTTAAATTATTAATGTAATTAATCTTTGTATAATTGTAAGCTATTATTTATATAATTCATGTTAATTTGAATCATAAATATAAATAATTGAATTGTTTATATGTGCTATAAATAAGCTCTTGCAAAATATTCACAAGCACTTATTATAAATAATATAAATCAAAGTATCCGAAGAAAAATTTGTATAAAATTGTGTAAAAAAAACCATGCAATTATTTTGTAATTCAATTACATTTTCCGGTACATTGTATTTACATTTTAGAGAAAGTTATTTACATGTTCTCTAGTAATTATTGTTAATTTATTATCAATATAAATTTTACGCTTATATTTATATGTATATGTCTATGTATTAGAGACATTAAAAGATGTTATAATATTATTATACTGCTCTGCTAAATTAAGAGATTATATATGCAAAAATTGTTTTTGAAATATATGCCTACGTTGATGTATGGTAGTGAATGTTGGGTTTGGTTGCAAAAGCATAAACGGAAAATGACTGCTGTGGAAATGAGATTTTTACGTGGGGTATGTGGTGTAAATAGGAGAGATCGGGTACGAAATGGATTAGTGTATGATGAGTGTGAAATTGAAAAAAAATGTTGTAGCAAAAGTTGGTGTTAGTCAGTTAAGATGGTTCGGACATGTTGAGCGAATGTCTAATGAACGTTTGGTTAAAAAGATTTATTTGAATGATTTTGATGGTATACGTTTGCGTGGACGTCCGATGAGTAGTTGGAGTGATATGATTGAGAGTGTTTTGCGTGAGCGAAAGTTTCCAAGTAGTAGGAATAGAAGAGCATGTATGAGAGGAATTATGAATGTGGATGAAGCGAAAGTTGCTTGTTTGGATAGGAGTGTTTGGAGGCGACTGATTTCGGAATAATGAAAAGAGTTTGTGCCACACCCTTTTGGGTACATGGCGTGATTGTGTATGTATGTATGCTTGATGGAAACATTTTCTATCATATTGCTAAGCCAGAACGTGGTAACTGTAATAAACCGAATTGATATTTACTTAACAAATGTAATGAATCTACAGAACTGTGTATAAATATATTAAGACTGAATATGTTACGAGGAGCAGAAAGTGATCTATAGTGTGTTGAGTTCAGATACAGCCGAGAGAAAGCAATTTGTATGAAACATAAAAAGAGCATTCTGCTCCAAGTGACATGCTATTTTTTCTTCAACCGTTCTAAACGAAACTAAACTAAAAATAAATAAAAATACATACCTTAACCTTAACTTTACTAATAGTTATAGAATAGTATGTATATATTATTTATATTTGTTACGTGATTTGTGAGAATTAATGTTTCTTTGGTATACATTGTATTTCTTGCACTTCTTCACCCATTTTCAATAATCAAATTCAAATTCAAGCAAAAATAAACAATGCAATTGTCAATTAACTTAACTTGACTTAATAATTTTTAATATAGCCATCAGAAATGTAAAATTAAATACATTTGACCGTGTTTGTTTGGTCGAATATGCAGTGTCTGACAAATCTGACGGTGCACATTGCATTTCTTGCACTTCTTCACACAGTTTCAATAATCAATTTAAATTTCAAGCGAAAATAAATAATGCAATTGTCAATTAACTTAACTTAACATAGTAGTATTCAATATGACCGCCGAAGATATCAGATTAAATAAACTTGACGTTGTAGTACGCTGGCATTAGTGATGTATATAGTAACTAACTATTGTATAATAATGTAATTATTATACTAGTAACATAATGTCCTCTTTCTACATAGGTAATATTAATATTATGATAGACTTGAAGAAAAATTTAATAATTTATGGCGTCTACATTAATAATCAAATCATAGACGACTGTAATTCAGTATGTAAAAATAATTAGCAATTATTATTATAACGTTAGTGTGAATAATTTGAACATTGTTTTAATAACATAGTCTTATTATAATTATAAAATTTAAGTTGGAAAAGATTAAATATGTGTTACCAAAGTAATCATAGTATAAGGTGTGTATAGGTATATACTTTCTAAACACTTCGTAGCAAAAATTGAGATTTAATTAAGAAATAAATGCGATATTTAAGCACGAATTAATTACTGGAAACCATAATTAATATCTATCATGTGACTTGTAATTAGAGATAATATAAAGTAAATTAATCATTAACGTAATACAATATCGTGAAGGAAAAAAGAATATTAATTTGAAACACAGCTCGAATCTATATGGCCATTTATTTTTTTATTAAGTAGATTTTTGTTTAAAATCAGTTAGTACTGATTTTATTTTTAATTATTATTTTTGGCAAATATAACGGTATTGTTTTTAATATATTCGTATAGAAGAACTGTTAATTTTGTTTTTTTTTGAGATTTACCTATTTTGTGATCAGATCAAAATTTTTGATTTTTATAAATGGGACTCTTGTCTGTGACCACGTTCTCAAAAGCTATTCGTTCAATTTGCATAAATATTTATATTTAGAATTCCTCTAACTAAATCTTGATTAGGTTTTGATAAATAACCGCCTACTAGAATAACGAATTTATTGAGAAAATTCGTTGTTTTTATTAAATAATCTATTTTTCAAAATTTATATCGAAGAAAAATTGATAATTGAATTTTTTTTAACAACATTTAAGATAAATTCAATATTATTTTACTATAATTAAGTTAACGTTTTATGTAATTGATCGACTGATTTTTAGTAACAAAATTAAAACATTTTTATAGTAAAAATTTTGCAATATAACTGAAAAATTGATGTAATTTTTTCAATTATTTATCGTAATGTATACAAATTGCAACACTGTAAAAAATCAGTTTAAATTAAATTGATAGTCACAGTAATTTTACCATAGTTTTGATAAATTTACAAAGAACTTATAAAATTACAACAAAAATAGAGGCCCGTATTCTCACCTTTAAAGCAATAAATAAAAAAAGTGGCTATTTATACATACGGTATGTATACGCAATTGGCTATATATATACAGTATTTTTACGTAATTGGCTATTTAGGGTAGGTTAGGTTAGTAGGTTGGTTTAGGTTGTTTTTTTTAGTATGTATAAATAGCCAATTACGTATACATACTGTATGTATAAATAGCCTCATCCAAAAATAAAAGCACTTTTTCATAAACAAAAGAGGTGAGAATACGAACTATAGTTTCTGACCACTCTAGGCGGTATACATTGCATTTTTTTTATAATTCTTCACACATTTTCAATAATCAAATTAAAATTCAAACAAAAATAAATAATACAATTATTAATTAATTTAATTTGACGTAATAGTTTATCAATATGGTCGCCGAAGATGTCAGATTAAATACACCGTTGTAGTTATATTTGGTGCTGCTATCAGTGATGTATATAGTATCTAATCGCTGTACAATAATGTCATTATTGTACTAGTAACATAATGATCTCTTTCTACATAGACAATATGGTAACGTAATAATAATATTATGATAGATACGCTTGTAGAGAAAAAATTATTTTTTTTGTAATATCATTCACCATAATTTAATTTTATTAGTTTATTAGAGTACTATAGTATATAATGTTGAATTGGATATATATATATATATATATATATATATATATATATATATATATATATATATATGCGGTAGCACATATTAAACTTGCTTTATCATTGTGTGTATGTAAATCTATATGAATAGCGGTGTTGAAGTGACTATAATGTAATATGATGTAATTGAAATTAATGTAGATAATGCATAGAAGTTTAAGCAAGAGAATTATATTTGAACGCTGTGTGCTTGCCTTGCGTTTTCAACCCTTCCAAGACAACGTCGCTGCTCCGCCGCGTTGTCGCCGCAACGATGCGATGCTCATTTCTTTTTTTTTTCTGTCTTGTTAAGTCGTTGCGCTTTTGTTTCCTGTTGTTTTGCTACTGTACCAGACTATTATTATTAATAAAGTTTATTTCATTTAAACTATATATGTGCATGTGAGCGCAATGAAAATGTATGGCTATAGCGTATATACAATAAGCAATATTAATCATTATCATTATATAATACATATAATTTATTTATGATTCAATTAAGTTTATTAACTTATAAATAATTTAATTGCGAATTTAAACCTTTAAAAATATTATGGTTTATTATTATTAAAATAATACTGATTAATTTTTTTATTATTATTTTATTATAGACTTCTTGTACTTACATTATGTGGTTTTGTTTAGCAATTTAATATTAAATAATGACCAAATAACATTTTAAAACTCATTATATAAAATAAAACTGCTGTAGGTTTTAGTTCTGTATTAATATTTATGAATTATCGACGTTTCGACGAACTCAACGTCCGTGATACAAATGGCATTTACAATAAATAACAGAACATAGAAACAAGTTACTTTATCTAGTAACTTATTTTCATGTTGTGTTATTTAGTGTATATGTCATTTGTATCAGTTTTTCTAATGAAGATGTACGTTGAGTTCGTCGAAACGTAGATTATTAATAAATATTAATACAGAATTATAACCTAAAGCCGTTTTATTTTAACAAATAATACTTTTTTCTTAGATTTTTTCAAAAATAAATGTAGCGTAAAATGCTAAAATGAATAGCTAAATTTTTTTATCGTAAAAGTAAAATTAGGTATACATATATGAAAAACATGTAAAATAAATTTTTAAATAAGTCATACTTTAAAAACAGAATTTTTTTCGATAACAAAGAATGTTTTTGTCTTATAAATGAGAAATATTTTTACAGGTAATTAATTTTTATTTTAATTAGCGTAATTAATATTTAATTTCTAAATTTATCAAAATTTATTTTCGGTACTTTTTTCAGTCTTCAAACAGAAATTCCATGTAGATTTCTAGAACGTGTATTTACATAAATTTAAACGCACGAATAATTTTATTAAGTCAATATTTACATAATATAGGGTGCCGAAATTAACGAAATTACATTCGAAAAAAAATAAAAATATTTTCATGTTTTATAATCGTGATTAAAAAATTTGTAGTTTTTCGTAAATAATTAAACGTTGTAGGCATAATTTCAAATTCAGTAACGGGAGCACGCATTCAAAAAAAAAAGAAGTATATAATACATTGATGTCTTGAACGGGTATACAGTGCCGGATTTAATTATTTTTTAGTTGGACTGTAAAAAATATTGGGTTGTCTGTCGGCAGAAGTTGATACAAGGCTAATATTGCGATTCCGTGAATTTTCCATAAATCTATTCATCTATAAAATTAGACAAAAATTGCAATTCATTAATCCTTCATAAATCAATACGATTTTGTCTGATTTTATAGGTCTATAAATTTATAGGAAATGAACAGAATTCTAGTATAAGTTGGCTGTGTTGTTTCGAAATATCTATACTATAAAAAACTATCAAGATGAAATAAATAAACCACTAAAAAAAATGAGGAGATGAAGCAAGTTATCACTTTGAAACATCTTATTAGTTTTCACATAGTTTTTTAGAATAAAAAGGCTTTAGGATTAGCTCTGTTTATATTTTAATAAAAAAACTACGTTTCGACGTACATAATTAGGAAAAATTATACAAACGACATATACAATTACTTGTTTGTTTCTATATTCTATTTATTTTCTGTATATATATATCATTATTTGTATAATTTTTTGATGATGATGTAAGTCGAAACGTCGATTTTTTATTAAAATGTAAACAGAACTTTATTCTAAAGCCCTTTTACTTTAATATAATGAGTTCTGAAAGATTTTTTACTGTGATAGTTTTTTAGTTTGACAGTTGTCTTTTATGATAATTTGAAATTATTATTTTAATTTATAATTATAATTATTAAATTTATTAATATTTGTAAAGATAATAGATATTAAAATGAGCTACCACTAAAAAATACAAGATTTTGTAGAAAAATTTTGATGTATTTTATTTTCAAATTTGAAAAGTAATGTACAATTTATTGTACAGTAGAAGTTGTATAAACAGAAGTTCACTGTAAAACACATACATAAGACTATACGTGGACTGCACAAATATAAATAAGCAACTTCAAAAAATATTAACTCTCGAAAAACTAAATATTAATTTAAAAATATATTAGTTCTGTATTATATTAATCAAAATTCGATGTTTCAATTATTTACAGATGAATCTAGATCAGAAAAATAAATGCAAATAAACGTGTGTGTAATGAATTGAAACGTCGAATTTATGAATTTTAACTAAATCCTGTTGGTTTATTTATCATAATAAGTTCTGCCAGGTTTTTACTTGGTTAAATATTAATTTTTAATATTTTATGTTAATTATAATTCTATTTCGTTTATTTTGTTGTTATTTAGTAAGTAAATAAAAATTGTAAAAGTATTATATAATATTATACAAATAGAAAAAAATAAATAGAAATTAAACAATTAAAATTTTTCGAAAGTCAAATTTTTGAGTTTTTTTAGTCTGTATTTGTTAAATTTTCGAGGGACGGCCTATAAATATGAATCCGGTACTGATTGTGAGTTTCAGCTCCGTGTTCAGTGTTCACACACACTACACACAGACACACAAGTGCTTTGGCGTCAAAGAACATTTTGAGCTTTCTCGGTAACAGCGTAGCTTAGTGCAGGGTGGAGTGTGGGCACCCGAACCGTGCGCCGCGCCGTTAGTTCGGCAACGCGCCATGGTCGTCTGTCTGGCGGGTTGCAGGCGCTGCACACCATGGGGCCAACGACCTCTGGCGACGCTATCATCTGTCCTTGTCGTGCACGCTTTATATCCTACCTACCTACTACGTCTAGTTGCAGGCAGTGTTCCTCAATCGGTGCTCGACTTGACTTATTTACTTGTTTCTCGAACTATACATGATGTTTCTCACAAGATTCAGTTAATTTATCATATTTATTCAAAATTTTAAAAAAAATATTTTTTACATTTTTTATTTAATAAGTTAGAATTAAGTATATATATTTTTTTCATGTTCTCTTCATATTTTTATTAATCATCTATACACTTTTTTTTAAACCCCAGTATTCTGAAACATTTTTATTATAAATAACAGTTTCTTAAAATGAAAATTCTTCGATTCCGTACGAAATCTTTCTATTTCTTACGAGATCCAAGAATTTTAATTTAAACGAATCGCTATTTTTAATGAAAATGTTTCAAAATAGAGGCATTAATGTTTGTAAGTAAATTTATGTATTATGTGAATATTTTATAAGTTTATGTTTGTATTATTTGCACTATTTAATTGGACTGTTGCCTGTTTGGTGTAATTAAATAAATAAAAAAATATATAAATTATTATTTTTACGAAAGAAAAATTTGGTAATTATAACTTATTAATTAGTAATATTACTACTACCATTAAAATGTTAAAAAATGTTTTGTTTTTAAATTTTTCTATATTTTAAATAAATTTATAATACCACAAAATTGTCATTGACAGTTGTTGGCCAGTGGTAACTTGCCGAAATCGGATTCTAAAGGTTTTCGGTTCGAGTCGCGCTTACACAGAAATATAAATAAATATATTGTTTTTCGTATTAAAGGACTTTGTAATGATAATTGTAAATTGATATTGATTATATCTGAGTGGTTTGGAACCTACTACAAGCTGTAGGTTTCTTGTTTGGTTGTCACAATTTGACAGTGTATAAGTAAAAATTATTTACTCGTATTATCAATTTCTCGAGCATACACCTTGAAATTACGAGAACTGACTTACGTAATTGTCACAAATAGAATTATTTCTTTGACATAATTTATTACACGTTTTTAATACACGCTGAAATTGCCAGTTAGGTCATTTGATGTTTTTTTTTTGTCATTTTGTCATACATAATACAAATACAATAAATGGTAAACATTTCTTGTTTTCAACTGCATACTTTTAATATTTATTGTATAATAATCAGTTAAAAGGTTAATTTGTTGTATTTTTTAATAGTAAGTGAGGATATAATTTGCAAAGAAAATGAATTCATACATTTAACAAATGACAATTCAATAAATATTTTAAAATTAATTATCTGTTTCATTTTTACATTTTTCAATATTACAATCCCATTCATTAGAAAGGTTGAGAACCACTGATCTAGTATACTGGAACGCGATTTTCTTTTATTTTTCCTTTTTTTTTATTTCTCCTACATTTTTTTTTTTTCGTTTTCTCTGTCCACAGTCATCGTAGATGCATTTCTTGACGGCTTGTAGTTTTGTAGCACCTGCGATTTTCTATTTTTTTTTTGTGGATTCTGTTAGTTTTGTTTTTTGTTTTTGTGACTTTTTTCTTCTATAATTATCGGTATGAGGAAGGTTTTGTCTAAGTGATATTTTTTTTTGTCTTTGCTGCTTTTATAAGTACTTCTGGTTTTGCAGAGATAGTATTTGAAAATTTTAAGCGGAGTATTTTGCACTTTTTATTTTATTCAGTATTATTATTTCAATAACTGTACATTCGGTAAATACTTCAGTATGCATTTAAATATGTATAACAAGATTTATGCTGCGCTGAAAATAGTTCTTCTCTCATTTGAATAATAAAATATAAAATCTTATGTCTTACTCGTAATTTAAATGCATTGCACACTGAATTTTCTTTCAGTAAGTTTTATTTTTTGTTATTAAAAAAAGAAAATATATGGAAAAAAATGTCAACGTTTCTAAATACAACTTTTGGTTTTTAAATAAAATCTAATAAAATTCACAAATAATAAAATTGAATTTTGTTACAAAATTTATGCAAACAGCAAAAACATAATTTTATGTTTGATGTTTTCTTTTCGAATAAAGTTCTAAATAAATTATATTATATGATTTTATTTGTCTAATTTTATAATAATAATAATAATTTATTTATTTTTTCTAATTTATAGAAAGACATACATACATACACACACAATCAGGCCATGGCTGTGGCATAAACTCTTACCACTATCTTGAAATCAGTTTCCTCCAAACATCCCTATCCAGACAAGCAACTTTAGCTTCATCTACATTCATAATTCCTCTTATACATGCTCTTCTACTCTTACTACTTGAAAACTTTTGTTCACGCAAAACAATCGCAATCATACCACTCCAACTATTAATCGGAATTCCATGCAAACTTTTTCTACAACAATTTTTTTTCAATTTCACACTGATCATACACTAATCTATTTCGTATTCGATACCTCCTATTTACACCACATATCCCACGTAAAAATCTCATTTCTACAGCTGTCATTTTTCTTTTATGCTTTTGCAGTCAAACCCAACATTCACTACGATACATCAACGTAAGCACCAAAACAGCATTGTATTTACATATATACTAAAACGGGCATACATATTTTCCGAATATAATTAAAAATTTATTTAATCATCTTATTTTGTTCTTATTTCGTTTTATACAATACAGAGTCAGTCAGTGTTTACAAGAATACATAAGGAGTAGCGCATACTTTTTTATGATTTTCTTTTTTATTTACTTGATTCTTTCTTTCTTTTTTGTGTTTTTTTTTTGTTCAACAAGCGGAGCTGCTGTGCATAGGTATAATTAAAGTGACATTTAGTGAAGAAAAATACCAGCCCGTAAAATTTCTAAGGGGGGGCGGATTTGAATAATTTGTCTTCCTGTGTTTGTAACTATAGTCATACTTCACTTAGGGTCGCTGACTTTGATACTTTGTTAATGTCTTTTCTGATTTCGGGAACCTGCAGATTTTAAATTACCTACATTTTCAATGCAATTAGTGTACCGCAACCCGTGGCCTGCTGTAGCGACTATTAGGATATGAAATTCTATACCTGTAATTTCTTTTTGGGTTCTAGATGGATATTAAAGAAATACTTTTACATTTGTGCAGGACGATTAAGATTTAATTTGCTCAACTTTGGGAATTGTTTATTTGATTAATTTATAAATAAACTAATGCTGGAATTTTGAACATTTATTTATAACTTTGTAGATTGATAAATTAAACAAATCACATCTAGTAACTAACAGCTATATTTTTTATGATCTAAAAATTTGTAAATTAAAAAGAAATATCTCAAAAAAATTCTAATATAAAGTTTTATTAAAAAAAAAACGTAAAATAGCAGCTAATAAATATTATAGGTTAATATTTAAGATCGAATTATTAAAAAAATTCTCTTGGAGAAAATTTTTCCAAACTTTATTTTAGTAAAAAAAGATGTATAGATATAAAACTCTAAGACTGTGGTTATCACTAATATACTAGAATGTAAGCAAAAATAGAATTGGAACAAATTGAAACGGAACAAATATAACTAAAATTGCAAGACGATTCGCAGTACATTCAATGCAGAAATTGATCGAAATTGACTCTTGTAATCCTGTCAAAAGCTTATTTGTGTTTATATAGTATCGATATAGTCTTATATATGTATTAGTAGGATACTCTACAACGAGTCTCTATACAAGTTTTGTTGTAATTATTAATTTTTAAAATTTAATTATGTTTTTTTTATTACTGACCGTCGTATCACTTGTGATAAGGGAGATATTGTAATCATATCAAATATGACATGTTGAGATTTTTACTAATAAGCACGAATTTGGCTTACAGAAACACGAATCAAATGTTTTTAGCGTAATGTCTGTTTGTCGGTCTGTGAACACGTCTAGAGCAAATTCGGCTGAAAGAATTGTTACAATATTTTATATTTAAGCTTCAACTTTTGGTAAAGATATCTGCCAACTGAAAGTGGTAATTTACTGATGTCAGTTTTATGTGCAAAAGAGATATATTTCGAAAAAACTTATTTAACAAAAATTGTTAAACAAGTTATAACTAACAGCAACTTTTATTTGGAACCTTTTTTGATACGGCTAAATAATTTTTTAATAATTTTTCATAATATTATGATATATAATTCTGTAAATAGGTGGTATATTTATATCTTGTTTTTAATTACCATGACTTTAGTAGTTGTTATTATATAAATTTTTCTATTCTATACATTTATTTAATCTATGACGATCGGTTCTGTGGTGATCACAGCAGATTTTTACTTAAAGTTTGACTTCACACAGCTGCACTGAAATTTCCAAAATATAATCATTCTTTCAAGGATCATATACAAATTTAATTTCTACGTTTTTAAACAGAAATAAACTATATTAAAAAGTAACCTTGAAATGTAAATGATAGACAAACTGTACGTATGTATCTTTTCTTCACTCTTCTAATGTGTTTTTCGGTAGTTTTTTTGTTTTGTTGTTGTCTTCAGAACATATTTTTTTTTTTTTTGATATTTGGTTCGGGTTGACAGACGCCATATGCACCGTGAAATTTCTGTTCCAAGCGTTTCAGTTAGGTTAGAGGAGGAAAAAGACTTAGAAAATAACACGCTATAAGACCGAAAGGAAGTAAGTCATTACAATGCGGTTTTCGACGTTTCTATGTGAAATAACGCGCTATAGCTATGTTTCCTCTTTTATTTTATTTTTATTTTTACTTATTTACTGTTTCTCTCTGCGTACTTATAAGCAGTTAAGAGATGTGAACACAAATAGACGAGTTGTTATTTATGTGGCTAATGTCATTTTAAAGTTTATTAAATTTTTTATAATCAGTCTCAGTGTGTATGGTTGTTGTTGGTGGTATGATGTGTAATAGCCTTTAGGAAGCAATTATGTTTGTATTTTAATTTTCAGCTCACTGATTGAATTACTTGCGTCAAATAGAAACATTTATTTTGTTGATGTTTTATTTTTTCAGTTTTATAATGAATAAATACTTATATTTCACTCGTTTTTAATTCAAAACATATTGGTGCATATCACGAGTATAGTTTTTTAAAATGATCTTGTATCATAGGAACTATTTTAAAATGTGACAACAGAATTAATTTTGTAGTGTAATAGAAAAATTAACTATGATTTTTGTGTGATTTTAATCTCTTTGGCAAATTATGGAAGTATTTAATAATATTTGAATGAATATATACATGCTTAGGAGTAGTAAAAATACTATATATTTACAAAAAAAAAATACAAATTACTACATATACTGATCCAAAAGGGTGTGGCACAAACTTTTTCCACTATCCTGAAAATAGTTTTTTTTTTAACATTCCTATCCAGACAAGCAATTCCAGCTTCATCCACATTCATGACACCTCTCAAACATGCTCTTCTATTCCTACTACTAGGAAACATTCGCTTATGCAATCATACCACTCCATCTACTTATTGTCCATGTATACCTTCAAAATCATTTACATATATTGTTTTAACCAAACCTTCATTAGACATTCGCTCAAGATGACCGTACCATTTTAACTAACACCAACTTTTGCAATAACTTTTTTTTTCAATTTTACACTTATCATACACTAATCTATTTCATACTCGATTCTTTCTAGTTACACTAATTTTTATTTTTAATGTATGACGAAAACGAAAGAGTAACATATGCTAAATTATGTAGTTTTTTTTTAATACAGATTTACATTTCTCTAACAATTTTAAAAAAAAAAACAAAAAACTGATCTACAAACATTTTAATCAATAGTTATTTTGAATTAATATTAAACTATTAAATGAACTAATTAAATATTTAGTATTGTAAAAGTCATAAACCTCTTAAAATTTGTCATACAAAACAAATTCTCTATTGAAAGTAATAAATTTACATAATATTTATTAATAATATAAATATATTATGTAAATATATGTAAAATATATTCTAGTAATTGTATGATTAAACAATTTATACATATATTATTTTATTTAAAAAAATTATATATTCCAACTACATATATTAAACAAAATACTTTTGTTTTCTATTCATAAAATCTAAAACAAATTACACAAATATTATTTATTACAGTATACCTAATATGTTTATAATGTCATAGCAATTTATTTCTTACAATAAATTGTTTTAAAACTAAAAAGGCGACACACCTTTTATTCACTATAAATAATGAATACAATTACATTTCACATTTTATGAATATGAAACTTATATCAGACCTTATTATATTTTTTTTTATGTGCGAAATAATATTTATTAATGCCGGTCTGCATAGTCAAGCGGTGTCTGATATCGCTTATACCTATGCAGACCCGGGTTTGAATCCCGCTTTGGTTTGTCTAAACTTTCGAAATGTACCATAAACATTGTTGTCTTTGAAGTCTTTGTTCATTGTAAAAAATATAATGCATATTTATGAAATTTTATATAACTATTAACGGTAAAAAGCAGTACAGTCGATTCCGCTTAATTGGGCCACCGCTTAATTGGGCCAGTAAATTTAAGATCACAGTACATATTATGTTACAAATATTCACAAGAAAAAATATTTACAAAGAATTTAATATGATACGCTTCATATCTTTTTGATTCAGAAGATGGAAAATTATATTTAAAAAACTAGCAAATATGTATCAATTAATTACATTAGTATCGCGCGCTGTGAACACTTAACATATTTTTGCATTGAATTAAAAATGTATGTACCTATTTATTATTTTATTTTGGAATTTATTATTATTTTTTCTTAAAAGTTTATATTTTTTGGTTATATGTAGTTTATAGTTTTGTCCAAGAATTTATAAAATAAAATTATTGAAAGAAAAATATGGATTGTTTAATTTTATGTAAAATTTGCTAATTGGGGCAGCCGCTTAATTGGGCCAAAATGCTCTAGTCCCGATGTGTCCCAATTAAGCGGAATCGACTGTATTTTGTAATTTTTACTGTGATAGTTGACGTAATATTTCATTTTTCTATAAAAATATATTTATAGAATATGTAAATTTACATAAAATTTTTATAGTATAGCTATGGCAAATATCTATTAACGAAAACTTTATAATTATAGGAATTTTTATTTAATTTTAACAATAAAACAGTGGATTTTTTTTATAGATATCTATTATGAGGAAAAAATTGCAAATTCTTTATCACGTTTAATCAATTTCCTGCATTACTTAACACGTCAATCTAATTTAATCATTCTGTATATTAGGTAGATAGAAAGAATGAAGAAATACCGCTATACTTTTAAAAATACTGCAACACTTTGAAATATTTAAATGAGGGATTATCACGCTTTTGATGAGAGTTTAAAAAAAAAAACTGCGAAACCGAAGCAAATCGTATTATTTCGAAAATAAAATAAAAAAATGAAACTCACGGATCTAAAGAACGGGAAAAATAATAATAAAACCATTCTGTGATTACGTCTACCGTATTCTAACGCTGAGCCGAAAAAAAAAAAAAAAATGAAAAGAGGATTGAGAGAGACCTAGCATGGAACAAAAATGTCTTTGCACCAGCATTGAATATTCATTAAAAATTCTTTTTGCTCTGAAAATTTTTTCATCTTTTGTCTTTAGCCTGGTGCTCTCCGGCTCCGGGGACTTAGTGACGTCATATCCTCCAGCAACCTCACGTAATGAACCTGTTAATTTATAGTGAATTTTTAACGAAATATAATAATAATAAAGAAAAAAAAATGTCTATCTTTCTAGATGCATTTTACCACCTATCGCGACTTGAATAGTTTAAACTTAAGCGCGACCACATGCTAGGAAAATAGCACATATTTTAAAATCGTGTGTGTTAAAGTTAAAACATATATATGTCGAGGGATTCATTTGTTTTTTATTCTTCTTTCTCTCTCGATTTTGTTTTGTTTTCGATGTTGCTTTTTTCTTTTATTATTCGAACTTTCTTCGTTTCTCGTATTTATTTATTATTATCATTTCGTTTCTTCTGTTGTTTTTTCCCCCGTTTTGTTTTTGGTACGGCAGTCACTTGTTTTTAGGGTGCGGTATACAAAATGTTTATGTTATATTTATTTTAATTTTCTCTCGTGAATTTAGTGGACGGTCTTCTGTAGGTATATCTATATGAAGCGGCATATGAATAAAAACTGCTTGATTCTTATAGCGGGTCGTATTTCGCTTTTATTCATACAATGACCTGGGATTTTATTTTCGAAATAAATATATTATTGTGACGTGATGTTATAAGTTTCTGCTATTTGCTTTTTCTGAAAGATTTGTTAACTGTTTCTCATTTTTCTTGTTTTTTATTTCCTATATACTTACTTGTTTGGCTCTTTTTTTGCGTGTGTAACTTAAAACGGACAGTAGTTAAATTAATAAGCCATTTTTGTGTTATTATCTATGAGTATTATTATAGAATAATTACATGTATACGTTTTGACGGTAATATATAATAAATAAACAAAAACAGGTTTGCATTAATTTTTTTTTTTTTTTTTTTGAAAAATAATGAAAGTTATCTATGTATATAATCTTTTCGAAAATATTCTTTTATATTTTTATAAAAGTATATTTAATTCAAATTTAATATAATCAACACATATAGTCACAATCACACAGGTAGTTGTCAATTTGTATTATACTCGAGTTAAAATAAATAGAAAACAAACAGTGCCAATTTGACCAAAAATAGGGCATGGAACAAACAAGAAATCGACTGAAGAATTGCTTAATAATAATAATAATAAAATAAACAAAATATTCTTTAATAAATTTTTTATTAACAGAAAAATTTAATATTCATTTAATGAAAACATATATATTTGCATTTTCTTCCCATTTTGAGTGGAATGGTTTTTCATAAAACTGTGCTTAAGAATTTCATATGTAAATACTATTATATATGTGGAATTTATATTGTACTATTTATAAGTTTTTTTGTTCTATTTTTCTAATTTATCATATTTTTTTTTGTTTTGTTTCAGAAATGAAATAACACAGTCGGTTTGAGATCCGCTCTAGTGCCTTGGCGTATCTAAAACGCCATGGGCCTTCTAGTTCGGATACTGCCCTTCTTGGGACTACTATCATTAATACCCGCTGAACAAGGTAAGTTTCAAAAAATTTCGATATCTTTTGTGTTTAAGTATATAATTGTTTCGTTTTTTTTTTGCTGTGCTAGTATATATAAAAAAGAAATTATTAATGTGTTTAACTTGATTCTTTGTCCGTATAAATGAAAGAATGCGTTGTAAAAAATGTTTAATTTCTATTATTATTATTATTATTAAATTTTAAGTTAATGTTTTATAATAGTTTTTGCTTCTTTACAATGTCCGGTTTCTCAAGCATTATTTATTGAAGAGTGAAAATTACTACAATACATTTTTTTCATCTTTAACCACGAATAAACTATGTTATTTTTAAGCGGTATCAATGTGTTGGTTTTAATTACGGATTAGTTGATTTTTTTTTGAAACTTGTATCTATATATTAGTCAGTAAAATTTAGGAAAACAATGTTATTTATTTTATATTTAAAAAAAATAATAGATAATTTGATATTATAGCACACTATATGCTGAAAATTCGAAATAAAAACTAATGTAACGCAGACAAAAATTTACGATTTTACGTAGCTAAAAATAATAAGGTTGTTTATATAACAAAAATATACTTATATTAACATACTTATGTAAGGTATGCGAAAAATACAATATATTTTAGTGTTTGTAATAAAAAAACTAATAATGTTTTTATTTATAATAATAAATGGAAAATAGTAAATAATACAATTTATATATTGAACACTTATTACACATTTAAAATTATCGAACCAAAACTCAAAACAACAAACAAATAACAAACATACATGTTTATAAAACAGTTACAATAAACTTAATAAAATATTAAACAAAGTTATAAGTATGTATGTGTAATTTTGTATATTTATAAAGCGTCAGTCAATATTTCTATAAATATAATCAGTCTAAATAAAAATATATTAATATTCAATTCGTTCAGAATTTTTATTATACAGAATACGTTAAAGTAATTTGACGGTTTTTAATTTAAAATGAAATGAAAGTTATTTGCTTTTGCTAAATCAGCTTTAATTATTATAATGCACTTTGTCTTACAGTATCCATAATTATCAACTTACCTTGTATTCCAAAATAAAATCGTGATTGTGGTAATAGTTAAAAGGATTATTTATTTCTATTGCAACCCCATTGCATACAACAATAATAAAATATCAAATTATGCTAGAATTAAATTAAGAACTATTACCTTTTAATCGACCTTAGTAAATATGTAATAATTTTTTTTAATTAATTTGTTGAAAATCTACGTTCATTGACCCCCCTCCACTCAATACATTTGAACAAAAATTTCACACGAATATAAAAACGGATTATTGACAGCTAAATACCCACGGGTACAATTTGAATTTTTGTCCACAAATTATTAATTTTCCTCGATTTGCTAAAAGCAACACAACAAAAGAGTGTCCACTTATATACATGACTGTTCGAACACGAAAAATTAAATAATAAAAACAAAATAGAAAAGCAAATTGCTGCCAATCAGTGATTTGTCGAAAATAGAAAACAATGGCGCGTCCGAATCGATTCGTTTAGCTTGTATTGTTTAATGCGACAAAATATTGTTTGATAGCATTGGAAGTAACAAAATATTGTACTATTGTTATTTTGGTTGCGGGGAAATACACCGTACATATATTATTACACAAATTTGGTCATATCATTTATACTATGTGTTATAAATACATATCAAAATAAATGTGTTTTGAGCATAAGCATAATGTACAAGGTGCGTCAAAGTGACAGTTTTTTTTAAATACAATGGCTCGTATTCTCACCTCATTTTTATAAGTGATTTTTGTCAAAATTGCTTTTGACGTTTATTTAAAATTATTTATTAAACAGTTTTAATAATGTACATAAGAGATTTTACTTTCAAAAAATTTCACAAGTTACTCAATTAATGATTGGCCAGTTAACTCTACTGATATTGCATGTTTATATGTATAATAAATTACCAAATAAGCTAAAACATATTACTAATTTGAAAAAATTTAAAAAAAATGTTAAAAATTATCTAGTTTTGAAATCTTATTATAGTCTAGATGAATATTTATTGTCTTAATTTACTTGTATTGCTTTGTATTGACTTATGCTATGTCTTGCTTGTAAGATCTTTTGGACAAATAAAATTATTATTATTATTATTATTATTAACCAGTTCGATTTTTAGGATCTCTTCAGTATGGTGCCTTTACTGCCTTTGATCAGTGTCTGAAGACTGATGCAGATGTTAGTTCTGGCTGACTATTTAAGCCAAGTAAATTATATAGATAAACAAGAGAAGCAATAAATACTACTATCGCCGTTTATATAAAAATGCACTGAGCATATATAATAATAACAAAATTGAACAAAAAAGTTCATAAGTGTTTTAGTGAAATTAATATAATAATCTAAATAAATTTAAATTTTACTTTCAAAAAATTTCGCAAGTTACTCAATCAATGAATCGGAACATGTTTCGAACTTTAGGATCTCGTCAGTATGGTGCTTTGATCAGTGTTCGAAGACAACTGATGCAGATGTTAGTTCTGGCTGGCTATTTAAGCACGATTTACTGACAGTTGGTAGTAGTGGTAGATGACATGAATGCGTATGTCATCACAAATCTGCCCCAAATATTTACTGAAAATAATCGATCTCAAATATTTATTCATTATTTATTTCAAATATTTATTCATAAATTATTGCCGTCTAAAGTGGGCTTTAGTTTAATTGTTTAAAATGTACCTTTGTTCATTAAAAATGTTTTTAATTAAAAAATAAAATAAAGCTAAAATACATTATGCAGTGAAACATTTTACCACTTTACTTTACCAAACTTCACCACTGCCATATTCTTTAATTCTGTTTTTATAACTAAAAAAAAAATAATAGATTGATGATTGGAGTAATAATTCACATGATAGATATTAAATTATTATAAATATAATTTGATACAGAGCATTTAAATGTTAATTTAGAAGCATCTGGTAAATAACTATTAAATAATTTCGAAAATTGTTAAAAGTTCAAATCGAAATTAAATTTGGAATTACCGCAATGTCTGTTGCTGCCAAATAATTTCCATTTAACAACAACACTAAATTCCTAATAATTTTATAATCGATTCTAATACAAAAGAATGATTTTTATAGTTCCAACACTATTATTATGCTATGAAAATAATTGAGCATTTTTTAAAGAAGATTACAACCATAATTTTTAATACTCGTAATTACAAGGGCAAAAATCCTTTTTCTAAATGTGCCTAGAGAGCTTCGGGGTATGATGAAATTATCCGAAAGCTTGCTCTATAACTAATACCTACCTTACTAGTGGCTGCCCTAACCATTTTCAAACCCGTACTGAACCCGAAAATATACCACGGTCCCATTATAATTATAAGAGAACTGTAATCTATCTTTAGAACGAAAGTTGAACATAAAGATCATGCAATTTTTTTCCTTTCTAACCAAATTTATTTATAAAATTTGATTTACAATAATTGTTTGAATAAAATATTTCTATGTAACATAGTAAAAAAATCTTTTAGAACTCATTATATAAAATAAAACAGCTTTAGGTTTAAGTTCTGTATTAATATTTATTAATAATCGACGTTTCGACGAATTCAGCGTCCGTCATCATCAGGAAAACTGATACAAATGACATTTACAGTAAATAACAGAACATAGAAACAACTTACTAGGTAACAAATAAGTAACTAGGTTATAAAAATTTTATAATTTCTTTTAATTAATTAAAAATTTAATTATCTAGTTACTTATTTTTTACCTGATAACTTGTTTCTATGTTCTGTTATTTACTGTAAATTGTCATTTGTATTAGTTTTCCTGATGAAGACGGACGTTGAGTTTGTCGAAACGTCAATTATTAATAAATATTAATGCAGAATTTAAACGTAAAATCGTTTCATTTTATATCTACATATAATTAACATAAAGTAAATATTGAAATAAGCATTTATAAACATTATAAATAAACGTTTCTGGCGGCATCTTTGATGAGTGCTCCTGCTTTGTTTTATTGCAAATTTTCATGATAAAAATGCATATATAGTAAAATATATTGTAAAATTCGAAAATATACCACGGTCCCATTATAATTATAGAACTGTAATCTATCTTAGAAATCACATTTTTCAGTAGTTACTGTTGAACAATATAGATCATGCAATTTTTTCTTTTGTAACCGAATTTATTTATAAAGATTTTTTTTTGAATTTCGCGTGTTCCATATTATAGTTATATAATTTAAAATATTTAGTTAAATGTTTAATTGTTTTTAACATTTTTGTTTATGTGTCGTTTCATTTATTTGACGCGTTTATATTATATTTAATGGATTTGGTTAAGCTATTGTCAAAATGTCACTTTTATTTAAATTTAAATCTTATTGTTAATTCTGAATGGTTAATTTTAGATTTTTAGATCAACAATTTATTTTATGAATGTAAATTAAAATTTGTAAAATTTATTATATGTATACAAATATTTTAATGCAAATTAATGTAGTAACAGAAATTTTAATATTTGGTTTCGGAATTAAAAAAAAATTTAAGATTGTTACACTGGAGCCGGAGCTAGGAGCAGTGGAATTATGAAAATATTAGCTACTCCATTCTTATGTTTTTAGTATTTATATTTATGATATATTATTTTATATACAGGGTGATTTGTAAGTAATTGGAAATATTTTAACTGGAGTATCCTGGGCTCAGAATATGAAGATTTGACCCAAAACACTTAGATAAAATGTGGCTCCTTACTGAGCTACAGGGTGTTTTATTTAAAAATTTAAAAACGATTTTTGCCCAGTACTTAAAAACTATTTGACGTATCCTTATCATATTCGGCAGAAAGTGTAGGTACCGTACACCATACTAAATTATGTTAAACAAAAGTTTCTGGCTAGTGCCAGTGGCGTACAATAGGGGCAAGTGAGAGGTTGATCCTTCCTAAATTCTACGCCACTGGCGGAATTGTCATTTTAGCACAATTTTTCGATTCTCCGATACTTTCAGTATAAAAAACATACTCTTTCTTCGTAACGATAAAGTCACTATTTTTCGAGATATTTAAAGTTAAACATAAAGCTGTACACTTGGGATATTTTCAAAATTTGCTCAAAAAATCTGAAAAAATTCAGTAAAATAGAGGAAAAAATTAGCTACATAATAATTAAGTAACTTTTTTCTCTAACTCATTCTGGTTTGGCAGGAAAAATTATTGAAAATTTATATTTTTTGCATTTTAATTTTTTATTTTCAATAATTTTTCCTGCCAAACCAAAATGAGATAGAGAAAAAAATTGCTTATTTATTATGTAGCTAATTTTTTTCTCTATTTTACTAAATTTTTTCAGATTTTTTTGATCAAATTTTAAAAAAAAATCCAAGGGTGCATCTTACGTTTAACTTTAAATATCTCGAAAAATAGTGACTTTATCGTTAGGAAGGAAGAGTATGTTTTTTACACAGAAAGTATTGTAGAATCTAAAAATTGTGCTAAAATGACAATTCCGCCAGTGGCGTAGAATTTAGGAAGGATCAACCTTTCACTTGCCCCTGTTGTACGCCACTGGCACTAGCCAGAAACTTTTGTTTAACATAATTGAGTATGGTGTACGGTACCTACACTTTCTGCCAAGTATGATAAGGATACGTCAAATAGTTTTTAAGTACTGGGCAAAAATCGTTTTTAAATTTTTAAATAAAACACCCTGTAGCTCAGTAAGGAGCCACATTTTATCTAAGTGATTTGGGTCAAATCTTCATATTCTGAGCCCAGGATACTCCAGTTAAAATATTTCCAATTACTTACAAATCACCCTGTATAATATTATAAAATTCAATTCAAATAAAGTTTTAATTACATAATATTAATAAATAAAAATGTTTATTAAATATTTATTTTTCAGCTTTAAATAGAATCAATAAAAATAAAACCGACAAATCTAATTAATTATACATATCTACCCAATTAAAATTTTAGATCAACTATTTTTACATTGACCTACCAATATTAGCTGGTTGTAATAAAGCGTAAATCAAAATTCTATTAGAATTTCTGACAAATAATCAAATTTTTCAAATTAATTTTGATTTCGTTTCTCGTAATCTACCGTATATGACATGATTCATAACGAAAACAGAAGTAATGGTTTCACAATGTGTAACGTTTCTGTATTTTCTAAAAACAAAAAGTATATTAAATTTGTACGTAGATAAAATATAGCTGAATTTCGCAAAAGAAATCTATTGATAATTGGATACGGGTATGAAATATGGAGTACACTGTAAAAAATCCAATGTAAATTTACAATGATAATCATAGTAATTTTACTGTTTTTCATTGTAATTTTATAATTTTCTTAATTGTTATAATCATTTCTAATAGACTGCTCTTTTAACCCATGAAAAAAAATTGTTTCTTTAACTATTGTTATCCACTCACGACAAATCCGATTTTATATATATACAGGGTGATTTATGACGACGGGCAAAAACTACACCGGATGATTCCTATGAGTAATCTAAATAAAAAACTTCAAATAAACATATGTCCGAAAATGCTTTCTAACGGAACTTTAGCCGTTAGAAGTTTATTACATGTACATAACATCAATCGCGTTAGCTTTATTTATTTTATCTGAAAAAAAAAACAGAAAAAAAAAACAAAAACAATAATTAAGGTGCTAATTTAAAGCAAGAACGTCTGGGATTAAACTTAAAGTAAGTGTTCGAAGTGTCGTCCTTTGGATAATGCATTTCCATCCCAAAATCCATAAATAAAACTTATATCAGCATACTCATGTACTGTGAACTCATCCATAATTAATTTAATGTTGATGTCAGAGAAAATTATTAAATTATTAATTATTTTTATTATTATTAAATTGTTGCTTTAAATTAGTACCTTAATTATTGTTTTTGTTTTTTCTGGTAAAATAAATAAGGCTAACGCGATTGATGTTACATGTTATAAACTTCTAACGGCTACAGTTTCGTTAGAAAGCATTTTCGGACATATGTTTATTTGAAGTTTTTTATTTAGATTACTCATAGGAATCATCCGGTGTAGTTATTCCCCCACATCATAAATCACCCTGTATATAAATGTTTATAAGCAAACTTCCAAAATTGGAAAAAAAATTGTTCTTACATTCAATTATTGATGATTCGACCTTCTTGAACAAATATTTAATGAACGTTTAGTTAAAAGAATATATATGAGTATTTTGCGTGAGCGAGTGATAAGAATAAAAGACCATTTCTGAAAGGTATTGTGAATATGGATGAAGCAAAATTTGTTTTATCTGGATATGAATCTCTGGCGGAAACTAATTTTTGCTTGGAAAGAATTTGTGCCACATCCTTATGGGTATAAATTGTGATTCTGTGTATACTTATTAAAAAAAAATAAATAGAATTTTAAAAATATTTGTAACGTAACTTACAGTAACTTTTTATCAAGGCTGCGTGGACATTTTTTTTATGTCACTATAAAAGTCTTATATGGTATCATATTCGTATAATCGATATACGTTGAGTAAAAGAATTCTATATAGATATATATTTTTGTTTTTCTATATTGACTTTTTCGATATGTACGAGGCGAGGCGACAATATTTCTCTAACGAAACAATCGTTGTCTTTTCTCCAGTAGTCGTCAACGTGTGATTGATATTTAAGAAAGATCATGGTTCAGTTTTTTTTTTTGGAGACATTTTTATCTCGACACTCTGTGGAAGAGAGAAAAGATACGCGCGCACCAAATACACATTGAGTTTTATATATATATATATATATATATATGCTTCTGGATGTTGGAGAGAAATAGCGTGATACGATATGCCGTATAGGTAAGACGAAGATGTGTTTTCCGTTTTATATCGTTGAGGTGGGCGGTCAAGCAGGTAGCGGCCGGCAACTGTTGAAAAAACATGGTGGTCAGCTTTAGATACAGACACACGGGACAGCTAGAGTTTGTTACAGACAGAGACTAGCTTGAAAAAAGTCAAGAAAAAGTGTTAAAATAGTAAAATATAAATACAGTTTTAGGATAAAATTCTGTTAATTATGGTATTTATACATATAATAACGTCGCTAAATTCATACATACATACACAATCAATCACGCCATGTACCCAAAAGGCTGTGGCACATACTCTTTTCATCATCCCGAAATCAGTCGCCTCCAAACATTCCTATCCAAACAAGCAACTTTCGCTTCATCCACTTCTCATACATGCTCTTTTATTCCTACTACTTGGAAACTTTCGCTCACGCAAAACACTCTCAATCATACCACTCCAACTACTCATCGGACGTCCACGCAAACGTATACCATCAAAATCATTCAAATAAATCTTTTAACCAAACGTTCATTAGACATTCGCTCAACATGTCCGAACCATCTTAACTGACTCTAACACTGCAACTTTTGCTACAAAATTTTTTTCAATTTCACACTCATCATACACTAATCTATTTCCTACCCGATCTCTCTTATTTACACCACATACCCCACGTAAAAATCTCATTTCCACAGCAGTCATTTTCCGTTTATGCTTTTGCAACCAAACCCAACATTCACTACCATACATCAACGTAGGCACCAAAACTGCATTGTATATACTCAAATGGGCTTCTTTGGAAACATTTACATTCCTAGCAAAAGTTTCCAAAGCACCCATAAATAGTGATTTATGTAATTCTTTTCTTTATAAATCTCTATTGCTTCTCTTATGAATCTGTTGCAAATATTGATTAGTCTAGCAATTATTATATCATGCTAAAGCTTGTTCTGCTATAGCAGATTTACTTTGATGATACAGAAGAATTAATTTTTTATGTTTTGTCAAACTAGTAAAAACAGTTCTACCTGTCTGATCAACATAAACATTAAACTTCACTTTAAGTGGAAGAAAATGGTTTCTTGCCCTTTCTGGATGTTTTATTGGAAAAGAAGAGTGACTCAATTTTTTTTAGTTTTGTATATAGGAAGCTTACTTACACTAATCAATATATTTATGTATCTTCACATCATCACTCAGCATAAAAATTTAGTATTATTAAATGTTTATTTAATACAACCTGCATCAATTTGTCATAAAGACAAACTTCATGATGAACAAATCAAACAATCTGTATTTTAATATAAGAATTTTATAAAAGAATGTTTGTAAATTTTGTAAATCTAACTGTATCTATAACATTTATTTATAAGATTTTTTTTTCTATTTGCTATAAATTTCAAAATAATTAAAAACCCAATTTGTTAACGAACTTCAGTAGCTTTGCTTGAAGAATTTCTTCTAGCTGAAGAACCGAATTTTCTACACGGTCGGAAATATTTTGAATGTCTAATGAGTAATATTTTTTTAATTTATTCTTATTTATTTTGCGATTTAAATTCTAACTAATGGTTTAATTGACAAGTTTCGATGCGTAGGTTTGATAGAAGGCAAGAAGAACGAAAATTAAAAATAAAAGAACTGGAAAAAAAAAAGAATTAGAACGAAAGAAGTTTGAACTGCGCTTGTTGTTTGAGTGATTTTTGATGTGATTAAAAGAAAAAAAAAACTAGTTTGACAGTTTTGGGAACTATAACGAAATCTAACGGTGTCTATAAACTGAACGTATTCTAATATAATGTTACAGCCAAATTAAGGTGGTTTCTTTTTTTTTTTTTTTAGATTTTACGCTTTTTTAACATACCTAAATGATTACGCTTGCTTAGAACTTAACTGCAAATTTTTTTATTGTAATATTTGATATAGCAAAATATGCGAATGCATTGCTTTTATATTTTTTTAATTTATCAAAAATTTAATGTAGACTCCATACTATAATTAGTATTAATTTAATTTTAACTTTATACATTTTTTATTACATTGATATTACAATAAATTTTTGTTTTATCATTTTGATTGTTCTTTATTATTTATTTGACACATTATATATGTATTGATCCTTTGTATTTTCTTAAAAGAAAAATTACATTAGTCACAAGTTTTGGGAAGATAAAATGGCATATTTTTATATATTTTTTCTTATTTTAAATTTATTATAATTATTTCAACTATGTATACTATGTGTGACAAAGCAAACTGTATTTATGGTATTTTGCTAAATAAATAAATATTAATATTATTATATAGCTAATGATGAAATATAAAGTATATTTTGATTTTTATCCACTGTAGCCCAAATTGAATACCCTGTACTTGTATAAATACAAAGCCCTGTCTCTATTTATAAGATTTTTTTGTTAAATGGCGAATCATTAAAACAATTGTTATAGGATTTTGTAAAATGATTTACATAGTTATATTATATAAAAGTTGTCAAACATTGTAGAGAATGCCAATTTATTATTTACTAACCCGTTTTATTTAATGTAAAGTTTTGTGAATATGTTTCTTTTTTGTATTGTTTTTGAAAACAATATAAACATCAAATTTAAGCTGTTTTAATCCCATTTTTGTTCTTATGTCACTCAAAAACGATTTTTGTCGGTTCATTTCCGATTATTTTCGGTTTACTTTCGAGTACCTATACGCGCGTTCGATATACGATTATTTTTGATAAATATCGCAAAATTTAATTCTTCGCTCATAATAGAGCGTTGAGTAGATTTTATTTACAATCAATATAAAACTGAAACAAATAATAAGTGTGAGAAAATTGAAATTTCAAATGAAGCGAACAAAAGCACAGCGACGTATACAATCAAATGCATATTACATACTAAAATTGAACTCAATTTATTCCTTATTACGACTACATACCAAACAATCACTATTTTGCAAAAATAAAAAATAAAAATAACAGAAAAACGCGGAGTGGAAAAGAAAGAAAGAAAGAAAGAAATCCAGAGGTATGGTATAGGCATAGGTATAGGTACACTAATACAGCTCCCATATGGAGAAAGAGAGTAGTCAGTGTGCATATAAGCAATATGATTAAAAATTGTTTGGTAATAAATCTACGTGCACTTTTAGCTGTGGCGCAATTAATGTCAGTAATTAAAGAACGCGTGCCATAGGGTACTGATACTATATACTCATATAAGTGACGTGCTCTGTCCATAGACGATTCGAATAAAAGACTTGACTTTATCTACCACATATTTCTCTGTGCCTATGTGTGCGTTTGTGTGTGGGATTTAAAAATTAATTTTAATAAATAATTAGTAATTGACGGAATTCAGTCTTTATATATTTTTATTAACTACTAAGCCAACGTTTCGGCAATCTCTATTGCTTTCTTCGGGGCTAGCAGAATATTTTAGTTGATTTTATATGTAACGCAAAAATACATTATTTAAAAAATACAAAATATCACTGTTATATAAAAAGCATGTCAAAAAATCATTTTAATGATTTACAATGATTTTTTATTATGTTTTAGTCTAATTGTTTAGTCTAGCTCTTATGACAGTTACGTTGTCTTAAAATCGATATTAGTTAAAACTAATTTTAAAACCGAGCTTGTAATACGGGCCAATGTGTTATTCTTGTAATTGAAATTATTAATGAATTTCCTATTTTCAGCTTCTTTGTCAAATGATATTATTTATTTAATAAAGAAAAATAAAACAATTTTTTAAGCATATCAAAATATTCACATTATGCCATATAATCCCGTAAATGTAGAATGTGTATTAGTCATATAATGCATATATACACAATCACGCCATGAACTCAAATGGGTGTGGCACAAACTATTTCCACTATCCCGAAATTAGTTTCCTCTGAACATTCTTATTCCGACAACCAATTCTAGCTTCATTCATATTCATGATACATACTCTTATATTCCTACTACTTGGAAACTTGCAAAAATTTTTCTCCAGTATAGGTATATAGTCACTCGTAGTAGAACGATTTTTTTGTGTTTCGCTCAGATTTTATAGTCTTTGTTTTACAACCCGACAGCAAGTAACTGGACTTTTTTTTAGAAATTTTCGCTCACGCAAAACACTTTCAATCATACCACTCCAACTGCTCATCGGACGTGCACGATGACACAGTTATTAATTGTTGATATAATTAAATAAACATACTATTTGTTCATGCATTTGTTAATAATTCCATTTATACATTTAACAATTGACAATCAAATATTTTACTATAGATTTTAAATACCTAAAATTACGTGAACAATATATTAAATATTAATAAATTAATTCGAAACCAACTATGGTAATAATTGTTCGAGTCTGTGCATATAGATCTTGTGTGAGTATTGTCTGTGGGCGTGTGTTTTAAACTGGTATATGCACATTTGGTCTCGTCTGCGGTCAGCTCTCTTTTGTGCTTCTGCATGGTGTGCATATGGGAGGCGCACACGTTGTGCGTGTGTATGTGTATTGTTCAAAGTGATCGTGTTATGAGACCTAGACCCTGTTGCATTCGGACAGTTTATATATACTAGCCATATGTGATTATGTGATACAGTAATGCCATAAGAGTTAAGCATTTGCTTATTTGACTTGCACTATTGAGCATTTCCATTAATCTCGCTTCAATACATTTTATCGTAGCCACATAGTCTCTGTATAGGTGTAGATTTCTCAGATTTTTGGTTTGGTTCGGAAAGAATTTCTTACCATATTTTTTTATTACAGATATTTTAGATTATTAAAATTTATTTATTTCTTAATTCATGTGTCCGTGGTATTGTAAAATTTAAATAAATTTTAAAATGTTTAATAAGAAATTGCCAAGGTGGGAAACCATTTGTATAATCTGGTGTATAAATTAACTAAAGTTTTTGTAAAATCTTCTAAAATTCCTTAAAATCTTGGCAAAATTCTTTAAAATTTCTTAAAATATTAGTAAAATTCTTTCAAATTATGGTAAAATCAATTAATGATTTTCTTAAAATCATGTAAAATCTCGAGTAAAATTTCTACATTTTTTACCCATATGATGCTGACTTGTTGATTTGTACAGTATGTACAAATTAATTTGGTATAAAAACAATGGGTGTCGCATTAATTTACTTAATACCCTTGATGTTTATAATAAAATTACTTTAGAAAATGAAATATTTATGATAAAATATATTTACCATAATCATGTAAACGTACCTACATATTATATCAAAATAAAATACCTATTGCAAAATATTCGTAAAACACAACAGCCGATATCGATAAACTACCACTTTCAGTAGATGAATCTATATCAAACATTTGATTCATGTTACAATAACTCTAAAGATTTCGAAAAATCAAAATTGGTATGATTACAACACTTTCTTCAGTAAATGTAACGGTCGATAACAAGATGTGTAAACTTTTGAAACAAATTGTTTAAATATTAGAACTAAGTGTGTATTATACTATAAAATTAATAAAAATATTTATATAATGTTAGAATAAATATTGCAATATGTTTGTTTAATTAAACTACTAAATTTATAACATCGAGTGTTGATAAAAAAATAACATTTTTTATCACAGTTTTATAAAATAAATATTTCTATATTAGTCTAAAGGCCACTTTAGGCAGTAATAATTTATTAATAACTATTTAAAATAAATCATGAATAAATATTTATTTTCACTAAATATTTGGGACAAATTTATGAGGGCATGCGCATTCATATCATCTACCATTGATACCAACTGACAACAAATAGCCGCAACAACTGGCTGGCAATGTAAAGCAATGGTGGTTATTTTCTGTCAGTTGGTAGCAGTAGTAGATAACATGAATGCACTTATCCTCACAAATTTGTTTCAAATATTTAGTGAAAATAACTGAATCGCAAATATTTATTTCAAATAATTATTCATAATTTATTACCGTTTAAAGTTGTCTTAAATAAAAGCTTCTTTATTTGATTTGCATCTACAAGCAATAATGAAGCTGTATAGTCAATCAGCCATCTTATTCTAACCGTCTAATATTCAATCAATTACCGATGAATATAGATCGGATCCAATGATTAGCAAATCTTCCAATGACAAATGATATTTCAATAATAATAACAAATAATTTATTTAGGTCTATAGCTTTTGTTCATCACCCAAATAACAATAAGAATTTATTAGGTTAGATTCAAATTAAGATGAATGAACGTAAATTGAATATACTGTAAGTAATGCTTTCATAATCAGTATTTTGATTGTATTTGTCTTATTTACGATGATGAAATTTAATATTTACAATTGTAATTTATTCAGCAATTATGTCTAATTTGTAAAAAAATATTAACATTGTTTCAAAAACAATTGAATGATCTATTGTTTTTCGTATATGCTCATAAATTTCGTTTTTCTAACAACTGTATTTTATAATTCAACTTGACAATATTTATCTTTTTGACTAATAGATATTTAAAATTTTTTTGAAATATGTTAGAGCATTGACAGTTTATCTATATATGACAAATAGGTTTCAAAAAAATATATATTTGGAAACGAACATCCAGTTGTGTCTGACAAATAACATTAATTTTAGGTAGCACTTATCAAAACACCTGACACAAATTTGACATGTTATGGAGGGGGTGATTAATTTTTTTAAGAATTTCGTTTAAAGCACATTGAAATTACTAATAGAAAAAAAAAGATAGTTTACAGAAATTTTTATCAAAACATAATACTAACATTAACTAAATATTATGTTACATTAGTTGAAAGGTCATCATTAATTTTAACTTTGAAGTAATGTCTTTTTTTTTTAAATAAAATAATAAAGTTAATTGTATGAAATATACTATAAAAACTATTTGAAATTGTGCTATTAACAATAACTAACTGTTATATTTAGTTGTAGTTGTAGGATCGATATTAATTTTGAAATTAAAATTATGTCCTATTTTATTTGTTTTTTAATTTATGTTAAAAATAAGTGAATAAATGATACTATGAAAAATTATATCATTAAATAGTATAGCTAATATAAAAACCAATTATCTTAAAATTTTATATTTAAAGAACTAAAAATTTTAATTATATTTTGTATCTTTTGAAAATATGACTACAAATAAAATACCTTTTTAAATCGAATCATGTTCATTAAAAAATTTATGTGTTTATAAGACATTTTTCAAAACTTTCGTTTAAATGTATGAAGCACTTATTTGATTAAGGAAGAATGTGCAAACAAGGATTATTTGAAAAAATATTAAAGTAATAAAATTAGTATTTTGTATTGTGAAGTATAATACTTCACAATACAATAATTGTACAAGTGATGCGTCATTAAAAAAATAAAGATTCCATTTATGTTTATTTTGTGTTTTGGCTGTATATTTCATGGAAATCGCCAAAATGCGGTCATGTTAGTCAGTTAAAATGGTTCGGACATGTTGAGCGAATGTCTAATGAACGTTTGGTTAAAAAGATTTATTTGAATGATTTTGATGGTATACGTTTGCGTGGACGTCCGATGAGTAGTTGGAGTGGTATGATTGAGAGTGTTTTGCGTGAGCGAAAGTTACCAAGTAGTAGGAATAAAAGAGCATGCATGAGAGGAATTATGAATGTGGATGAAGCGAAAGTTGCTTGTTTGGATAGGAATGTTTGGAGGCGACTGATTTCGGGAGGATGAAAAGAGTTTGTGCCACACTTTTTTGGGTATATAGCGTGATTGTGTATGTATGTATGCATGTATGTACTTTAATTATATCTACCAAATGCGGCAGGGTTAAACCAGGTAGATAATATATTCGTTTACATTTTATATATGTCGTAAGATTATTGAATTAAGGCTCATTTAAACTGCCGGTTTAGTTTTATGCATAAATACAAATATTTGACTAATTCAAACACTTGGTGTTAAAACTAAAAGTGTGTTAAGTGTTTGGGTTGGTTATATTCTTGTGCTTGTGCGTAAAACAAAAAACTGCAGTTTGAATAAGGCTTAATTCATTATTTATCCAATATTTATTCAAAAAAAATTATAAAGTTTTCTATTTTAATATGAATTCTGAAATGTTTTTTACTATATACAAACTAATCTTTTTATCTAATCTATTCTGCATTGAATACGACCGAAATTTTTTAATATAACAAATTTTATTGTACATTTAAACTTGAGAATAATTTTTGTTTAATAAATTTTAAACTTATGTTGTTATATTTAAGATCCTGGATATGAAATATAGGATAATAAGTGTATATAAGTTATTGTCACATTTTAATTAAATACCTATCAAACCCTTTAGTGTTATTATCGCATTTGGTATGTATCATAAAAGTCCAGGCTGTCGTAAATTGGAATTGTTAGTATTTTATAATCCACTATCAATAAGAAATTGAAAATATTTGCAGAATAATGAGTTCGTTCGGTACACATCTATAAGACATGTACTCTTACAGAATGTTTTGTTCTTTTCTAGGAAATGGAATTCTTTTATTGATAGAAAAAGACAAAAATATTCTGTAATGCTACAAGTCTTACAGATGTGTACCGAAGAGAACTATTAGTTCTATATTTCTTTGACGTTCATATAGAATTTTACTCGTATATTTATTTATATAATAAATATTTATTTAGGTATTTTTTCCAATCTGGTAAAGAATGAACATTATGAATAAGTATGAAGTTACAAATAATTGATATTACGCAATTTGCAAAAATCATTAAAACTTTTTAACCTTGAAAGATGTAAGGACGAATAAAAGTGTGTCAGTTTAAAGTAAGGGCACATCCATTCCAGTATGACTTTATTGAAAATACCTGAAAATATTTGTTGAAACGCTTGTCGAAAGGCAATACAATTCAATAATTCATTCCCAACTTTCCTATCCATAGTACAGGTTAGAGAAAGATCAATTTCATCCGAGCTTGCCTTTCAACTACCTGTTGGCTGCTCGCTAATAATTGATCAATTACTGAAAGATAATGGTTGACATTTCTTTCCCTTTACCTCTCTCTTTCTCTCTCTCTCTCTCACTCCAACGCCCGATCTCTTCAATCCCTTCTAACGACATAGTAGCCCATCTAAAGAGCAACAGAATTGGAATAGAGTGTCAAGACCCCGAAAAGATTTTACCTTTTCGAGAAATCAATCAGTGCAAGGGGTCCTATCAGTGTAATGTTTGATAAGTTCTGAAAGACAAAAGGTTTTTTTTTCCTTGTCCGTTTATTTATGTCAAATAACCGACGGACGGATGGTGTAGGAAAGAAACTTTTGGGACAGAAGCACTGATAAGTTTACAAATGGTGATTCGGCATTTTTTTTTCGGTTTTTATTTTATTGATGTTTAGATATAATGGGATATTATCTAGGACTTTTGGAACGTATAAATAAGATAGATTTAGTGAAATGGGTTTTAGTTTATTGCTGGATAATTGGGGGAGAAGTATAGTATAAAGGAAAGCTCTGATTTTGAATTTTGAATGCTGACATGTTCCTAACTGGTTTGATGTATTTTTGTATGCACAATAAAAAAAATAATACGAGAAATATTTTATATATGTAGTTCTACTCATGTTAGTATAAATGTTACAAATATAAACGGAACAAATCAATAAAAAGTACGAATTATTATTTATTTATGAAAACTAATAATAGTACAAATACTATATAATTTAAATTATCGATTTCAATTATTTTATAGATAAAAATAGTATTTTATTAGACAATTTTTATTACTGTAATATTAATTTAAATACAGATATTAAAATTTGATAATTGTGAAAATTTTGGTTTGAATATTTTATGTAATTCGAAGGATAATACATGTACATTATTCATAATTATCTTCTTGATTTTACGATATTAAATGGTTGATAGACAAGATAAATATATTTTGATATATGAATAAAAATATTATGTAATGTTGTTTTTAATGGAATTTTAAAGTTTTAATATTCTAAATATCAAAAAATTAACGGCTTTAGCTTATAGTTTTGTATTAATATTTATTAATAATCGACGTTTCGACATACTCAACGTGTATATTCGTGAGAAAAGGATTCAAATGACATTTACAGTAAATAAACAGAACATAGAAACTTGTTACTTGGTAACAAAATAAGGAACTAGATCATAAAGTTTATAAATTTTTAATTAAAGGAAGCCAAATTTTATTTAAATCAGTGTCTTTACAAGTAATCTTTTTCTTTATAGATTTCTATTGCTTCACTTATCAATCTATTGTCATCAATCTTTATATCATGAAGCTATTTTATTCTAATATAATTGATTTTGATTATTTTACCATTTGCACCATTATAAATATAATTTTCACACAAAAATTTCGTGATTTTATATTCATAAAATGTGCTAAAGTAAGAGTCTGTAAAGTTGAAATAAATACATTTGGTAACTGTAAAGTAAAGTTTTACCAAATGTGTTTTAGTATAACAACTAGTTCAATTAAAAAAAAAAAGATCTATTGTTATATTACAGGAAAAAAACTGTATATTTTTGTATAATTAAAAATTGTTATTGATTATTAATTTCTACTGACTTATTAAGTTCCCACAAAAACATTTCTAAATAGTTTAAGAAAAAGTATTGAAATGATTTGAAAAGAAAACTATTTACTGCATGCTCTATTTTTCACATTAATATATACGATTGTTAATCATAAATATAACCGATAACCACGAAAAAGTAATTACAACATTATCGTTTTAATTATAAAATGGCCCATTCTAAAATATTTACAAAAGCTCAGTTTCCCATAATAGCGCGACCTCTCGCTAACAATAACTTGGCCGACTCGGAAACAAAAGTTAATCGTACTAGGATAAGTGTTATTTAATCCGGACGAACAGTTGGCTAACATTTCGTAAAATAAAAGACGAACAAATGAATGTGTACGGTCAACGGTGACTAACTATTTCTCTCTTCTTTTTTTTTCTTTCTTTCTGTGCATGTGAAAAAAGGCGGAATTTTTAAATCGAAGAAAATCCATTTAATGCTCGCACGAGTCCGAAAGGTTTATATATTAGAGATATATTTAGGTCGTACAAACAAGGTATAATGTTCGTGCTCTATTTACACATTAAAACAATAAAAATAAAACTTGCTGCTGTGCTGTTTGCACTGAACGGATCGAATTTGAATGCGAATCAGTGCCAAACTATTTTGCATCGTTTGGCCCGGGCTTAGGGGTTATTCCGAGATTATGTTATTTAGTATTTCGGCGATGCTGTTTAATTTCGGATGTAATTGTTATTAATTGTAGTATTTAATGACTAGTTTAAAGTACCCGGAGTTAGTCAGGTGTTGTAAACTTAATTCATTTGTAAAACATTTTAATTCATGCTAAAATATTTACACATTTTTATCTATTCATTGATTACTTATATTAAATTTGATTTTGTTTGGTTCTGAATTGAATTCCAAATAAATTACAATATTTTTGTTTTGATCTTATTGTTACCCAAAAACTTGGAAGAACTTTTATAAGAGGTATCACATATGTGTTGTGTTTGCACAGGATTTCTTGGCAATAATTGATTACTGATTAAAGGAATTGCTACAACTTATTCATAAGACATGGAAATGCATAATTATATCGTAGGAATATTAAATAATCTGTTTTTTAAATAAAATTATTAGTATTTTTTTAAGATTCTTCTCTACTTTTTACCACGCTTATATTAGCTCACACTGTTGTTGTCACGGTCATGTTGTTGTCACGGTCAGTCATATCTTGTAACCAATTTTTAGACCACTTCCTATCATCTGATCTCACTGAAATTTTGCATGTAGTTTTATTCCAGGAGACAACACAATATTATTAAAAAAAAACGATTACAAGATATGACAAGATGACAAGACTAAAAACTTTTTAAAAACTACGCTTATATTTAAAACCGTGGAGCGCTTAATCATCATTGCGAAATACACAGTTTCCTGGCGCTCTACGCTTTTAAATATAAGCGTGCTTTTTAAAAAGATTTTTATATATTTTATTTTTTTGAAAACATAAAAATTATAAACTAATCTTTTTACTTAATCCACCCTTTATTAAATCTTCAAAAAAGGCTAGCAATTTTGCAAAAAAACAAAAAAATTAATTGATAGTTTTTATATACTAATTGATATGTAATTATAAGATTTTTTTTATTAAGATATTTTATATACATACATACATACATATATATACTATAAGAAAATTGTGTTAATTCGATATACTTATATAAATTTCAAATATTAAAAATTATATGTACATGTAAGAAGAATAATAAATTTTTTTTGCATAAAAACATAAAAACATATTTTTAGTTTTTTTTTTTTGGATGGACACGGCTGTAGGCACTTGTTGAAACATTATTAAAAATAAAAATAAACTCACGATTCTTGGTTTTTTGTTTCAAAATTTAAATTTTGTTTCAAATAAATTTTGAAACAAAAAAAAAAAGAGTCGTGTGTTTATTTTTATTTATATTTTTAGTTATTAAAATTCTCAAAATGTTCAGAAACTTACTTTAATTAAACGCGAATTTTACGAGGTCGTAATCTGCATAAATACAAATATGATATTGATAATATTTATATATATATATATATATATATATATATATATATATATATATGTGAGAAATAATGGTTGTAAAGAACAAATATGAGAGTATATCAAATATAAGCATGAAATAATAATTATTATTATTATATATATATATATATATATATATATATATATTGTTTTTTGTATCAATCGTTTGAAAATACAATACAGTCTTTAAAAAAAAAACGATTGATTGAGGTTTTATTATAGCTTTTTTCAATATATAGCTAGTTAATTTATAATTCTAGTTTAAACTTTCCGTATTTTTTAAATAACATTTCCAGACAGATAAAAAATCTAAATAGACTGATACTAAAATTTCTTGTATATAAGTTATAGTAATTGTTAAGCTAAGAGCAAGTGATATAGTGCAATTAATTTAGCTGTCGTAAAGAAAAATATAGTTGAAAACACATAATGTGTATATATATAGAAGTAAGGGCGTAAAAAGTTACTGTGTATAGAGTAGTAAATTAGAGTCGTTTCTTTAGCGAAAATAGTTAATTTCGTACGTATCCGTCTCTGTTCGTTTCGAATCCCAGATATTGTACGTCTTTGGGTCGACGGGGGAAGGGGTTGGAACGAAAGGGGTGCTGCTGTACGCGCCTTGATGTATTCCAAGTTTTATTGCAAACAAGAGAAGATTAATTGCCAGACGAACGAAGAAACAAGAAGAAATATACGTTTTAAGAAAATAATCTCGGAACGATCGTCAAGTATATGTCGGTTCCTTTGACACAGTTTTATATCTTGTTTAGATTAAAAATTAGCGTAGCGTATTACGTCAGTCGCGGACGTCTCGGCGCCAATGCCACCGAAGCGGAAAGCGTCGTGCCTTCCACGACGCTTTTTGAGGATGTTGGCGTCGACGTGGCACAAGTTGTTCCCCCCCTCGGTCTTCTGTCTTGTGTTAATTCAATATGGAAAATGTTAAAAGGAATGATGCATTCTGGCGGCGCTTGTACTGTTTTATGTATAACGAACATAGGGGTAGGAAGAGGAACTTATTATTCTTCTTTTTCGCATTGCCGACGACGGCTTTTGTTCTGCACTTTGGAATTAGTTTCGAGTTGAGTCGATTTGAATTACTTTGAAGTATGTTTTTCTTTCTTGCTTGCTAATTTTTGTTCTTAATTTGTTTTGATTTTTATATAAAGGAGATTTTTTTTTTTCATTTAAATGCTAAAAAAATTGCACAAAGTTTTGAAGTTAAGTTAATGGAATATTTTATGTAAAATATGCACTTATTTTTTATGAAAACATATTGCACTTTTGCTCCAGAAGTGTATCAACTTTTTCAATAAATGGAAAAAACTTTATGTAAATTATAGTACTCCTAATATTTTAATTTTTCTACCTGACTAACAATAAGAATGATTGATTAGTGTGATAATATCAATACAAAATTAATTGATATATCACTTTTAAAAAAAGGGTGCGATATATATTATAAGGCTCTATCAAATTTTTTGGTTGCTTAAAAGAATTTAAACTATCAAATGAAAAAATATTAACTATTTAGATTTGATAAAAGATTCCAAGCAAAATCGTAATTTAAATTAAATGTCAAATGCAGTTTAACTAAACAAGCTATAAATATGAACTATAATTGTTTATTATTATCAATTGATTTTATATTTGCGTATTTTTTAAAATTTTTGGTCATAAAAAATTGGTTTTGGCTTTGTTTCAAATATCTATTAAAATTTACAAAGTTTGCTTGTGATACAAAACGGATCGTAAATTAGAATTTTGTTTTGTTTTTAAAGATAAAGTAAAATTAATAGCAAAAACTTTTTTTAAAAAAAATTTTATCCAAGCAATAATAAATTTAGAAAAAAAATATGAATCGTAAAATATAAAATATAATAGAAACTAGATTAAATATAAATACATATTTTTAAAGCTCAAGTTTGCATCGTTTATAGCAAATTGTAATAGAATTTGAAAATTAGTATTTATCAGCATTCTACGACTACATCCACTGATTGAAAGATTACTAACGTGCCGAAAATAAAAATCTAACGGAGAACGACAAAATAGTGATAGGTAGTCATACTGTTTTCGGGATTGGCCATTTATCTGCAATAAGATTTTCCTTGTTTGAGAAAACAAATTACTAAACTTTGATATTTGTTTTAATAATTTCTTAGTAGTAGTATATCAAAAGCGTGAGAAGTATCCCAGCTATGCTATACTAATTCTATTGTTTTTGAAATGTGCAATATTCATAAAACATAAATTTAGAAACTAATTAATTCGTCATTATATTTACAGAATAATATCTTTGTCGGTGGGTAGACAAACGATTTTGTAAAGGTACAAGATCTATAAAAGTCCTTCTATTTGAATAATTAAAAAAAAATAATAATTTAAAATGGAGTCGTTTTTTATTTCTTTAATCAAAAATATATATTAAAATAACTTCGTAGGTATATGTTTCAAACCAAAATTATTTCTAATAAATTTTAAATCAATCTTTATGATGTTAAATTCAAAGATACTTAATAATTGCAAGATCCAACAATATTAACAGTAGATTGACAAAAGATAACATCAATCAGTGCACTTGATTTAAATGAAATTTGGCTTTCTTTAATTAAAAATTTATAAATTTTGTATTCTAGTTACTTATTTTGTTATCTAGTAACTTAACATAATAAAAAACTTTCAGAACTAATTATATAAAATAAAACTGTTTTAGGTACAAGTTTCGTATTAAAATATAATCGACGTTTCTACGAAACTCAACGCTCTTCTTCATCAGAAAAAAAAACTATTAGTTTTTTCCTGATAAAGACGATCGTTGATTTTTTTTCAAAACATCGATTATAAATAAATTTTTATACATAACTTGAACCTATAGCAGTTTTATTTTAATATAATTAATGGTCGACAGTTTAACTTTGTGAAACTCTATGATAGATAAAAGGTTTTCAATAATACACATTTTTGTTAAATTTCACTAAACTTTAAGTCTGCGTTGACGAATTAAAGTTTCGTGAAATTTAACAAAAATGTGTATTATTGAAAACCTTTTATCAGTTTTATTTTACTTAGTAACTTATTTCTATTTTTTGTTTATTTATTGTATATGTCATTTGTATCATTACGTACGTATCAGTACGTCGAAACGTCGATTTTTAATTGAAATTTATACAGAACTTAATCCTAAAAACTTTTTATTTTAATATAATGAGTTCTGAAAGATTTTTTTCAATAATAATAATTAATGCTTAATGTTATTTTCCCACTACGTCTCTGATCTTTATATCCATCATAAATTCATCGAAATAATATCGTTACTAACAATATAACAACCAAATTCTTAGTCTCTTAGATGTACTTGATAAAATGCATTATCTGCACATTTAGTCAGAATAGCACAAGATCACACGATGTGATATTCAAGTGTACTATGTACTGGGTTTCCTTAGAAGCTATATAGTGAGTGAAGTTCCCAAATACCGGAAGTGACTGTGATAGTTTGAATACTTAGTTGGAATTTTGGACTTCCGCCTTTTTGGAACGGAGGGGCTATATAAGAGATAGAATGTGCAAGTCATCTAAGGGTGCAACATGTTCTATATATTATATTTTGTATCTTGCGTCACTTGCTATACAAGACGAAGAAGTAGGCACTTGTGTTTGGATATTTTGCTACACCAGTTTACGTGTGTCTATAACCGACTTCTTAATAGATATGACAAAGTTATTTCCGTTATATGAAATATATACTTTCAAATATGTCTATTATAAACCACAATAACATAAATATTTTGTAGGGGGATATTTATAGGACATTTTCTTGAATTGTGACATTGATATATTTCTCTTACTACTGTTATTTGACAAATATGGAAAAGGATTATTGTTAATGACTCTAGATTCGATATTTTATACAGTATATTTTGTGTATAATAATTCCATTTCTTTGAAGTTGATCAACTGTTTGTTTTAAAAAATCTTTAGTAGCTTAGATTTCTGTTCGGAACTCGTCGGTGCTCTATGCAGTTTTGAAAAAGTGTTTAAATGAGCGATCACGAAACAAGTATTTCGATACTTGAGATCAAGCCCCGATTGGGGCTGTAATGCCATTGAAGAGACAGAAAGTTTATTGGCGAATTTTTATTTAAAAAATGGAAGACAATTTTTTATATTAAAATATTTTTTTATATCATTTATTTTACAAATAGTAATAGTTATTTAATCTCTCTAATTGTCAAATGTTTGTATGTATGATGGGAGTGGTGTCATTTTAATTGGTTCATTCCCTATTTGATAATAAGCAAGTTTATCTTTCTACAATTTCATCTTGGTTGTTTTCAAAAATTTGAAAAATTATGTTTATAATGCAAATGTCAAATGACAGCTGTGTGAAGTTATGTACACTACTGATAGAAAGTGTTGCTTTTGAGTAATATATTATAATAGTGCAATTGATATTTTATTATTATTATATTATTATTATTATTATTATTTGTTTATTTATTTATTTTTATTATGTTTATATGTTTAATTACTATTTTCGACTTCAAACGTGACCCTTTAAGGGTCACGGGTTTCCTAGTAATCTTTCTATTTTTTATATGTTAAATTAACTTTATTATTTGTAACAAAAACTTTTTAAAAATAAATTGAGAGAGATGTATATTCACATCAAATATTTTATTGCAATTAAATTTATTAAAAAAATAAACATTTTTAACATAGTAAAAAATCTTTCAAAACTCATTATATAAAATAAAACGACTTTAGTTTAAGTTCTGTATTAATTAATAAACGAAGTTTCGATGAACTCAACTCCGTTTTCATCAGAAAAACTTATACAAATGTCATTTGTATCATTTTTTCTGATGAAGATGTACGTTGAGTTCGGCGAAATGTCGATTATTAATAAATATTAATAAAGAACTTAAACCTGAAACCGTTTTATTTTAAACATATTTAAGTTTCTGCGACATATCAGATTTTTTTAACACATTGTTTTATATATGCCAATTCGTGTATAACAAAATAATTTTGCAGATTTTTTTGTTTGGCTGTTTAATAGAATTTCTTTTTGTTTCTAAAAGAATAATATGTACTTAGAAGTATTAGCAAGGCACTTTTATTATTATTATTTTTTACTCACCGTACGTTTTATAAGAGATTTAATAAAGTTTGAAGTTTATAAGCCATTGAAAAAGTTGAATGTATCCATCCATTAAGTTTTTGTAAAGAATAAGAGAGTTTGTCAAATAAGAAGAGAAGGAAAAAAACGTGGAAAACTAAGTAATTAATGATGTTTGAGTGTAAATATTGGTATTATTTTCTTTTGTAATTAGAAATATGGTATTAATTTTTTAATGAGCTTATTAAAAATTTCTACTTTGATGCAGTTTTTTTTTTAAAGGTGTATGTAAAATGTGCTGTAATTAATTTACAAGTTAAATCGATAAGAAATGTAATTTATTATTTTAAATGAAAATTTTATAATATCATATAAATCACACTTTTAATTGGTTTTCATTTTTATGATATTTTTTGCATTGATATGCAATATTGATTAAATTATTGCAGTTTCAAAGTATATTTTATAGTTTTAACATGTGTTTTAAATTAATTTAATTTGATATATATATATATATATATTTTAGAAAAATTTAAAACGAATTTTTGAGTTATTAACAAAAATACTTTTTTATGTTTGTAATTAAATCAGTTTATATTATTTATAACTTATAATAAAATAAAACGGCTTTAGGATAAGTTCTGTATTTATTTTTATTAATAATCGATGTTTTGGACGCCATTCACGTAGATCATCATTTACTAGGTAACCTACATACATATACATACACAATCACGCCATGTACCTAACAGGGTGATGCACAAACTTTTTTTCATCATTCCGTAATCAGTCTCCTCCAAACATTCCCATCCAAACAAGCAACTTTCACTTCATCCACATTCATAATTTTTCTCATACATGCTCTTTTATTCCTACAAAATAAGCAAAGACGAAACGTCGATTATTAATTAAAAAATAATACAAAACTTTATCCCAAAGCCGTTTATGGATCACATAAAAAATATAATAATTTACAATTAATATAAAGATTAGGTACATACTAGTGCTGGGAACCGAATCCGGATAATTTTGGATCCGGATCCAAAATTATCCGGATATCCGGATAATTAGGTTTTCGGATATCCGGATCTCGTATCCGGATCTCAGATTCGGATATCCGGATCTCGGATCCGAATCTCAGATTCGGATATCCGGATCTCGGATCCGAATCTCGGATCCGAATCTCAGATCCGGATCTCGGATCCGAATCTAAGATTCGGATATCCGGATCTCGGATCCGAATCTCAGATTCGGATATCCGAATCTCGGATCCGAATCTCAGATTCGAATATTCGGGTCTCGGATCCGAATCTTAGATTCTTATATCCGGATCTCAGATTCGGATCTAGGACTAGAATTTCAGATCCGGATTTAGGATCCGAATCTAAAGATCCGGATTTCAAATTTGAATCGTTTCGAATCTATGTGTTTTATATTTTGATTTTTATATAGGTTTTTCACACATTATTTTAATATATTTATATTATTGAAATAAATGTACGAGTAGGTTATGAAATATCTGTTTTCTTTTTAACATATCATATACATATCACATTTTTTAAACGAATATTAAAAATATTTTACAAGCTGTATTATTTTATCGAAATGCCAAATAAGTGTGCGACTGCAGTTATATACGATGTGTCTAAAAAATTATATATGCAATGTGCATCAAAATTATATATACAATGTGTCTCAAGAATTTTATATAAAATATATTTTTTATATAAATATGCAGTGTGTCTCAGAAATAAAAGTACTCAATTATATACATTGTGTCTAAAGAATTTTGTATACAATGGATGTTATTCCAAGTTCTGTTTTTTGAATACTAAAAGAGCTGATTTTGGCAATACTAAAAATTTTTTTACATATGCAATTCTGAAAATTTTGTTTTAAAATTCTTGGCGATTCATATGTGCTACAAATTTTGAAATTTAGTATAAAATTATTAAATTTATAAAAACTGTTAAATATTGAGAATAAATTTTTAATTTTTGTTAAAAATTATACAATTTTGTTAAAAAAATTAGCATTTTGTCAAATCTTCAATAAATTTTCCAGATTGTTAATATTTTTCAAATTATATATTTTATTACAAGTTAATATTTTTTTGGTTTTGATTTAATGAAATGTAAAATTTGTATCTAAAAATATTATTTTAAAATTATTATTAATTTTTATTCTGATATATATATATATATATATATATATATATATATATAGATATATATATACAATCACACCATGTACCCAATAAGGGTGTGGCACAAAATCTTTTTATTCAACCAGAAATCAACTTTCACCAAACATTCTTATCCAGACAAAAAAATTAAATACATAAACATTGTAAATATAACACAGTAAATAAAAATATTAAAAATATTTTTTTTAACATATACTTTTTTTTGTAACACTATGAGGTTGGTAAGGGACGCTGCATTTTTTGAGATATGATTGTCTTTGTTTGTTTGTATTTCATATCATCGTCTTTAACTTTTTAGTATACAATAGTAATTTTAAATGAATGCTGCCTGTAAGGTATTATTTATTTAAGTAACTACTAACTATCGAATAATAGTCTGATTTTATTCTATAGATGTTTACATTACGCCCTTAAAAATGTAAACTCTAAAGTAAGACAATTTATGTTTTTGAATAAAAATAAAGCAAACATTCAATACTTCTCCTATAATAAACTATATTAAGTTTTAATTTATGGTATATTATTGTGTTTCTTGAAAGATGTATCTATTTTTTAATATTCACAAAATTACTAAACAAATTATTTAAGTTATTTATTTATATTTGTTACATATTATACAATTCAAATATTAACTCATTTGCTTCATCTAATAATTCAGAAATATTTTAATTTTTTGAACTATAATTGAATAATCTAGTAAAATATAGCGTGTAGCGCATCATAACCATACTATAACAGTGATATAATAACGACACAAAAATACTGAACAAAAGATTTTATAATATTTTAACGTAAACACTGAAAAATTTAAACTTAAATAACTGCACCTGACTATAGCTAGGCATATATTATTATAAGTTGTCTCTTTCTACACTATATCAATAAACGTATGATGAGTGCATGTCTATATTACATCATAAATGTATAGTAAAGTATTGAAGTTGTAGACATAACAAGACAGAATAACTATTTTAATATATCTATTTGTTAAACCAAATTTTACTTTTATATAAAACACTCTATATTCTCCAATAAAACATGTATATAATAAATTACTAAAATTATAAACTTTATTATAAACTAAATAGAAATAAAAATACAATACCTGTTTCTGTGTAATTGTTAGATTACGCATTTCAAATGTATTATCCAAATCTAAGAAACAAATATCGAATTCAAATCTAAGATGCGGATGTCAGATCCGAATATCGGTTTCGGATGTCGGACGAATCTCAGATTTGAATATCGGTTCCGGATCTCAGATCCGAATATCGGTTTCGGATCTCAGATCCGGATATCGGATCCGAATCTCAGATCCGGATATCGGATCCGGATCTCAGATCCGAATATCGGTTCCGGATCTTAGATCCGGATATCGGATCCAAATCTCAGATCCGAATATCGGTTCCGGATCTCAGATCCGAATATCGGTTCCGGATCTCAGATCCGAATATCGGTTCCGGATTTCAGATCCGGATATCGGATCCGAATCTCAGATCCGGATATCGGATCCGGATCTCAGATCCGGATCTTAAATTATCCGAGAATCGGATATTCGGATATCCGAATCTTTTTGGATCCGGATATCCGGATCCAATTTTTTCAAATATTGACAGCACTAGTACATACCTAATCTTTACATTAATTGTAGATTATTTAATTTTTTATGTGATCCATTTTGTATTTTTCTTCTTTTATTTATCACGTAGCTAAAGATGATCCATGATACAATGACCGAAATGTCCAAAAATAAATAAATAATTATAATAAATTGATCATTTAATTAAAAAAAATTATATATATTTTTTTTATTATAAATGATCAATTTTTGCCTTTTCCAAATTTAAATATTATCGAGGATCAATATAAATTTTTCACAACATTCACAAAACATATTTTTTTTACAGTGAATGGCACAAACTGTTATGCCAATCAATCAGTAATCCAAACATACTGTCTCATCATTTTTGCATTCATTTCACATGTACATTGGAAGTAAAATTGAATTTGTCAAGACAGAATACGAGAAGCTTTAATTACGTATATGTATATGTATAAAATGATTTCAATACAACAAATTATTAATGAAATCTACGTCGACAAAAGCACGTGTGCTATATATATATATATATATATATATATATATATATATATATATATATATATATATAAAATTGAGCGAGTATCGCGAGCATTAAAGTACAAATCGCATTAAAATGCAATGGTGCGTATAACAACCCTGCTATAATAATTACTCATAAACATTGAATACACTCAACTGACTACTGATGGTAGTATATTATATAATATAATATCGCATATCATCATCAGCAACACATTTCCTGATTTTCGATCTCGGTATACACTCGGTATTCTGTCGTTACATTCACGTGTATGTATTTGTAAAGCACCCATAATACTGCGACATATAAAAGCGCTCGCGTAATATTGGGGGGAGGATAAATTTATGTATATGTGAAGTTTATGAAAGTATTTGTAAGATAAAATTGAGGATGGGTAATTACATGTACGATATTACTTATTTATGTATGAGTATATGTTTGCAAGCATAAAATGTACTAAAATAGTAAAATATTATTCAGAACTCATTGTATTAATATAAAAACTGTTTTAGGATAAAATTTATATAAAAACGACGTTTCGACGAAACTGAACGCTCGTCTTTATCAAGTCAAATTATGTCAATGACATTAAGGGGAGGTTCTTATCTAAATGACAAAAAAGTACACAAAGTTTGGAAATTTTTTATTCGCAAATGAAAAAACATAGAAATTCGAAAAAATGTTATTTTGGTATTTATTTTCAAAAATTGTCGTTTCATAAAAAACAAAATGGTGTTCGTGGTTCACTGTTTTCGTCGGCCATGTTAGCGCGGAATCGGTAAACTGCGTGCATTGCAGCGTCTCTGGATTTATCTGTAACAAAAAATGAACAACAATGCCAAAAAGTTAACTAAATTTACTGGAGTATAGACCTAAGAACGTGTAAATAACTTAAAATTTGACGATGTGGTACGATCTCAAACTTTGAGGTCGACTTTTAGTAACAAACAATTTGTAAATTTAGTTATCTTTTTGGCATTGTTGTTCATTTGTTGTTACAGATAAATCCAGAGACGCTGCAATTCACGCAGTTTACCGATTCCGCGCTGACACGAAAACAGTGAATCACGGGCGCCATTTTCTTTTTTATGAAACGACAATTTTTGAAAATAAAGACCAAAATAACATTTTTTCGAATTCCCAAACCGTTTCCTTCTATGTTTTTTCATTTGCGAATAAAAAATGTCCAAACTTTGCGTACTTTTTAGTCATTCAGAGGAGGAGAACCTCCCCTTAAAGTAAATAACAGTACATAGCAACAAGTTACTAGGTAACATATAAATAACTAGATCGTAAGAATTATAGTTTTTCAATTAATGGAAGACAAATTTTATTTAACTCGATGCTTTCACTGTGATTCATGTTATTATTTTCTTTATAAATCTCTATTGCTTCTCTTATTAATCTGCTGTTAATATTGATTGGTCTAGCAATTATTACTGTATCTTCAAATTTTTTAATATGATGATATTCTAAAGCATGTTCAGTAATAGCAGATTTATCTATGGATGATTTAGACATATTGACCTGTAGAACTGTATTTGCTAGATTGACGACATACAAGGTCAATTTTTGTTAACAATATTGTTGAATTATTTCTATAAAATTAACAATTCTTACATTACGAATGCAAATATAAAAAATAAGATTAATGATATATGATTCTAAATTTTAAATAGTCTTATATTCTAGCTAAGAATTAGATACATTCCTATCAACTTACACGCATGCTTAAGCAATTTAAATGCGTTTCTTGCATAAACTTGGCATCAGTGAATTATAAATGATATATTATTATGTTATTGAAGTAACTGCAGTTTCTTGTATAAAAAGCAAAATTAACTGGTCTTAAATTTTTAGTTACAATTTACAAAAAATAAAAAACCAATGTTAATGTGCAATTTTAGTTTTATCAATTGTCTATTTTATTAGTTTTTACCACTTTGATTGCAAGGAAAAGTGGTATAGCGATTGTTACGATGTCTGTAACATTTTCAAAAAAAAAAAAAATTGTATAGAAATCTTTCATATAGCCTCTAGATGACGAATCCGAACTTAGTTTATGTGGGTGTATGGATGTGCGTCGTCAGCTCGCTCGGTCGTCAGACAAAATTTTGTGATCGCAACTCCTCCTAGACGGTTCAACCGATTTTAATGAAATTTTTAGGATAAATTTGTCTAGTACCCAAGATGGTCATGTGGTTTTATTTTTATCCAGTAATGCTAACTTTTCGAGAAAAAAATTACTAAAGTTTTAAAAAATTTATATTAGCTACATTATTTATCCAATTTTGATCAAATTTTCAGAAAAGATTTCCCTAATGCTCCCATTAATTGAATAATTTTATTAATATCCAGTGTTTGCCAACTTTCCGAGAAAAAAATTACTAAAGTTTTAAAAAATGTATTATGGCCAGGTAATCTAACCGATTTTACTCAAATTTCCACAAAAGATTCTCCTACTATTCATATAATTTATGTAATTTTAACAAAATACAGTGTTGTCAACTTATCGAGAAAAAAATCACAAAATTGATTGTGGCTACATTATTTATTCGATTTTGATCAAATTTTCAGCAAAGTTTCTCCTAATGCCCACTTAAATTATAATTTTAATAAAAATATTGTATTACAAACTTTCAGAGAAATGTCAAAGTGGTCTGTCTATATATCGGTTCACCCATATACTTCTAATCTTGTTTTAATCGTGTTTATTTTCTTTAATTGTTTGAAAATAAATTTAATAATTAATATATTACAGTTAAAAATGACAGTATCAGTATAAGTTATAATATATAACGTTTCATTTTGCGGGACAGTATAATATGTAAACGTACAATTATTGCATAATGCCATATTCTCGTGGCGTAGACTATATATACTTTAATATATTATTATCTTCATCAACATACAATCGCAATTCTTTTCCTACATATGTCTATTTTAATATAAGTTCACCCAGCATTTTTTTTTCCGTAAATCTACGCCTATACAGTCTGTTCATATATATATATATATATATATATATATATATATATATATATATATATATATATATATATATATATAAAATCTGTAACTATGCAATATAACAAACCTTCCCTTCAACCCGAATTCCCCTTTTTGCTCGTACAACCAAACTTCGACTACCGTTTCGCTCGGGCGCGAAGATCACAGATCCACTCTTGGATAGCTCGGTCGAAAAAGGACCTCTCTCTGGTAACGTTGAAGCGCCTCTCGCATACACACAGCTCCACGTTCTGGGCCTACGCCCCACCTGCAACCCCCGTTAGAACGGTTGAAGGCGGGCGGGCGGTTGGCAGAAGCAGGGAATGTTACAGTCGTGCGCGTTACCGGATCGATAGTGAACGCAGGGGTGCCAACGTGACCGCCTCTAAAACGCCCTAGACGTCACTATACAGAAACGGCGGCACAACGACACAATGTTGAACGTGTCGCGGGTGCAACCCCCCACCCCGCACGTGTGTGTGTCTCTACACTGACAAGGAACGTAATAATAGGTGTAGACTGGTCGTAGTAGGTATAAGCTTTTTTTTACACACACACAAACAATGGAATGTGCCTCCCAATGCTAATTATGTTAGGAGGTTTTTATTTATTAAATTGGCTGGCTTCATTTACCCGGTTGACGGAGGTATTTGTTTTGGGTTTTTTTTTTGTTATTGTTATTTTATTTTCTGAATAGTTAAGTATTGTTTGTATAGAATGGTTTTACTGTTCGTATTGGTTTGTATAAGAAAAGAAAGAATAATATTTTGGGAAATATTTTTTTGTTGTCCCATGTATAGAATACAATGATGTTTTATGTAGATTTGAAAAGTTACTATTATTAAAATGAATCGAAACGTCGAATTTTAATAAAAATAATGTAGAATCTTAAAGTTAATATTTCATATAATGAGTTCTGAAAGATAGTTTATAATATTACTATTGTTTAAATAAAAATAATATAAAAAATCCCAAAACCACACTTAAATTAGAATAAAGCTAAATATTGATCTTTGACAAGTGCTTAAGTGTTTATGTACTTCGGATCACAGGTAAGATTTTTTGTAAATTTAGCTTAGCTTCCGAAATACGTATTTAGCTTTATTCTAATTTAGGTGTGGTTTTGGGTTTTTTTTTTTATAATATTATTTTTATTTAAATTTCGCCACAGTAGATCATTTTCTAATCTTATTACTATTGTTGTTCTCAAAATTAGAATCCTCAATTTTTTTGTGAAATTTTTTTAAATACAAATAATTTAAAATAAAACGGATTTTATTTGAAATTCTGTATTAATATTGATTAATAATCGGCATCTCGACGTATTCAACGTACATTTTCATCAGGAAAAACGATATAAACGACATTTATAGCAAATAACCAGAACATAGAAACAAGTTACTAGGTAACAAAATAAGTAACTAGATCATAAAATTTTAAAAAATTTAATTAAAGGAATGCTCTAGTTACTTATTTTGCTGTTATCTAGTAACTTGTTTCTATGTTCTGTTTATTTACTGTAAGATGTACGTTGAGTACATCGAAACGTCGATTATTAATAAAAATTAATACAGAACTACAAACTAAAGTCGTTTTATTTTAATATAATGAGTTTTTTTACGACGTTAAAATAATTTAATATTGAGAAAAACTTTTCAGAGTTCATTATATTAATATTAAAATGATTTAGGTTATAGTTTTATATTATTTTAGTAAAAATTTGACATTTTTATTCGTATTTACTTTCCTAATTAATACAAAACTTTTAAATTATTTTATTTTTTATTGTTTAAAAATATAAAATTACATATATTTTAATTCAGTAATGTAAAAATTATAAAAATATTTATTTTTAGAGAAAAAATGAGAATATTTCAATAACTATAGCACCTGACACATCTAACATATAATTAAAATTTAAATTTTTTATAAGATCTATTAATATACTCCCAGATATACGATTGAACAACTGTTTTAATTCTAAATTTATCATAAAAAATGAGATATAAAAATAGTATATTTCATTCATTAAAATTCATTCATTCATTCATTTAAAATTGGGTTTGCTATTAAATAAATGTTCTGTTAATTAATAATCTAGTACATATTTTAAACTAATTTTTGTATATAATAATTTGTTACAAGTTAGCTCTAGAAAATATATTTCATATATTCTTAATTTCTCATAGCGTGTGAGCGAATGTCTCCAAGTGGTAGGGATAGGAGAGTATATATATGAGATGTATTTAGAATGTGGACGAAGCTAGTTGCTTGTCTGCAAAGGGATGTTTGGAGGAAACTAATTTCTGAATAGTGGAAAGAGTTTGTGCCACACCCTATTGGGTACATGGCGTGATTGTGTATGTTTCGATATATTTTACGTATATCTTTATCAAGAAAAAAATAATACATCGGTTTCTTCTACATAGGCTATATAGTAACATAATATCAATATTATGATTCGCTTGAAGAAAAAAATATGTTATTTTTTAGTTTATTTTCTGAATTTGCATTTATAAAAATAAAAATTTAATTGTCAAAATTATATAATATTTGATCAAAAATCACATATTATTTATTTTTCCATATTTAAATATTTTACAATTAAGTATTACAAGAATATTTTCCAGGAAAATATGAATTTTATAAATAAATATTGATTTATCTTTTACTTGTTTTTATATTATTTGTTTAAATTTATAATTTAAAACACACTTTTAACAAATATTACAAAATAATAATTTCCTTAAAAAAATCATTCGCAAATATGTATATCAAACAACAGTTTTTTTTTCTAAACAGAACACATACAAAAAAAATGTGACGTTTTATTAACTATTGATTATTTGTCTGGTAATAATTTTTTTCTTTTTTTGTGCAAATGTTTTTGCTTTTTTTCGATGTTATTTGTTTTTCATTTTTGAAACCGATCATTCGGCATATAAAAGGCTTCGTTACAAACATTTATGTTTTCCGAAATACGAAACTGTGTGTATTTGTTTTTCATTTTGCAAATCTGCACGTTTTAGCAACAAAACGAAATCGAAAAAAATTATCAACGTGTTTTTTAGGTATTAGCCGCTTATTTAAGCTTAATTATAAAAATCTCAAAACAAACATTGTTTGCATATTTTTTAATCATATTAGTGAAATGTAAATATGACATTATTACTTTTGGTAAAAACAATATAAATAATGGATGAATTCATACAATTTTATGAAAGTTTCTGAGTAATAAAAACAAATATAAAATACTTTTGAATGAAATATTTATTTGCAATTTATAAAGTACCTAAATATTTAACATACATACATACATAATTACGCCATGTACCCAAAAGGGTGTGGCACAAACTCTTTTCATCATCCCGAAATCAGTCGCTTCCAAACATTCCTATCCAAACACGCAACTTTCGTTTCATCCACATTTATAATTCCTCTCATACATACTCTTTTATTCCTACTACTTGAAAATTTTCGCTCACGCAAAACACTCTCAATCATACCATTCCAACTACACATCGGACGTCCACGCAAACGTATACCATCAAAATCATTCAAATAAATCTTTTTAACCAAACATTCATTAGACATTCTCTCAACATGTCCGAACCATCTTAACTGACTAACACCAACTTTTGCTACAACATTTTTTTCAATTTCACACTCATCAAACACTAATTTATTTCGTACCCGATCTCTCCTATTTACACCACGTACCCCACGTAAAAATCTCATTTCCACAGCAGTCATTTTCCGTTTATGCTTTTGCAACCAAACTTAACATTCACTACCCTATACATCAACGTAGGCACCAAAACTGCATTGTATATACTCAAACGGGTTTCTTTGGAAACATTTACATTCCTAGCAAAAATTCCCAAAGCACCCAAAACCTTACAACCAGGCATTTACTCTCCTTTCAATTTCACGATTAAAACAGCCATCTCTGGACAACAAACTACCCAAATACACAAATTCATCTATCTGCTCTAAACATAGTAAAAATATATATTATATATTATGTAGGTTGTAATTTTGTATTAAAATTAATAATACACAACTACAACCTAAAGCCGTTTCATTTTACATAAATATTTGTTAACTCAGTATTATGTTTATATTTTTATAAGTTAAAATTTATAAGAAATTAATGTTTTTAATGTCAAAGAATGGGTAAATTTGGGTTTATTATATGGTAAACTAGATAAGTAGATAGCAAGGCTAACGACCTAGCTATTCTAAAATAATCGCTTTAGAAACACCGTTTGGTGTCCCTATGATCCTTATAGGATCGTGAGGACTAATAATAATAATAAAAAATATATTAAATTATAGAGATAAAAATAAGAAACCCATATTTTTTTAATATTTGAATAAAGTGAACAAATACTGAGAAAGAAAACGTTAAAGTTGCTATAATTCATATTGTGACATCACACGCCTAAACTTACATCAAAGATTAAATCAGGTATTCCCTGGATTAAATTACGACTAACGAACTGAATATGAATATAAGAATTGATATAATATTGAAAGAGATGATAGTATGAAACTTCATTATGTTTATAAATTTTTTTGAGATTCTATGATTAAATATATGAACAGCATATATAACATATAGTATTCTTAAAATATGAATGAAAAATATTGTTTTATATTAAAATGATTGAACAACATCAAATAAAATCGAATAAATTGTTTATTTCTGTTCTTCATACGACATTTTAATATTTTCACATATTTGTATTTCTCATGCCACATCTTATAAATGCGATTTGAATGGGTTTACTTTATAACTTTAATTTATTAATTATTGACATCAAATATAAACATTTAAAAAATACTTATCATTTTAATAACATTGAACAAAAGTTTTATTGTGTAGATGGCGTTGGTGGTATTTATTGCTTCTCAGTTACTTTTTTTAATATTTACTTAGCAAAAAAGCCAACCATACTGTCGAGCTCTCCTAAAGAGCGAAATACGTGTCTATGGTTAATTGGCCAGTCAGTGATGCATAGCTTAACAAGCCGATTTAATGATTGAATAACTTGTGATATTTTTGGGAAAAATCTCAGCATTAGAATACTTATCATTTTATTTAGCATAAAGGACGAAACTACTTCTTTAAATTTTATACGCCATCAGATTGTAGAAATTTCAAGTATGATTGCTGAGGTTGTAGTAATTTTTCGTTGATTTTACGGATTTTATACGAAATTTCTAAGATAGTAGAAATTTTACACGATTTTAAGAAAATCATTAATTGATTTTTACCATGATTTGAAAGGATTTTACTAAGATTTTAATCAGTGGCGCAGCCAGGATTTTGTCTAGGAGGGTGCCCAAGGATTTTATCTTGGAGAAGCAAAAAAAAAAGCAAAAACTAACCCGATTTCCACTTTATCTTACATGAATCGAATAATTAATAGTTTAAAATAATGAATGTTGGCTCAATATTTTAGGGTAAATAATTGTAGCGTTAGAAGTGACTGCTGAATATATGACTAAACGAATAAAAATTGTGCTAATTCTGCTAGCCTTAGTTGCGCCACTGATTTTAATTAATTTGTACACCAGATTGTACAAATGATTTCCTTCTCCGTTTTGATTTACATTAAAAAAAATATTGATTTTAATTTAAATTGGAAGATCCTATTGAAAAAAATTTATCATTAATAAGAGCAACAAGTAATTTTATTATAGTGTAAAATGTGTAAATAACATTTTTATATTCGAAATATTATCTTCAAATCAATTTATTAAAGTTTATTACAGAAAATATAAATCACAGTGTATCTAACGATATAATATTAAGTTACGCTACGTTATAGAATTGAGTGTAGTTGAGCAATAAAATCTGTAAAGTGGTGTGCGAAATAGTCTATGATGGAATTAATTTCAAAATACAAAGTTCCATTTGGAAAGCTTATTAAACGTACTTAGTTGAATGTCTTTTGCCTGGCGTATCGCAACAACACAATTTTCGCTTCGGGGATGAATTTCAATTCTATTTTGTTTCTCTCTTGAGTAACAGCCCAGCCATAGCCATCCCAACCCAGCCCTTATTTGAATGGGTGTTGCGCTGTTCATTGCGAAGGCAAGAAGCAGAAATTATACACTTAACAAAATTTTACACCTTACTTGGTCGATTAACATCTGCAAAATACCTTAATAATGAGAGTTTTGCACCGTAATTGACAGATGGCGTTGGTGTAGGGATTGCTCGCTAAAGCTCTATACACATTAATGTACTTAAGTTTCATTTATGTTTTTAGTTACACATACTTTGCACTATAATTATTCGATAAAAGCATTCGTTTTAAACTAATAGAAGTACTAATATATTCAATTGTTATATAAATATAAGTTAACAATTGATTTTTTTACGGAATTTGCAGATATGTGATTTGGTTTATAAATAAATTTGTGATATTTGTTTTATTGACTAATATATTCCAAATATGATGTTCTAAAACTATATATTTATTGAAATAAATAGTTTTTTAAGTCATTTTAAAAAATTAAAACAGTTTTAATAATTATGAATCTCTGTCAAAGTCAATACTAATTATGGGACAGCATAAATTTTAATATAGTTATAAACATTTATTAAATGACTATATAAGAAAAATATTAAATTTATTAGTTAAAAATCAAATCAATCAAAATTATATATCAATCGATATTACTACTTATTGAAACAAAATAAAATAACTTAGATTAATATCAATTCACTATCTCGCTAAATGAAATTGAAAATTTTTAATGCATAGCGAAAAGCTAGAGAAGTGTGAATGCGGCTTAATACCGTAGTAGTAGAAGAGATATATAAAACGGAAACCGGTAAACGATTCGAACCTGTTCGCGTAACTTTGAACTTTGAGTTGTTTGCTCTCATAATATTTGACGATATTACATTGGAGTTTGTCTCTCTGTACTGTGTTGGAAACGTTTGTGTGTGTGTGTATATGTGTTGGAAATACCGTTCGTTCTCTCTGTATATTATATATATACGCGAACCATCAGATAGAAAACGAAGAAGAATCATTTCCCAAATGAAATAAGTGTTTTTCGAATATTATCTCTCCAAATGATGAGATTCGCGAAATTGAAATCGCCGGAATGTTATTCTTTTGTCAAATGGATTTTAAATTATTTGAATTGACAATATTGGAATACTGGAGTGATTACTTGATTGATAACACTGTTAATATTTATTATTTATATTTAATTGATTTTTTTTTGAATTATACTTTTGTGTTAATGTGATTTTAATTTTAACAATATATACACTAAAATAGTGCAGAAATTATACTAGAAAAAAAATGTTATAAAAAAAAAACAGAAACATTTATAGCAGCAAATCTAACAGATTTTTGTTTGTATTTACATTTATAATCATTTGTACAAACAATGAACGTGCAATAGAATTCTGAGCAAAACTATAATACTTATAGCGTTAAAAATACCCCCCCCCTCTCCGCCCTGTTAAATGAGATACTCCATTTATTACAAAAAGACAATACATTCTATAATATAGATTTTCTTGGAATTCGACAATACACAAAAGTCAATACCACCAAATTTATGTTTTATTGATAACCAGCTTTACTAAGGGATTCACTACTTTATATTTAAACCCATTTTAATTTAATTGCAGTTTTTGGTTCGCTTGCGACTCACGCAGCACTGCCCTATAGTAAAACCTTTTTCGAAAAACGACTCAATTATTAATAAAACTCTCGTCAAAATCTATGCAGTGGATGTCAAATTATAAGCCAGCAGGGGTTTTTTCGTTTACAGTGTTCGCCTGCGGTTCACGAAGACTTTTTTTCCAGTTTTGAATTTTTTCCATCATTATGGTAGTAATTACACAGCTCTGTGCTAAATTTCAACTTAATAACTTACTTATAAGTTGCATTTTAAAACACATATAAATACATATTTACTACTCAAATGTTGAGATTATTTCCCCAAAAATTTCACAAGTTACTCAATCACTGAATCAGCTTGTTAGGACGATTTTACCGAATTTACTTGGCATAAAAACCAGCCAGACAATAACACTTACATCAGTTGTCTTCGGACACTGATCAAAGCACCGTACTGACGAGCTCCTAAAGAGCAAAACACGTGTCTATGGTTAACTGGCCAGTTATTGATGCATAGCTTAATAAGCCGATTCAATCTCAACATTTTAGTATTATTATATTAATTTCACAGATACACTTATAAACATTTATTTGTTCAATGTTAATACATACTTACATTGTGCTTTATATGTATAGATTATCAGCTTTTACGGAAACTTACAATTATTAACATAATAAATAAATGAAGAACTACTAAAAAACTATAATTTTTTTCCAAATTGTTTAAGAATTTCTATTGATATTAAGTTAAAAACAGGAAAGACGTTTTTGAAATTTTAATAAGATCTGACTACACATCCATATAAAGTTATAGATAGATGTTGTGTGATAGTAAAAATGGATATAACGGTGTAAGCAATATCTATCTTTGATATGTCATTGATGAATCTCTATGATGGTATATGATTTCCTGTGAAGAATGCAATAATAAAGTTTTGATTCTGTTTCGGATCTATAATTGTTGAGATTTATTTCAACAACTCTCCTATCTCTGCTACGAAATAAATGTTTCAAAACAAAACAAAACAAAAACTCATGGGGTCGTATATAGGAGTATATATATATATATATATATATACAAAACACTCCATAATGTAAACTTTAAGCTGACGAATATATTTCATATATTCGACAAAATTAAATTAAATATTATTTCTGGTTTTAAAAAAACTTTGTACCACTGAATTGACGTCGGTTGTGTCTGAATGGTTCGAAACCCACTATAAACTGTAGATTTTTTTTTGTTTGACAGTGAACTAACGACCCTTCACCATTGACAATTCAAGTAAAAAAGTTATTAAGAAACTAACATGTTTAGCTTATCGAGCATGTTTATGTTCCACTAAGAAATTACGGAAACTGATGATGATGAACCGGTCATTAGAATAGAATAAAACATTAGAATTTTACATTACATTTAGAAGTTAATAACGCAAAAAATACATATAATTTAAAATCTATTATCATTCTAAATGCTTAGTTATAAACTTAAACAAATAATAACTTCAGTTTTTTTTCTCTTCAAAACAAACAAAATCTAATTGAATGCATAATTAGACAAGTTTCAGTTACTTTAACAGTCCTATTTTAAAAATGTTTGTCGGTACGAATAATTAAAGACACTATATATAAACACACTTGTACATACAACGTTTTCTATATTCATATGCAATGAAAAGATCTTTAAAAATTTGACGAGTTACCTAAATATTTACAGAACTGTAAATCTACCAATATATACATACGTAATTATCTATTATCTCTATATTAGTTTGCGTTCTTACATTCTATACATTTCAATAAGTACTTGAAAACATGTATTTGAATGTAAATAAGTTTTTTAAAATATGTTTATTTTACGTTTCCTTTCTTTCCAGTTATCCTATTGGATACAACAGGAGAGGGAACTTTAGACTGGACGCGATTTCCTTACGGACCGCAGGCCAATACACCGGGGGTAAGTCCTATCTATTTTGAATTGTATTTTTTTTCGCAATTTTAACTTTTTTTTTTGAAGAGGGTTCTATTCAAACATAACTTTTTATTATACCATTTTCATTATCGTTTATTTTTTAATACATTGCTGAATTCAGAATTTATCAATTTTTTTTATAAATGTATTTTTATTAATAATATTTTGTATTTACATTATTATAAATTATATTATTTAAATATTATTTAAATGAATATCTGTATCGTTTCTCATTTTGATTTCTTAAGGGAAGGTGAAACTCAAATATCATGAAAAATCTAAAAAATGGAAATTTTTTTTTATTGCAGTTTTAGATACTGTGAACCCTTTACTATTGCGAAGTGAAATCAAAATTTCAATATCTGCATTACAAATTATATTATTTTAACATTTTCCACATTCATAATATCCCTCATACATGCTCTTCTATTCCTACTAGTTGAAAACTTTCGCTCACGTAAAACACTCTCAATCATACCACTTCAACTACTCATCAGACGTGTACACCTTCAAAACATTCATATGAAAATATATAAATATTAATTAGAATATTTCTACTGTTGAATACATATTAGCTGGTTTTTTTTTTTACATTCCACTCAGATCAGTAAATCTTTTAAATGAGCTGAGCTGAGCTGAGTTTTGCTGAGTGAGTTGTATTGATAAATAAAACAGTTTATTTGAATGTGATGTTTAAAATCTAAGTTCCACATATGATATAACCTAAAATATTAGATGTATTTGGATTGTTTGCGTTGATAATTTATTGCAATTCGCCGGATATCTATTGTTTGATTTCAAAATAAAATATTCAAATAGAAATGTCAACCAGTATCAAACACGTTATCAAATCTGAAACTAGGAAAATTTGAATTGCGCACGTGCGCTCACTTAAATCTCAGCTAAGCACTAGCTAAATATCACTCAGTATCGATAACGGGGGAAGCAATTCACTCATTTTGAAATCAGTTACGAGACGATAAATAAAACAGCTATTATTTCAAGGTTACTGATATTTTCTGATCTGAGCTGAGTTTTTCAGTAAAAAAAATCACAGCTATATTTATGTAATTAATAATTTACTTCGTGGTAGATCCAAAATTATTTTTTATTATTTTTATTATTTTTCCTTAATTAAAACTCTACAAACAAACAAATTAATTATTAAGAAATAGCTAATATTTATATTAAATTTGTACAAAACACTTTATTGACATTAATAATAATATTTTTCTATAATATTTTAATAATTCTCTTATTAACGTCAAAAAATAACATAATAATTAAAAAAAGGAAAACTTAAGTATTGGCTATCACGCCATAGTTATAATAAACTATATTATTATTATATAATATTGTATATATTTATATCCGTCAAGTTGGCTGCACTGATATTTTATTTAACTATATTAAAGTAGGTTTAAGTCCTGTTAGAACGATTAAGAAATTAAAAGTGCAAAACATGCATTGTAATTTGTAAGTTTTTGTTGTTGATTCTTTCGTTTTTTTTTTTCAACTATTTTTTTTTTTTTTGTTTTGTTAAACAAACTAGTTTATAGAATTTGCAACAAGTGGCGGAAGAAATTATATACTGTTCGTGATCAAAATGGCTTTGGTTTAACTGTGGCATAACCAGCGTTTATTTAAATTAACCGTTTTCATATTTGCTAATTTTTGTTTTATTTTTAACGTCTTTTACTCGGTATTACGTTTGGTATTATTATTAATTTTTTGTTTTGTTATTATGCATGATTAACGCGCGGTTAATTTGTTCTGTAATGTTTAAAGTTTAAAGAAGTTGAATAGGATATAAGTTTTTGAATTATATGTTAGAAAGTCTTAATTAAATAGATTTATATTTGTATGTCGGATTGATTTGTGCTGTTTATTACTTTCTAATATTGTTGGTAAAAATTGGTAAATAAAGTTTTGCCAATTATATAAATTAGATACAAAAGATATTAAATATTTATTAACAATGGAAAGTTAAATAATATTATTAATTATTAACTTGTAAATATATAAGTAAGAATTGAATTAAAAATTGAATAGTATTTATAATAAATGCAGAATTGAAAAGAATGTTGCTGCAAGAGTTGGTGTAAGTCAGTGAAAACAAGACTGAATTTTTATCTCGAATCAAAATTCTTACAATCATATTAAATATCGTTTCAAATTATCATTATACATAATAATTTCTTTTAATAACAATTTTTTTATATTTATGCAAATAACGTGCTTTTTTTAACAATTTTGATATTTAAAACGATACCTGTGATTTTTATAAAAAGATATTTTTTTAACAAATTTATTAAAAAACATTTGACATTTTGTTGATTTTAAAGTTTTTATTCTTTTACCACAAAATCTTCATTATGAAAACAAAATATCTTGACAAAAAAAAGGTCATGACCGAGTTGTCTTCCGCGCATGGTCTCCCAAGATTAAAAGGTAGCCTAACCTAACCTAGCCAATCATTTGCGCCGATGAGATAAGCGCCTATATTGAATAATAACATAACTAAACCTTAACCTAACCTACCCTAAGCCAGCAGTGGCGCAGATGATAGGGTTTCGTGGCGCAAATGATATACCACTATTGACGCAAATGACAACTTGACATTTCCCAAACCTCTGTACGCATCTGACACTCGGCCTAAGTACCTTCACTACCTGGGCTTGAGCCGACCCTTATTTGTACGCAAGTGATACTAAATAATGTTTGTACGCATCTGACACGTACGCAAGTGACACGACACCAAATTATCGACTATCTTTTACAAAATGTTGGCAAAACTGAAGGAATAATATGATAAAGAAGTTGTTTTTATTTTTAAAACGTAAAAAAACAGTACAGAAAAAAATATCGATGAAGTGTATTATTAGCTGCACTCTTTACAGGCTATATAAATGAACTAGTTCTATTATATCGGTTTGTAACAACAACGCCCGGTTATTGTAAAGCTTGGGCGGTTCGATCGACATTTTGTATCTTTACGTACGCGCGTCGGACGGAGTCGGGAGTCTAAGCGATAAACACAGAAAGAGGCGAATCAGCTAAGAACGTCATTATAACGACCATCGACATTCCACATAATATACACAGCTCGACTTCTGGTCATTACGTGACAATCTTAAGTAATTTTTCTTTTATTAAAAAACACTTAAAAAAAAACCTACATACACACACCAAACACTGTATACGATAAATCTTAACACTTACACAAATCTTTTCAATAAATGTGCGATCATTTTTAAAATGTCTAGACGACCGAAACACATCATTGGAAATGAACTAAAAAAATTTGATCGATAAATACGTGTTTACAGTGGAGGTATTGAATGGTGTAATTTGGTTGTCTTTTTGTTAAAATGTATATGAAATATATATAGACAGACGTTGAGTTTCGTTGAAACGTCGATTTTAAATAAATATTAATACAGAACTTTAACCTAAAGCAGTTTTATTTTTCAGATAAATGCCGCTATTCTGGTCATCACATTTAAATTTAAAGATCTTTAGCTTAAAGCAAACTTTAACTTAACGACTTAAAGAAATTTAAATAAAGCAATTCTGGTCATGCATCTTTAAGCTTAGCAATTTAAAGAATCTTATTCCTAAGTTGGCAATGCTGTGCACATGCGCAGTATGTTATCTTTAAGTGGAAAACTGTCAAAACGTCAAAACGTGTCCATTTGCATAATAGTAAATTGCTATTAACACTTTTAGGTGGAATGGTATGGAATCGGATCGTTCAGATGCGGATATATATATGGCTTCAATTTATTAATAATGTTAATTACTACTAATTTTTTTAAGCAAAAATCAATTAAAAATTTGTTGTTAGTTATTTCGAATGTATTTAAATTGTCTCGTAATATTTTTCTTTCTATTCTTGTATTGTTCCTATAAAAATAATTTTATTTTATTAAGCCTACATTTAACGAAACATATATATTATTTAATTACTTTCTTTTCAAAATCATCTAGATATAGGAAAACTGCAAACATTTCTATATTCATTTTTATGCAAATATTTTTCACACCAATATAAATTTCAACCTTTTCTGACAACTACTTAAAGTAACCTCAAATTTAACTGTTAAAGCACCTCCCATATACATTTAAATTTAAAGGACTTTAAGCTGAAGATTTAAGCTAAAGTTGTGACCAGAATTGAAATTTACTTAAAGTTCTTTAAATTTAAAGATTTAAGCTAAAGTTTATGACCAGAATAGGGGCAAAAGTTGTGTATAAATATGTGTAAAATATTTTTTAAATGGGTCAAAATGTGTTAATTTCTCTAAGAAAATTTTAAAATATTTTTACTTACATAAATTATCAATCTACCGTTGCTCTAACAATTGAAAATGTTCATATTTTTCAATAATTTGGGAAAAAAATATAAAATTGATTAATATAAACAGAATTACTACACTGTTAAAAAAAGTAAGGTTTGTTGCCATGAATTTGCATGTAATTTAATATAATTTAAATTTTAAATTAAAAATTATTTACTTTAATTATTGCATCTAATATTACTGATAAAATAATAACAACTTTAAGAAAAATATATTTTTTACGCTTTGAAATCTTAATAAAATCGAAAACAACAATAAATTAGGTTTAGGCTTTAGGTTGTAGTTCTGTATTCATATTTATTAATACAGAATTACAACCTAAAGCCGTTTTATTTTAATATAGTGAGTTCTGAAAGATTTTTTTTACTATGTTAACAATAAATTACATAATAAGTTATGTAATTTTACATTTTTTCTAACAGTCTATACTTGTAATTTTCATAGGCCGCTGCAGCTTTAAATAGATATGTTTTACGAAATAGATTTACTTATTTTATACTATAGCATACTGTACTAAAAATACAGTTTTACGTCAATTATTCACAATACTATAAAAATATTTTATTGTTAGTTTGATTATCAAAAACTTATAAAAAATACAGATAATCTTCGGTTTATCAATTACCAAATATACAGATAGAATTCATAAAAATACTTATAATAAGAGGTATTCGATTTACGTTAAAATCGACTTACAACGAAACGGAACTACCATCATAAATCGAGAATTACCTATCTGTATATAAATAGTATATTTGCTATTACTTTATTATCTGAAAGACTTCTTTAGATAAATCTACTGTACGAAGTACGAGTCTCGTATGTGTATGAAGTGAAGTTTTCGTCGAAATTAAATCAGAATTTTTGTCGAAGGAAAAAGTTTTTGAAGCGCCTAGACAGCATCCAGCTAGGTAGCTCGTGTCAGCTCAGAGCTCAGCTATAGGAGGCGAGGCACTACACGACGGCGACGGTGTAGCACTTTAAGTTTGCTATTTTGGAAGTTTGTGTTCAAAGTTGAAATTTGAACGTATTTGCTTGCTTGCTTACTTCCAGTCACTCACTCTAATGTAAGTTGAAAGTTCGCAAAGTTTACATTAAATCAGGTAATGTTAGTTAGCAATTTTAACGAGTTTTCCCTGCTCTTTCATAATTACCACCACTAAAATACATTTGCGCTAATATTATTTAGACAAAGATATTCTACTTTCAACATTTCTATGTCAAATCGTAACTATATATACCCGTAGTTCTCAAATTATGAATATCTTAAAATTATTTTACGAAATAATTAATAACAATAATAATAATAATTCCTAGAGGAAGACCATCCATTCCTAGTCATAATATTACATAAACATAATATTATAATAATAATTAAATACATACCGGGTGTCTACTTTTTTTTGTTACATAGGGAATACAATGCTAAAATTTTCATTTGGTGATAAATTTTCCCCTAATTATTATAGAACAAAAGTACAAATACAAAAGTTGTTTAGAATTCAAAAATGCATCAAATGATGCCAAATTTATCAATATAGGATGTTCCGATCAAGAATTAGAAGCAAATTAAAATTTCCATTTTTGCGCTCTTTACATCAAAGTGCCATGGAAATTAAACAAATAATTTCATTTCTTCTGGAGTTTGAGTTTGACAGATCGTATTTATTTTATTGTTACGTTCTGTATTATTATCATTATTATTGAAAATAATGAATAAACTTAAGGTAAATGAAAAAGTTCAGTGCGTAAAATGGTATTTTACTGGAAATTCGATACGACGAGTAAGAGATTTATTCAGCGCTTTCTTTGAAAACCGTCCCATACCTTCCGCTATGACTATTCGTAGGATAATTAAACAATTCGAAGAAACTGGAAGTGTGTTAAAACGTTGTAAAAATTGTAGAAAAATCAACGCAGAAGATCAGGAGGAGAATTTAAATCAAAATGCAATTAAAGAAAATACATTGAATATACTTTTGTGTGTAACGGAAAACCCAAATGTTAGTGTGCGTCAACTTGGTGCTGAATTAAATTTGCATCCTTCAACAATACATAAGGTACTAAAAAATGAAAAATATCATTCTTATAAATATTCCACGCACCAAGAGATATTTGAAGCGGATAAAATGGCTAGAAGCGAATTTAGTAACATTATTATGGAAAAATCCAATTTAGACAGAAACTTCTTGAAATCTATTTGTTTTACTGACGAGTCTACGTTTACTTTACACGGCGAACCTAATACACAAAACTTTAGAATATGGAGCCAAACAAATCCTCATTTAATGGTAGCAACACGTACCCAATATCCAGAAAAAGTTAATGTATGGGCTGGAATTTTTGGCAGGTGTATAATTGGGCCATTTTTTATTGAAAATAATTTAAACAACGAAAAATATTTGGATATGTTGCAAAATCATATTGGTCCGCAGTTAGAAGAGTGTGCAACTCAAGATAATGTTGTCTGGTATCAACAAGACGGATGTCCGGCACATTACAGCTGCAACATTAAATTATATTTGGATCAATGTTTTCCAAATTCATGGATTGGTAGAGGTGGTCCAATTAATTGGCCAGCTAGATCGCCCGATTTAGCACCGTGCGATTTCTTTTTATGGCCATATTTGAAGGAGAAAATTTATAAACGACATATCAAAAATCTTGTTGATTTGAAAAATGCCATTGTTGAAGAGTGCAATAATATAACACAAACACAATTAAGCTCTGTACGTCACGAATTTTATAACAGATTAGGTTATTGTTTGGCAGTTAATGGCGATTTATTTGAACATTTAATTTAAATTGTTAGTTTCGTTTTTGTTCTCCTATATCTTGTATTCATGAATTTTTCTGTTTTATAGGTATATTGAATATTGTAATAAATAAAGAAAGTTTTACGGAGTTCAGCTATTTACTATTTATTAAACTCTTATCCGACGTTTCACTGCACAACTTACAGCATCCTCAGGGATAAGTTTAAATTATTATAATAAATATATTAGGCATAATGCCAGTCATCTAATTCAAATGTATTGTTTTTATAACTTGAAGTTAATAAATAAATTAAACAATTACTTAAAATTATAATGGAGACATTCACAATTTAAAACCACAGCTAGTACGTAGTGTACAGCCGAGTAAAATACCCTTTCATTGTAATAAATAATAAATACTTAATACTTTTTATACTTAATAGCTTTTCATTTACATTAAGTTTATTCATTATTTTCAATAATAATAATAATAATAATAATAATAATAATACAGAACGTAACAATAAAATAAATACGATCTGTCAAACTCAAACTCCAGAAGAAATGAAATTATTTGTTTAATTTCCGTGGCACTTTGATGTAAAGAGCGCAAAAATGGAAATTTTAATTTGCTTCTAATTCTTGATCAGAACATCCTATATTGATAAATTTGGCATCATTTGATGCATTTTTGAATTCTAAACAACTTTTGTATTTGTACTTTTGTTCTATAATAATTAGGGGAAAATTTATCACCAAATGAAAATTTTAGCATTTTATTCCCTATGTAACAAAAAAAAAGTAGACACCCGGTATATATTTATATACAGGGTGTTCGTTCGCTTGGTTGATATAGGGCAATAACATGGGATTTCGATAATATGCAGAATACTACTTTCTGAAGTAAAATTCGGAGAAATACTTAGAATACTTTTCGATAGGGTATAAAAAGTTCTGTAATTTGGTTTTAGTTTTAATTTGCTAGCATGTGCCGTTTGGGCGCTAGAATTTTTTTTAAAATGTTTTTTAGAATTTTCAATAATTTTAAAAGTTACGTAGCTATTATGTAGCTATTTTTTTTCTCTATTTTACTGTATTTTTTCAGATTTTTTTGAGCAAATTTTGAAAAAGTCTTATTTTGAATATACATTTTAAATATAACAAAATAGCGAATGTTTTAATTATCTAAAAATGTACCTAAAATTCAACAGTTTTTTAAAAAATAAATCAAGTTTTTATGCTATCGTGTCGGTTTTAATTTGATAGTATAATTAATAATTATTATGTTACAAAAACTAAACATATAAACTAATTAATACCGAACTTTTAGTATCAGTCAATGTATTTAAAAAATAATTATAATATTAATATTAAATAAATAAATATCATTGCACTGACATTGTGATAAATTATAAACACGCAATTAAACTGTAAACAAAAAAATGTTGAGGAAGAATCAAATACAAATTTGATAAGATAAAAAATATCAATGTTTATTTTATTTTGTTGTTGATTCTACATTGCAAATTTTTTCATTCTCACTCATATACATTCTTCGAAATAAGCATTTATATTATTCTATCAAATTCTCGGTATTTTTTTTCAATTAAAAAAATTAAACGCCATGAAAACATTCCAAATGCAAATTGTAAAACAACAGAAAACGCAAAATGATAATTGAAGGTAGTAAAGTAGAATATTATTCGTGTATGAGCATTGTAAGTCTCTCTTATATATATACGCATATATAAAAAGAGGGGTTGAAAATAAAAGGAAAGTAAAAAAAAAAGAGAAACATAAGCAAAGGGGTAAATGGTAAATTAAGCTCCAAAGTGCATATGGGGAGAAATTAGAATAGATTCCACTTGTTTCTTGGCAATTAGTTTTTATGGTACACTTTACACGACAAGTTGTCTAATTCGTGACATCTTTACTCTGTATGCATGTATGTATGTATGTATGTATGTGGTTAATTATATCGTTCTATCATAGCGGTGAAGTGTACTTAAGGGGTTATTGCAGTTTGCATTTAATTATTTTATTAATTTGTGTAATAATAATTTATTAGAAATATATGTAACAGAATCACTAAATATTTAGTTAAATATTGAAATAAAATGTGTAGAGTTGGTGCGTAATTATCAAACATTTTTTAACCAATATTTATTATAAAAAAGAAATATAAAAATTCAACAATAACATTTTTAAATGATTATTGACAATCATTTTTTATAACCTGAAAATAAAATCTTTAAAAAAGTAAACGAAATAGCAATTTTCATTAACAAATAACCCGTCTACAAAAACGCCTGATAATTATGCACCAACCCAATAATATTCTAGTAACACAAAAAAACCTTTCGTTTAAGTTCTAATATTATGTGTATTTCAAGATTGTTTTTCATTGTTAGGGGTTGAATAAAAATTTGAAACCCAAATGTACTCGTATATCTTAAATATATACTGATAGTGCTATGTATTTTTTGTGACATTTAAAAAGCGAAATTTTTAAAAATAACAAAATTTGTGGCTCGTAACTATAAGTTTTGTTTTAGTTAATTTGTTTAGTTCTGCTCTTATGACAGTTGTATTGTTTTAAAACCGGTACTATTTAAAACCGAGTTTGTATTACCAGTTCTGAAAGATTTTTTACTATGATAGAAATATTTTTATCTTGTGATATATTCACATTTATATAATATTTTAATATATATTATTGGCCAAAAATATACTACAAATTTTCCTAATTTATTTTGTGCTGCAGAACCACCACAAATAATTCTATTAATAAGTTGATGAATCACTGTCAAATATTAATATAATAAAACCATGCCTAAAATTTCCAAAATGCACTCAATGTAACAAGAATAAAAGTTTATGAAAAACCGAGAAAAGGGCACATCCGAATAACAAACGTTTGCGATGGTATATATAATATAATAAAGGCATCGAGTAATTCAAATGGACCGCACCATTGATTTCAATAAGGCGAATATATACGTTTATCTAACGCTTAAGTCTACAATAAACCTTTGTATAGAGGAAAAACACACACGTTACTGCTCATATTTCTTCCACCCTCTCGTGTCAATTTATTCAGTTTATTCACAAATTTTTGCCATATACGAAAAATATGTACGCGTGTCGTATTCGTATATACAGCCGGATTGACTGAATTGGAAATATGTAGAATTTTTTTATAATTATGTATGTACAAATATTAAAGATAAAATTATTTGCTTGTTTTTCAAGTAAAATTTTATATATCAGATATAAATGAAAATCAGACTAACTTATGTCAGATGATGACTTAGCGGTTGAAACTGCAGTAACTATTTAATAAAAATTATGATATCAACAAAGCAATTGTATATTATTTAATTTAATTTACTAAGATGTATCACGATGTAATGGCTGATCAAATTAATTTTAATAAAATTAGAATAAAATAGAATCAAAGTTTATTTAGCTTTTGACTAATTAAAATTACATTTTAACACACACTTATTTACAAAATTATAAAAATTACAGGAAATTTAGTACTGTAGGCATAATATTTACATAATTGGTGACATTTATAATTTATCAAATTATCAACTTCATTATTAACTTACATTAATTTTATTAAAGTAAAAATTTTTAATTTCAAACTTAAAAGTTTTTAAATTTTTTGTATCTTTAATATATTTCGGTAATTTATTATAATTTATAATCAAGTAATACATTGTGAAATACTCCTATATTATTAGCAGTACTAGTCTTTTTAGTAATATAAAAATTATCTGCATTTCTTACATCATAATTATATGCACACTGTGTGCTACTATTATATTAAGATATCTTATTTATAATATGTAAATGTTCATAAGTTATGAAAAAAATTGTTTTTGACAAAATGCGCTCTTTTTTATTCATTTAATAAATAAAAATCTTCAATTTATCTTTCTAATTTCGAAGAAGTAAGCAATAGATTCCTATCAATAAGTCTTATTTTTTACAAAACTAATATTTGCGTTATATTTTTCAAATTAATTAAACAATCTTAATTCGATTTGTGCTAATTAATGACGTATAAAAATCAATTTAATAATATATAAAAAATTAATATACAGTAAAAATATTTTTAATTTATTTTGTACAAACTTCTATAGATTCCATAAATATTACATATGACAATACTCAATCATTATACGAATAAGCCATCAAGTGGTATATCACTCAGTCAGTTATTTTTTATTTACCTTTATTAATTCAAAATAGTTTACTCGTAATTAAAATAAATATGTACAAAATGTACGCATATGTACAATACATGTAGTAAAAAAAAACTTTCAAAACTAATTAGTTATTTATTATTTTGTTACCTAGTAACTAGTTTCTTGTTTCTATATTCTATATATTTACTGTAAATGTTATTTGTACCATTTTTCCTGATAAAGATGTACATAGAAGTACGTTGAGTATGTCGATTATTAATATTTTTTAAACTTTTAAGGGCCAGTATTTTCAATTTTGTTTATTCTTAAGATAGTATGTAATTGGCTAAAAATATATCCTCAGAATAAATGACAACATTTTACTGACTAATTTTAAATTCATTCCAAGGATAAATTTATTCCAACATTTGGAAATAATACTGGGGCTAGGCAATTTAATATCGTGTAATAATTAATAAATAAAATTGCTCATTTTGAGTTAAGGTGAAATACTGCGTTAAAATTGCCAGATGTATCGTTCACACTGTATCTATACAATTTGCACTGAACTGGTAGTACTTATATATATATATATATATATATATATATATATATATAAACAGTATTGTATTGTCATAGGTATTTGTACGAGTCGTTTTTCTTTTTATGTGGAAATCGTACGTATAGTGTGTGTGTAATAAGAGCGAACGAGGGGTAAATATCGAGAACGTACCGAGAAACACAGGGTGTCCGGAAAGGGGCACGTGGCTGGTGTACGGTCCATCTAACCAATCTAAACCTAACCTAACCGAACTTACGAAGTGTAACGTACCATTCGGACGACTTCAAAAGCTTTTATAACCATCCCTTACATGCTAAGGGTGACGCGCGCTGCTAGTCACTGCTTTCGGTACATATAGTACAGAGACGGCGTATTTATTTTATTTTTATTTCGTTTTTTTTTAAAGGAAATTGAAATTTCTAGTTACACTCAACTGCTGTAATTTTACATAATTGTTTAAAAATATATACCAGAACAAACATTATGTAATATGATATTATAAACGGAATGGAAGTAAAGTCTCTTTTAGTAAATTTACAGAACTTCAGTAACTTTACTATCAGGAATTTTTCAAAAATAGCTAAAATTTGTTGAGTTCTGTAATATTATTATTGGTATAATTACATACATTTCTAAATTTATATAAAGGATGTATTTCGAAATGAATGAATTGCACTTAAAATATTTTATTAGTATTATTACACAAAATATGTACTAAGTCTCACTATTTTGATGAATTATTTAATTATTTAACATAATTTAAGAAGTTATACCAACTATATGTAATTTTATATTAAGTTTGTGATGCAATTTGCAGAAAGTAAGCAATTTTACATACTTATGAATTACATTATTATGAATTATGTAAAAATTACAGAATTTTGAAATAGATATACAGAATGTTTATAGTAAAATGAAATTACAGATTTTTTTTATAGTAAAATTTTACTACTATCTCTCTGTAATTTTGCAAATTTTTTTTTGTAGTGTAGATATTGTTATTTATATAATAAAAAAACAATTGAGGAATTAATAAATAATTTTGCAAGTCTTGCGTTCGCATAGAGCAGCGACGAGTTCCGGCCAGTAATCGTAAACTACTGATATTTTAAGACAAGCAGTTGATCAAACTGAAGTGTCCGATTTTGTTCAATTAATGCCTGTGACTTTTTATTTAATTTTACTACAAACAGCGGGATCCATCCATTGATATTCGGTAGATGAGTTGAGTGTAATATTCCATCGATTCCGACTCTGTAAGATTTGATCGCGTGGGGAGAAACAATTGATTTCGGCTGATCTTAGATTAGATCGTACCTTAGGATATTTCGTGAAAGATGGGAGTCAAAATAAAGTTGTTGTTACACCCCTCCTTCACACACATACATACATACACATATATACATACGCACCAATTTCCTTTTACAACTTAATCAGACTCTGGGTGGTGATGGTGGTGGTGGCTTCCTTCGTGATTAAACATAATAACGATCATTATAAATTTTCGAAACTACAAACTAAATGCATTTTGATACGTGTTGTGTTTGCGTATAGTGTACCAAATACATATACATATATGTACGCATGTTTCGACTGAGTTACAGATTCATATCGGGTTGGTTATAATTTCAACATTCATTAAAAATAGATAAAATAAATATATCTGTATGTGATGTGATATATATATATATATATATATATATATATATATATATATATATATATATATATATATATATATATATATGTGTACAAACAAAACTTTATTTATTTGCAAATACCGAAATAACATTTGCGTTTTAATAAAATATAATCAAAATTAAACTAACTTGTATGCATGCGTGTATATTATTTACATAATTTATATATTGCTATATATATATATATACCGGGTGTATACTTGGTTTATGCAATATAGGAAAAACAATGTTATTTTTTTAACATCGCAATTCCTGCTTCTCCGTTAGTTATAGAGAAAAAATATAAGAAACAAAAATTGTTTACAATTAAAAACTACATTATTTACGCTTAAAATAATTGCGATATTGCGTCTCAGTAATTAATTATTAATTAAATAAATATTAACAGTTTTCGGCAATATCAGACAGCCATGGACGAAACGCGAATGTATTTTGTTTACAACTGTCAATACACTGACATTTGTGAACAAAATACATTCGCGTTTTGTCCATGGCTGTCTGATATTGCTGAAAACTGATAATATTTATTTAATTAATAATTAATTACTGAGACGCAATATCGCAATTATTTTAAGCGTAAATAATGTAGTTTTTAATTCTAAATAATTTTTGTCTCTTATAATTTTTCTCTAAAACTAACGGGGAGGCAGGAATTACGATGTTAAAAAAATAACATTGTTTTTCCTATATTGCATAAACCAAGTATACAACCGGTATATATATATATTTTATATAAAAAAAATATATTATTTTTTTAATGTTATTTTTTACTTTTATATCTTGGTCTGCTGACTCACGATATATTAAACTTATTCCCAAAGAAAATGTATCGTCAAACATTTCCCTGTAAAATAGTCAACCAAACACATATCTATACAATGGGGAAGTTTAGCGTATATATATATATATAAAATAATAACAGAAACTGTCATTAAAATTTTTGATAATTGTTTAATTTATTTGTTATTAACAATTTTTGTAAGGACATTACTGACGTCACAAAGCCTATTGCGCGCAAGCGCAGAAGAGTTGGTGTGATATAATTTTGAAAACGTGTGTGTCGTAGTAAATGTTGATTTTTGTTGATTCGGTTACGCCCAGCTAATAGCTACAGCCCAGCTACATGTGCGTCTGAATCAGATGTCGACATAAGTTTTGCGATGACATTACTGACGTCATCACATATTTTGCAGTTTTTAGAAAAATCTGGGCATCTTCGAGAAAAATGATAAATTAAACATCACTTTTTAAGCCAGGTCCAACCAAATAAAGAAATAAAAAAAAATACGCTAAACTTCCCCATTCGTAATTTCCCCGTGGTCGATTTTCGCAATACATACAACCAGAGATACAAACACAGAGAGCAGCATCAGAATGATGGTTAACATAAGCGTATGCAAGTCGAATGCCGCCGATGGACGTAAAACAGTAAGGCGACGCACGTCTCGACGGCTAGCACACCGTACACAATTTCTATTGCTTCGGCAGCGCCCGCCGCGTCATCCCTATTTTCGTTTCAAGTTTATCTAAGGGCATTTTCATTGAGCCTATTTGTTCATTCTGAACGCGCGCACCACGTTCACTCGCCGCACCGCCACCACCGCCGCCGCCGCCGTCTTCGTCGAGGAGAAGCACCACCAGCGAAACGAAAACGAAAACCAGTTCCGTCTCCTTTTTCTTTTTCTTTCTGTTTCACTTGTTCGGAGGATGGAGAGTCAAGGTTTATATACATAGGCGTAGCGAGGAAATAGTTTTCTTTTTTTTATCTTCTTTTTATTCATTTCTCTGTGTATATGTCGAAGGATGATATATAAAAAATGATATTGGGATGTTTATTTATTCTGAGGAGAAATATTGTTTTCGTTACAATTTTCAATGTTGAGATTTTTAAGAGAGTTTATGTAGTTTAAGTTTTTAGCAATGTTTGTTATTAAAATTAAAATAATTGCCCTTAAACCAAAATGGTTTAAGGGAAATTATTTTATTTTATTAACTTTTCGTCACAGTAAGATCATATTTTTATTTACAATGTTTATTATGTTTTATGGATAAAGATTAAAAACGTCAAAATAGTAAGTAATTACTTACATAAAATATACGTATTTAATATTTATTCAATGTAAGAATTTTCCTTAAAATATCTGTAAATAATATCACATACGTTTTGTAAATTTACATATTAAACTGGTGTAAATCAGATGCCCTAGTGTTTTTTTATGTAAAATTATCGAATTTTCTTTACAGTGTCCGTTTTTGTAGTATATATAAATGTATTTTACATTTTTCAATGAATAATAATCATACTTAACTAATATCATGGCATTTTCATCGTCTTCATCGATGAAAGATTATTTTTTCTTTTTTCCCAAAGGTTTTAAATGGGTAATCAGCATTCCTGCCCAGAGAAAAACATTAACAAATTTATTTATATTCAATAGTTTCAACGCTATATACGAATGGTAAATAAATGAAAAAAAAAATTGTATATGAAATTTACTCTGTACCGCATTGAAAAAGTCAAGAATTTCTTCTTCTATTCTTGAGGGACGTCAATGTTTACATAGATCTCCTTCAAGTCTTCAACAGTTTCATCATTATAGTACACTTCCTTATTCACCATTTTCCATCACTTTCGGCCATTGCCTCTCTCCTCTTCCTTCTGCGCCTTTATTCGAATTGTGTCCGTTCGTTTGTCTGTCTGTCTGTATATGTACGTGCCTGTCTATATCTAAAATTTCTCCTCCTGTATACGAAGTAGTATAGTGATGATGTGTGCAGTCGAAATACGGTTCGAATTGTGAGTGAAAGCCAGGAGCAACAACACAACGGGGGGATGAGACTGGCGGGGGAGAACCAAACCCGAGGGATGCAAACTCAATTATCCTACCCTAGGTGCGTCGCCATAGCAACTAATCACAGGCCCGGCGTCCGGGCGCCAAAAACGATTGTTGCACCCTCTCCAACCACCCCCTTTTCATATCATATCGTCTCATCTTTGTCGCTCTCTCTTTCCAATTGCTTCTTTAGTCTAGTTTCGGGGGTAGAAAACGCGAGCGTGCTTCAAGAGATGGTGCTAGGTGTTAGGTATCTATTGCGATTGAATGGTTGCTGACACTTGCTGCACGGATAAGATTTAATCGTGTGGTTTTGGTTTTTTCGTGATGGTTTTACGTTTTACCTTTTGGATATTGCTTACCAAAAATTGTTTGGGTTCATATTTCCGATTATCCCACTGTTCTCATGCGAATTGAAAAGGTCTATATACAATGGATTTGGGGTTTGATGTGTTTTAGGATTATGGGTAAAACTTAAGATTATAAGGATTAGTTTAGTGTTTAGAATTTGTGCTTACGACGAAAATTAATTAATATGATCGCTGATGAATGATTTTCAATTAATTTGCAACAGTGAATGTATTGAATAATTATTCAATAAATATTTTTACTTACAGAGTCTCTGTACACATATTATTTGTTGTAAACGTACTTTCAAAGTTTGAATTAAAACAACAAAATAAAATTTAAAAGTTATTAAAGTACTGAACTTTTTTATAATGTTCTATGCTAAATTTAGGTGATTAAATAATAAAAAAAATAATGCAAATAATTACCGTGTTCAAATTTTATTAGGATTTTTTATTATAATAAAATTTCATCATCTCTAAAATAACTAATTAAAAAAATATACTATGAGGAATGATAAGTACTAAGTACCCGATTACACCCCCATAAGAAGCACGTTATTAGAAATTTTAGTTTTCAAGAGCCACAAAAGATTTCATTTAAATTTAATAAAAACCAAGAGTGTTATACAGGGGTGTTTAATTTAAGTACATCTCTATTTTGTTATTTTACGAACTATAAGATCAAACAAAGAAGTATCATTTTATAGGGATATTTTAAATAAAACAAAATGAAAATATGAAAATACTCTTATGAGATACCAAATGTTTGTTTTACATGGGAACATATATTTTTCATTTTATTTTATTCTGAGTACAATATTATAATATTCTGCCATTACATAATAAAATAATTGAGAAAAATACAAGTACAATTTATACTAAATTATCTCATTTTTCTTTTATCTATACAAGATTTTAATTTGCAAGTTAATTAATCTTAATTTTAAAAAACACTAATTCTTTTAAGATATAATTAAATATAGTTGATAATTGGAGTTGGGCTTTGGAGCAATCCAAATTTAAATTGTGAAACTTATACGATAAAACAAAATATGATATTTTCATAAAAAAAATTAGGTTTCGTTGCACAAAGCTTTGTTAATTTAATCAATAAGTTAACTAGGCAACTAGATTGTCAACTGTTTTTGGTAATTGGTTAATTTATAAAACGTTAACAATGCTTTGCAACTGGGCCTTAATTTTTAAAAAATGCATTGCAAAATTTTTACAAAATATAATATATGAAAATAATCGATTTTTTCCTTGCTAAGAATGGAGCAGCCAATATTTTCACAGCTTCGATTCCGCTCCTGCTTAGACCTGGATATTATACAAGCCGTGCCTGTACAATATTTAGATAGGAGTATACATACACACACACAAACACAAACAGCATACTAGCACAGTACAGGCAATCTTGAAAGAGAACACCACGCCTACTATGACTGGCACTAGACATACTAAGTACTTGTCATTTGATCAATCCAATCATTCGACGATTATCGATTGATGAATGTTTGGCATAGTGATTTACCCCTCAAACCCAACACTTTATTCATTTACTCAACTAATCTATACCTATTTTAGATTTAATTACAATACCATCTATGTATATCATCATCATCCTAAACTAAACAGTTATTTTTGTTTTGAAATTGTAAAAACTGGAATGTTATTTTTTTTTTCTGATAAGAAATAATTAATTTTTCCAACTAGTCAACTTTTATGATAAAAAACTAGGTTAGATAAGGGCCAGTTGTAAAAGAAAGCTTTTAACTTAATCAAAGGTGATTAGATTATCCACTGGTCAACTGACAGTCTATATTGTTAGCTGACAACGTGTTTAACAATAGACTCTCAGTTTCATTTATGTACATCATGTTTGTAACCCATTCTGTTTTTTTGACATTAATTTTAATTTCTATGGTTTTTAAGTTAAAACATATAATAGCTAATGAAAGTATGCAGTGTTTTACCAAACACTAGTGCTATCAATATTTGAAAAAATTGGATTCAGATATCCGGATCTAAAAAGAATCTAAAATTCGGATCCGATATCCGAATCTTAAATTGTATATATGATTTTTGAGACACATTTCATATATGATTTTTTAAACACATTATATATAAAATTCTTTAGACATATTGTACATAGCTGAATACTTTTATTTCTGAGACACCATTGTGTGTATATATATTAGACACATCCTATATAATTGCCGTCACACACTTATTTCGCATTTCTATGAAATAATACAATTTGTAAAATGTATTTTCAATATGCATTTCATTTAAAAATGTATAATTTTTTTAAACGAATGATATTTTGAACAGAAACTAGATGTTTCATAACCTTTCCCGTACACTTATTGCAATAATACAGCTTGCTTATATAGATATATTTTTAAAAAACATGCGTATATATTTCTATAATGCGTAAAAAATCTATAAAGAAATATAAAACATAAGGATTTGGATCCGAGATCCGGATATCCTGATAATTTTGGATCCGAATCTAAAATTATCCGGATTCGGTTCCCAGCACTACCAAAAACTGAGACAATTGCAGGATAAAGTACTAGATTGTTACTGATCAAGAGTACACAAACTAATTAATTTTCAAAATCAAGAATTTTTAACAAGACACTCAAAATTACTTGAAAATTTATTATCAATTTGAAATAATATCACCCCCAATTCTGTAACGAAGTTGTTATTCCATAAACCAATAATATTAGTAAACACTAAATAAACAAGATTAGAAGTATATGGGTAAACCCATATATAGACTACTTTGACATTTCTCGGAAAGTTGGCAACACTGTATTTTAATAATATTATAATTTCCGAAAATTAGATCAAAATCGAATAAATAATGTAGCCACAATGAATTTTTTAAAAAATTTTGTGATTTTTTTTTCGATAAGTTGGCAACACTGTATTTTGTTAAAATTGCATAATTTATTTAGGCACTAGGAAAAACTTTTATGAAAATTTGATTAAAATCGGTTAAATAAAATGGTCATAATAAATTTTTAAAAATTTTACTAATTTTTTTCTCGGAAAGTTGGCAACACTGTATTTTGTTAAAATTACATAAATTATATGAATACTAGGAGAATCTTTTGTGCAAATTTGAGTAAAATCGGTTGAATAACATGGCCATAATAAAAATTTTAAAACTTTAGTAATTTTTTTCTAGGAAAGTTGGCAACACTGAATATTAATTAAATTATATAATTAATGAGAGCATCAGGGAAATCTTTTCTGAAAATTTGATCAAACTCGGATAAATAACGTAGCCAATATGAATTTTTAAAAACTTTAGTAATTTTTTTCTCGGAAAGTTGGCATCACTGGAAAAAAACAAAATCACATGACCATCTTGGGCACTAGACAAATTTATCCTGAAAATTTCATTAAAATTGGTTGAACCGTCTAGGAGGAGTTGCGATCACAAAATTTTGTCTGACGACCGAGCGAGCGAGCTGACGACGCACATCCATACACCCACATAAACTAAGTTCAAATTCGTCATCGACAGGCTATATGAAGGATTTCTATACAATTTTTTTTTTTTTTTGAAAATGTTACAGACACCGTACCAAACGCTATACTACTTTTTCCTTGCAGTCAAAGTAGTAAAAATAAAAATGGCAGATGTTACATTTTGGGTCTATTGATTATAGTTGTTAGTAACTTCGTTACAGAATTGGAATGATACTACAAAAATCTACAGCGTTTAAGAAATTTTTTGTTAATGAATTTAGGACAAATATATTTATAATAATCTTGCTTGTTTACAACAAACAAAACTTGTCATATGACTTCTGATATTTTAATATTAAATTTAATATCACTATTTGTGCAATAATATCGATATAATGTTACAAACTAGTTGTTATGAAATAGTATTTTAGACCAATATATAAAATTTCAAATTTCCCAAGTGCTCATAGCGTTACAAAATTATTTTGTTTTGTTTTAGTAAATTGGAATTGTTTTTTGATAGAAAAGGACAGAATATCTCGTAATGTCTTACGAAATGCGAACAAAAATTCAACTTTTGTTTATGAAAAAGTGTTTTTATTTTTTACTTTAAAAAACATTTTTACTTCTACCTCTTATTAAATATAAATAGCATTTATATTTTTCATATATCTTTTTATATCTAATATTAAAAATTTAAATAAACTACCGTATTTGCCCGAATTTAACGCAATACCGAAATTTTTCATAAAGATATTTAGAAAAAAATAATCTGAATCCATACATTTTTCATAAAAGAATTCAAAGGAAATAAAATCCAAGAGTTGTTACATTCCATTATTTAGATCTCAAATCTCAAAAAATATCGTGTTACGTTCGGGTAAATACGGTAATTAAAATTGCTTAATAAATAATTTTAAGTAAACGTCAAAAGTTATTCTGACGAAAAATCACTTCTAAAAGTGAAGTGAAAATACGGGCCAATAAATTTTGATTCAGGAAAAGTATTAAAGTTCAAACGAGACTTATTTCATTTCTTGCTTTGTCTAGTAATTTTTAATTTATGCTATGCTATGTAAAAATATTTGTTAGTACAGAGAGGTGCAACGTAAAAATCATCATTAACTATGTAATAATAAAAACAAAGAGTAATATAGAGGTAAAATGAGACTTTATTGTTATGTTGACAACATAACTGTTAGATGTATCTTAAAAACATTAGTGCTAACTAACGTACAGGTTTTTTTTTTAAACCATAATAAATTCAATGAGTCGTAGCATGTACCAATTTAGTGGCGCGACGATTAGCGTCGTTAAACGTCTTTTAGTCGTGCTAAGACCCAATGTGTTTTCAATTTCTCGCTATAGAATTTTATCTTACCAAGAATATATTAATAAACAATAATATTTTATAGTTTTTTAAAAATGATTTATAATACATTTGGAATGAGAAGGAAGACAGTGATTTAATTTACGGTCAATATTATGGAATGAATATTCTTGAAATTGTAAAAATTTATGTTCTAACGAAATTCATTTCGAGATTTAATAATCAAATAAAGCGATACAATGTTTTGTTTTTATATTCTTTGAAAATTTAACAGTTACATTCTTAGAAATGTAATTAACAATAAACAATATATGCTTTATCTTATAATTTTAGTAAATTGAATTGGTATTTTTATAAATTTCAATTTTTCTAATCAAATTCTAGTAAATAAATCTAATTTAAAATTTAAAATAGAACTTTAGGTTATAGTATTAATATTTATTAATAATTGACGTTTCGACGAACTCAACGTATGTTTTCATTAGGAAAAAAGGTACAAATGATATTTATAATAAATTAACAGAAGATAGAAAGAAATGAGTTACTAAGTAACAAAATAAGTAACTGAATCATAAAATTTATAAATTCTAAATTAAAGGAAGCCAAATTTTATTTAAATCATGTTATTTTTTTTTCTCTATTCATTTATCCATTTTCAAATTATTTATTAACACAAAAATACGTATTTGTTCGGTAATATTAAATATCTTTATGTTTATATGAAATTTTATGGAAACGAACAATTACCAAGATTTCATATAGCAGTGACAGTTATTTCGAAAACTATCCGAAACATTTTCCTATGGACCATGTGTGCCCAAACATACAAATAAAAAAAAAATCCCCAAAAACTCATTAACACCCCTTATTTCGTCCTACACCATCCTGGTGCGTAGTCAACTAACGAATCGGCAAAGCAGTATGTGTGTGTGTGTGGCGAACAACTGTCAATTCATTAAGCCATTGTTGGCAACAATAGCGACAATTGTCATAAGCGCAACAATGACTGAGTGTACCCAAAAGTCCCCATTACTGATTCAAGCACGTACCGTAGTACTTTTTTTTCACGCTCGCCATTGCGTATATATATTTTTTGCTTACAATAAAAGCTTTACGTGACCGGGGTGGTTATCAAGTTAATATTTTGTGCCACGTCCAGCACGGCGGGGACATAATCTTCCCTTCTAACCGACGAGGGGAACAAGAGTGAAAGATGCGAGTTATGTATTTACACGCCCTTGACCACATCATGGAAGGGGCCATGGGTCAGATTAGAAGTAGATGCCCGTTGACAGTGTCACGATGGAATCCTTCTTAGAGTTAGAGGCGAGTTGTGTGTGTGTGTGTTGGCGGAAGGAAAATTCGCTCTTCCCGAGGATTTTATACGGAGGGTGTTTGACTTGTCAGTGAAACGTAGGAACGACATTTATTTTTATTTCGATTCAGATTTTTTTCTCTTCGGGATTTTGTGCGCTGGTTTTAGGTGTCAGGGGAAACTGCTAAGCTTTAAGCTGTATTTGATCAGTTGCTGGGAAGTTTTTTTTATGATGTTGCCAAATGGAATCATCTAAACTAATTGCAGTTTCTGTTTTGTTTCTTAGCTATATTTGGTACTCTTTATTTAATTAACAATTTTATTTATATTTTTTAATGTATATTTTGTCTGTTTAGGTAGTAATTTTATTTCAATTTTTACTAAAATTGTTTATTTTGTCAGGACAACAATAGAAAATTTGTCTTTTTGATTTTAACGTACTGAAAAGTAAATATATCTATTTAGAGCTGCAGAATAACTGGATTCTACAACAAAATCGGAAAACCTGGTTTAAAATCGAACAAAAAAATGTATACATACACAATCACGCCATGCATCCAAAAGGGTGTGGCACAAACTCTATCCATTATATCGAAAACAGTTTCCTCCAAACATCCCTATCCAGACAAGCAACTTTAACTGCATCCACATTCATAATTCCTTTCATACATGCTCTGCTATTCTTACTACTCACGCAAAACGCACTATCAATCATACTACTCCAACTACTCATCGGACGTCAACGCTACCTTCAAAATCATTCATATAAATTTTTTTAACCAAACGTTTATTAGACATTTGAACCATCCATCTTAACTGATTAACACCAACTTTTCTACAACATTTTGTTTTCAATTTAACATTTATCATATACTAATTTTTTACTATGTTAAAATTACCAGTTTCATAATTTTATCTGCAAATTAATTGAATAAGCAATATTATCTATGATTTTTTTTTATAATTATTGAAAATTTTTATTGTAAAAATATGTCAGCCTGTTTATTTTTCTCATTGTCAAAAAATATTTAAAATTGTTTTTTTTTTGCAACGATTTGTCTAATAAAACTATTTTTCTTGTGTTTTATTGTATAATATATTTTATCATTATATATTAATTATTGATTAATAAATTTATTATTATTTTATAACAAATACTGACTATCTTAATTAAAATATTATTAATTAATGATTTGACGAATATTTAGCTCAAAATAATGTCATTATTTAATAAATGAAACAAATAGAAAATAAATGAATTTGATGTGTAAAATTGTTTTTGTTGTTTTATTGTGTTTGTAAAGTAATTTGTAAAATGTTAATAAATAACAAACGAACGAAATCGGTACGATGGCGAATGGAATGAGGTTGGGGGGGGGGGTCAGGCGCGCAGAACAGAGGGATAAAACATCAACATCCATTGATTCTATCCATACACGATCTGACATCTGACGAACGAATAAATTTACTTCTGATATGGGTTGATTGAATCACTTAGCTTTTGACACTTTTAACCATATACACAATTTTTCATCAAATTTCCAATTGCTTGTTTTTCGCAACATGTATAATTTTACATTCGACACATAGGTATTGTGTTCTGGTTAAGCGCATGAATAACTAACCGAGCTTTCAAATTAAGCAGGTTTTAAATTTGTAGTTAAATTTTGATAGTTGGAATATATAGGTTTAGCCATTGACTAAATAACTATTAATACAGTTATTTAGTCAATGGTTTAACCACATGTATTTAATTTAGCCAACTACCGAATAATTTTAACCGAGGTTTAAAATACCGGTTAGTTAACGTTATTAATTATGAAGTTCCATTAGAAACATCTGATTGGTTGATCAGTTGACAACTGAATCATATTATTAGCTGACAATTTTTTTTAAAACGTTTTACAACTGTTCCTAAATTGTCAACTAACAATCGACAATCTAATCACGTATTTAATCATAGGATTAACAACCTACATTTTGTGTAATTGGTCTTTAATGATTTATTTTTAATTGAAAACTAAAAATATTTATATTTTATGTCGAATATATTGAAAATCTGTGTTTAATATGATATATAGATTAAATATAGTTATATTAAAATTTCAAATCAATCATATTTTATATCAAAATTGAAATAAAATTCAATTTAATAGTTTATATTATTGAATAACATTAATAATAGAAAATATAGAGCAATATTATATTTTTAAAAGTTTTTTTTTATAATGTGTAATACTTTTTCATTAATTTAAATTTTATAATATGTATGAAAATGTGCATTAAAAACGAGTAACATGCATACATTAAAAAGTGTCAGAAACTTTTGTTATATATTAAAATATTATGAATGTTTTTAAATTTATAGTTTTTAAATTACTTATTTAGCAACTATAACTTTTTCTATTAAAATATTATATTAAAAAGTTTTCTGTTTTATTATGTTGAATTTTTTAGGAAAAAAAATTTAGTATTTTATGCGGGTATATATATTTTTTTTAATATGAAATACTTTTTTAAAATTTAATATTACAGATTCAAAATAATAAAATAGTAAATTCTAAAATAAAATGACTTTAGGATTTAGTCCTGTATTAATTTTTTACAACTGTCCTAAAATGTCAACCAACAATCAACAATCTAATCACATATTTAACGACAGAATCAACTAACCATATGTAACGGGTCTTTAATGATTTATTATTTATTAAAAATAATTATATTTTATGTCGAATATATCTGAACAATAATATTTGTTTGATTTTCATTCTATGCATAGTTCAACTGAAATAAAATTTAATAGAAAACAAACGGTGGTGTATGGTAGTTGTATATATATATATAGTACAACCATTTAGCTTTTATTCAAAAATAAATAAAATACTTAAAAATGTAAGAGAAAATAAAATTGAACACAGTATTAAAGTAGCTTTATCCATACGCCACCACGCATAGAGTTCGGTTGCGTTAAAAATAAAAAAATAAAAAGCGGAAATAACAATACAATACTTCCATGCCATAAAGTAGGTATATACATTTTGAAGTCGAAGTCAAGCCCTTATATAATGAAAGCACTTCATTACATTAGCTGTATTCGCTCTCTCGCTACCATCCATATACATCTCTCTCTCTCCTTCTTTCTCTGGCTTTCTCTTTCTCCCTCTCTGCTATACAGAATGTCTCATTTTATTTGTCCAATGCAAATAAACTTGCAACTGTATCTAGAAATAAATTAAAGGGTTAGTGCTTAAATATCAGGCTTTATTTAAACAATATTTCTTATAAAAAAAGAAACATAAAAATTCGACAATAATATTTTTAAATGATTATTCCGCAGAGTAGTCACCATCTACTTCAATAACTGCTTTCCATTTGATTGGAAGACGGTTGATTGCACGGGCAAAGAAGTCACGGTTCTTTTTATTAAAAAATAGCAAACAAAACAGCAATTTTTATTAACAAATAACCCGTCTAGAAAAATTATGCACCAACCCAATAATAATGATTTTTGACTTCCTTTAATTAATAAATTATAAATTTTATAGTCTAGTTACTTATTTTGTTACCTAGTAATTTATTTTTGCGTGGACGTCCGATGAGTAGTTGGAGTGGTAGATTGAGAGTGTTTTGCGTGAGCGAAAGTTTCCAAGTAGTAGGAATAAAAGAGCATGTATGAGAGGAATTATGAATGTGGATGAAGCGAAAGTTGCTTGTTTGGATTGGAATGTTTGGAGGCGACTGATTTCGGGATGATGAAAAGAGTTTGTGACACACCCTTTTGGGTACATGGCGTGATTGTGTATGTATGTATGTAACTTATTTTTATTTATTGTATATATTATTTGTATCATTTTTCCTTATGATGATGTAGATAGAGTACGCCAAAATGTCGATTTTTAATTAAAACTTATACAGACTTAAATCCTAAAGCCTTTTAATATAACGTGTTCTCAAAGATTTTTTACTATATTTGATACAATAAAATAATAGTACATAATATATTAATGCTGTCTATTCGCATTTCGTAAGACTCATATATGATTCTGTCTTTCTAAAAGAAGAATTCCATTTACTAAAAACAGATAAAATATCTTGTTACACTAACTGAGTCTTGAAGACGCGAACAGAATTATAACATAAGTTAAATTGTTATGCAAATATAAATATGAGTAGCTAGAGTGGTATGATTTAGAGTGTTTTGCGTGAACGAAAGTTTCCAAATAGTAGAAATAGAAGATCATGTATGAGAGGTATTATGAATAGGGTTGAAGCTAAAGTTACTTGTCTGAATAAGAGATGTTTGGAGGAAACTGATTTCGAGATAACGGAAAGATTGTGTATGTATGTACTATTGCAAACTACAAAATAAAAATAGATGTTCGGTCTTAAACTAACATAATTGAACTTGAAAAAGGATATAACAAAACTGAGACACTCTGTAGTAAACGTATCAACTTTAGCGTTCTATCACCTGCGTAACATCCTCAAAATTAGTTATCGCTGGAAAATGCGAGAGAGGAAAAAAAACTGACTATTTCCACCCTCTTTTCCGCGTGATATAAATTCCCTGTGATGTCCAGGATGGCGGGGGCGGGAGGGGGAGGGGGTTGAAGCGGGATCCCGTAGGCAGTAGATTAGACTTTACGTCGTTGAGCCCGTGGGCCGGCAATTTTTCATGAACTTTGATATTTTCCGGTGGGGTTGTCAGACGGAGAGAGAATTATGATTACACCCAGGCCCTGTGTATCTAATTTGATTTTTATGTTGTGTCGTTTACGTTGCTCTGTATTTGGTGTTGCTTCCTATACAAAGAAAATGAAGGCCTAGTGGCTTTTGTTTCGAGTAAGTTGGCAATTGGGAATCCCCAATATTGGAACGGAACCCGTAAACTTAACCTCAACTTATTGTTATGATGTCTCACCTATATATGAGTAAAAATATGATATAATATCTGTATGAGGATTTATTGTTTCTTTTGTAGGTGTGAAGAGTGCAATACAATTTTATTTCAAATAAAATTTTAAAATTTTGTTGTGGATAATATTTTTAAAATAAAGGTTAAACGTTAATAAAATAGTATATTATGTTACGAGGAGCAGAAAGCGTTCTTTATTGTATTGAGCTCAGATACTCACAGCTGAGGCAGGGCCGAGGCCAAGCAATCTCTAAGTGATATGCTATTTTGTATTCAAGCATTTCAAATGAAATTAAACTAAAAATAAATAAAAATACATACTAAGTAACTTTACTAACATTATGTTTCTTTGGTCAAATATACAATTTCTGACAAATCTAGCGTTGTACATTGAATTTCTTGCACTTCTTCACACAAGAAGAAGGATATTATTATATTAGTAATTCAATAATGTGAACATTATTACAAAGTAGTTACTATATACACCATTGGTAGCAGCACTAAACATGGTTACACGGTCAAGTGTATTTAAACTGACATCTGACATTCTCGGCAGCCATATTATTACTTATGTCTGAATTTGAATTTAATTCAAGCAAAAGTAGACATGCAATTGTCACTATATAATTTTTAATATGGCTGTCTAAAATGTCAGATGTCAGTTTAAATACACTTGACCGTGTAACCATGTTTGGTGCTCTGCCAATGATGTATATTGTATATAGTAACCAGAGCTGAGCAAATTACTCCGAGAAAGTAATTAATTACAATTACTAATTACTCTAGCAAAAAATAATTTAAATACTTTAAAAATAATTACTGCTAAAAAAAGTAATTTAATTAAAAATTACTTTTGTAATTTAACAAGTTATTGTAAATACTTTTTCAATTACTTTTTTAAAAGAAGTATACATTGTTACATTTAAAAAAAAAACAACAAAAATAATTATTATTTTTATATTAAATAAGAAACATAAGTCAAATTCTATTTTTTTATCATTAATACAGAAAAACAAAAATACATAATAATTATGTGTGTTAGTTTTCAATTACTTGAAGTAATTTTAATTACTTGAAGCAATTAAATTACCAAAACAATTACGTTTTCAATTCTTTTCTAAAATTTGAAAGTAATTAAGGACAATTATTTTTTTCTATAAAGTAATTCAATTACAAATTATTTTTGGAATAAAGTAATTTAATTAGTAATTAATTACAAAAGTATTTAATTACTGCCCAGCTCTGATAGTAACTACTATTTAATAATGTTCACATTATTGTATTAGTAATATAATGACCAACTTCTACATAGAGAATATTGTAATGTAATATTAATATTTTGATAAGCTTGAAGAAAAATGTATTTTAACTAAGTATATCGACTTCATTATACTTCGATTACTTTAAAAATGGACTTTACTATGAAATAATATTTTAGCGAACAATTTACTAACGAAACTAAAACATAGAAGTTTTTCTCAGGAATTAAAATTATTTACAAATGTATGTTACATGTTTTTGCTTTTTGTATAAACTATATATTCTACAATTCTACATTTTCTAAATTTTGTTCTATTATAAAATACATGATTTGTACAAAGTCAATTAATATATACATACATTACATACATACATACACAATCAAGCCATGTACCCAAAAGGTCGTCTCCAAACATTCCTATCCAAACAAGCAATTCGCTTCATCAACATTCATAATTCCTTTCATACATGCTTTTTTATTCCTACTACTTGGAAACACTCTCAATCATACCACTCCAACTACTCATCGGACGTCCACGCAAACGTATACCATCAAAATCATTCAAATATATGTTTTTAACCAAACGTTCATTAGACATTCGCTCAACATGTCCGAACCATCTTAACTGACTAACACCAAATTTTGCTACAACATTTTTTTTCAATTTCACACTTATTATACACTAATCTATTTCGTACCCGATCAATAATATATGATAGAGCAATATTAAAACACGTTTTATCGCCAATATTGATGAAATTTATTAATAATAAAAAAAATATAGTAATTATTATTATTTTAATGAAATTAAGATCGTGAAAATATTATGCTGAATAGAACCCTAAACACCTATATTATAAGAATTATCTTTTATAATCAATCAGTTAATTATAGAAGTTAATAACGAATCTTGTTTTGTTTTCTAGTGGGTCGAAGAGTCGTTTACGAATTTCGAAAAAGGTATCAATTGGCGATCATACGTGGTGTGCGATGTCGCTTATAACAACGTCAACAATTGGCTTTGGACACCCTTTATCGATCGAGGGGTGGCCAACCGTATTTACATCGAGATCAAGTTCACGATAAGAGATTGCAGTCTGTTTCCAGGTACGACTATCTATATTTATTTATAATATACATACATATTTAACAAAATCCATAGGCTTTTCTCGTTATATATATATATATATATAGTGCGATATTTTTATCTCTGAACATATGAACTGAATTACATATAAATTTCCTATGTTCAATTTAAAAAAAAACACCTCAAACGTATGGAGACATCCCTGATAGTTATGCAACCAATCTTACATAATGTGACAGTTATTTGAAAAAAAATGAATTACTTTCAACAAAATATTTAGAAAGCATTAAACTATTCGCATTATTTCAAGAAATCTGTTTAAAAATGTATAGTATGATTTATTAATTATTATTTATAAATTTAAGTGTTCAGCAATTTACAATAAATGACCATATTCTGTTAAATATTTCATTTTTTATTCAAATAAACATCATATTACGTAAGATTGGTTGCATAGCTGTTAGGGATGTCTCCATACGTTTGACGTGTTTTTTTTTTAAATTGAACATAGGAAATTTGTATGTAGTTCAGTTCATATGTTCAGAGATAAAAATATCGCACTGTATATATTTATATATGAACAAGCAATGTACGTACTACAACTACCTACAATTAATTTTATCTGAGATTATATAAGAGTTATAACTTTATATTTGTTTATATCATTTTTGTAATAATTATTTTCAGGTTTTATGTATTTATTTTATTATTTAATTAACATTTAATTAACAACTGTTTATTTATTATATAGATGAATGTTTTGATCGTGAAATTGAAAGGAGAGTAAATGCCTGGTTGTAAGGTTTTGGGTGCTTTGGGAACTTTTGCTAGGAATGTAAATGTTTCCAAAGCAGCCCGTTTGAGTATATACAATGCAGTTTTGGTGTCTACGTTGATGTATGATAGTGGTGAATGTTGGGTTTGGTTGCAAAAGCATAAACGGAAAATGACTGCTGTGGAAATGAGATTCTTACGTGGATGTATGTGGTGTAAATAGGAGAGATTGGGTACGAAATAGATTAGTGTATGATGAGTGTGAAATTGAAAGAAATGTTGTAGCAAAAGTGGGTGTTAGTCAGTTAAGATGGTTCGGACATGTTGAGCGAATCTGTAATAAACGTTTGGTTAAAAAGATTTATTTGAAAGATTTTAATGGTATGCGTTTGCGTGGACGTCCGATGAGTAGTTGGAGTCGGATGATTGAGAGTGTTTTGCGTGAGCGCAAGTTTCAAAGTAGTAGGAATAGAAAAGCATGTATGAGAGGAATTTTGAATGTGGATGAAGCAAAAGTTGCTTGTTTGGAGGAGACTGATTTCGGGATAATGAAAAGAGTTTGTGCCACATTCTTTTGGGTACATGGCGTGATTGTGTATGTATGTATGTATGTATGTATGTTTTTTTTTGTAAAGTTATTTTTCTATTAACACATAAGTAGTTAAATTAAATCCAGTGTTAGATAATTTTCGAATTAATTTTTGTTGAATATAAATATTTATTTCTACTTAGGCCCGGTTTCGTAAATGTTGGTTAAATTTATTTTAGAGGTAAAAAAAGAGAATAAATTTAATATACGGATATTCAAAATAGTTATTATTATTAATAATAATAATTTAGTAGTAAATTATTGAAATAACATGTGTTTTCATGATTATTTAATAAGAGAATAATATTTAGCAAAAAAGTTTGACAAATGACTAAAAAATATTTATATTAATTACTTATTGTTTTTTTATTCGAATTTGTTGAGTATGAGTATTGTTTGCAATGTATAACATTTTATAAACTATGTATTTGATTTGAATTTTATTATTATTATTATTATTTTGCTGGGTACAATTGACCAGCCCTGAGGCTTATTATTATTATTATTATGTCCTGTATTTTATAAAATATTTTCTAACTCGTAACTTTTTCTTTAAATCTGTCAACAATAACTAATTTAGCATTTTAAAATTAATTTTGCAGGCAACGCTTTATCGTGTAAGGAAACATTCAGTTTACTTTATTATGAATTTGATGCAGCAACTAGAGAACCACCACCTTGGGAAACGGAAAGTTACAAACTAATCGGTACATTTTTTATTACTTACTTTACATAGTGATATTTATTCATAGAATCGCGTTTAAAATTATTAATTACTTATAACTTTTGTAATAAACTTTTCAGGTCGTATTGCGGCTGGTGAAGGACGATTTAATACAAACAGTGAAGTTGTAATTAATACCGAAGTGAAAAGTATACCCGTTACGAAAAAAGGTGTTTATTTTGCGTTCCGAGATCAAGGAGCTTGTATTTCATTACTCGCCATTAAGGTAATTATATATCTTCATGTTTATTAATAACTTTGTTCGTCGAATAAATCCCTGACTAGTTCCTGACAAGTACACATGCCTCTAGTACAATTTTAAGTTCAAAATTGAAACACATATGCGGTAAATGTCAGGAACTAATATGGGACTATCTTTGCAAACAAAGCAAATATCTTTTCGAAAGGCGATTTTTTACAAGCATATGTTTACTATTATTACTTATTATAGCAACATTTTTCAAGTAATCGGTTAATTAATTTTTAAGATTATATTATGCTATTACATCAGGGTTGGACTGGCCCACCGGGGCACCGGGCCGTGACCGGCAATAATCAGAAAATTAAAACTAATGTTTGAGTTTTGCAAAAATTTTAATTTGTGAATTAAATCGTCTTTTAACTTACAATTAGAATTATAATTGTAATTTTTACAATTCATCTATATTTTTCTCTAATTTCATTTCCATATTAATTAGAATCAATATAAAAACATAACTTATTTGAACATTTTTGGGATGTAAGGTGGGCCTATCCTAGGGATCCCATAATTTATTATGAAATGTAAAAAGGGGACACTTCAAATTTTATTTAAAAAAAATTTTTTTTTCTTGGGGTGTGTATTTCTATTTTAATTCTAAGAAAAAAAATTAAATTATACATTGAATTCTAATAAAAAAAAGTAATATCCATAAACAAAACATCCATAATCCATAATAGAAAGACATAATGTAAACGAATTTATTAAAATATTAGGTTTATTCACGAACAATATTAGTATTTTATGTAAAACGGGACATTTTTATGTTCCGGTGAATTTTGTGGGGACACTGGGACAGTAACCATAAAAACGGGACTGTCCCGGTCAAAACGGGACGGATGGGATCCCTAGCCTATCGTGCAACCTTCCCCGGTCCTAATTTTTTATCCAGTTCAACCCTGTATAACATCAAGACATTACTTTCTTTAAAAATTTAATTCTGTTTTATATGTATATTTTTATTAATATTTATCGGTTATTTATATGTATAGTTTATCTAAACGTTTCTTTTAAAATTAATAAAAACACATTACACTCGTATAACGTCATTGTAACAATTGAAATAAATCTAGGAAAATGAATAAAGAAAAACGAATAATATTTCTTTTGTAGGTTTATTATATAACGTGTCCAGAAGTAACGATAAACTTTGCACATTTTCCTGCCACCCCAACTGGACGAGAAGTTACCATAATTGAGCAAGCAACTGGTACCTGTGTCGATAATGCAGAAATTGTCGATACCCCGATGTATTTATGTAAAGGCGATGGTAAATGGACATTGGCTACCGGTGGCTGCAAATGTAAGCCCGGATTCGAACCAGACATCGAAAAACAAACGTGCAGCGGTAAGCTATTTTTTACTCATATTAATAAAATATATTTTTAAAAAACAGTAACCAGATTATTTACTTATATTCTTTCAGATAACAGTTTTAGGATAAAATTCCGTTAATTATTTTTATTAAACGACGTTTCGACGAAAACTAATAAACGCTCTACTTCATTTTATCCTGAAACTGTTATGTTATACTATGAGTTCTGAAAAATATTTTACTATACTGAATAATTTTGTTTTAATTTTAGACAAAAATGACTAAGATAGATTTTTCTTTCGGTTTATTATTATTATTATTTTGAAAAACTAGTAATTTCGAATTAAAATTGTGTTCTGATTGTAATCTGAATTTGATTTTTCAATTTTTAAAACATACATTAGGAGGGTGTATAACGGGAGTTAAAAACGGAAAAAGCGGGAATTATACGGGAATTTTGTTACAGAAGAAATAAAGAAAAAGAAGATGGAATTATAATTTGATGATTGCGATAGTTCATGTTCCATGTTGTAATTGTGATAAATAAATATAATGTATGCAATAGATAACTTCGATTTAACACTTCTTTAACTTATTTATCGCTAAACTTGTATATTTACATACGGGAATTTTCTTAAATATACGGGAATTATACGGGAAATTTATTTCAACTTTTCGTTATACACCCTGATTAGTTTTGACAGTTTAAAATAAAAATAATAAACTTACAAATTCATATATTTTTTTATCTTTAACAACTAAATTGTTTGCGAAATTAATGATTGGTTCAACAAATAATTAACTATGCTTACTGTAATGTCACTAATTTTCTTTAAAATTTATCGTAACCTGTGTAATTTAATTTTAAATATTTATTAGGTTTATCAAATGTTCTTCAATGGTTTCAGTAATATTTATTAGATAATAATTAGATTTTTGTGTTCATCTTTATTTTAGTTTGCCGTCCTAGTACGTACAAAGCAGGCGTAGGCGATGGGCTCTGTGAACCGTGTCCGAAACATTCTAAAGCCCCCGATTACGGATTCAGCGAGTGCCGATGTAATGCTGGTTATTTTCGTTCACCAAAAGACCCCAAAAATATGTCATGTACACGTAAGTTTTTTTCTTTTTTCTCTTCTAAATCTAACGACGATAAGTTACTTTGCATAATACTCATTGCATAGATAAAATAAATTTTCATTTGAATTTTGATTTACTTTGCGTGATTTTTCGCCCTGCCAACAGAACCACCATCAGCGCCACAGAATCTGACAGTGAATTTTGTTGATCAGTCAACTGTGATATTGAGTTGGAGTCCCCCAGAAAAATTAGGCGGACGTACTGATACCATTTATAAGATACAGTGCGATGCGTGTAGTTTAGGCGTTACCTACACACCAAATACAGTAAGTATTTTCTCTCTCTCTATAAGGTTTAACTATTTTTATTAAACCTTTTTTTTTAATCATTTTTATTAACGAAATTTATATCATTATTGAAAAGGATCTTCTGAATGACATTAATATGAAATGAAAATAAATATACTGATTATATGTTTTTACTTTTTGTGTTTGAATTATTATATTCATTTATTTTTTAAGTCAAGTTATACAATCTTATAACAAAAATATTGCAGATTTCTTTCTCCAATCGAAAGTGCAAAATTTAAATTTGATGTTTTGATTATTAAACAATGAATACATATTTAGAAAAGAATTCAATTTGAATTTGTTAAATTTACAGGAAACTTTCAATGATACAAGAGTAACAATAAGTGGTTTAAATGCCGTAACAACGTATCGATTTCAAGTATTTGCTGAAAATGGCGTGAGTCATATAGCGTCAAATGGAACTCCCGAATATTCCGATATTACAGTGACAACAGAAGCTTCTGTACCGAGCAGTGTGTCCAACGTACGTGTACTCTCTGTAAAATCCCAAGAAATTACACTAGCTTGGGATGCGCCGCAAAATAACGACGCTGACTCAGACTTAATCGAATCTTACGAGGTGAGTTTTTCTCGAACCTTTTTTTAGGCAAACTCTTTAAAAAAAACATTCATGCGGTTTTGAAACTATTTTTGTTGATATATGAGTAAAACTTTTTTAAAATTGATAATTTTGTTTTTTAATTTATAGGTACGATATTTTCCGAAGAATGATGTTGATCACAGCAATGCAACAGCTTTATTAACAACAAATCTACAGATAACAGTAACAGGCCTAGAACAAAAAACTGATTACGGTTTACAGGTTCGTGCCAAAACTCAGCACGGTTGGGGCGAATATAGTCCTGTCATTTTCAAAACAACTGGACAAGTACTAGGAACAGGTATGGATGGCATTTACAAATTATTATAAAAATAATAATATAATCGAATAACAATAATTTATTGTAGCTAATAATTTTAAAGTTTTCTATGATTACTAATAATCTAAAATTATGCTTTTGTTTAATTTACGGTTTTATAACAATTTTGCGTATTAAAATAAATATATTTGTATTTAAATGTACTACAAGTATTGCAGTTAAAATCAAAGGTCCGTATTCTCACCTCACTTTTAAAAGTGATTTTTGTGGAAATTGCTTTTTTGATTTTTACTTAAAATTACTTATTAAGCAATTCTAATCAGTTTATTTAAATTTTATAATATTAAATATAAAAAAATATTATCAAAAATAGAAATACTATTTATATTTGATAAGAGATAGAAGTAAAAATGTATTTTAAAGTGAAACATAAAAGCAGTTTTTCATAAATAAAAAAAGTTGGGAAATAATCGTTGAATATTGTTCTAAAATAAAGAACACAAATTTTTAATTCGCTAATTTTTAAAAATTAAATTATAATCAATATAAAAAAAGGATTGCAAAATTGCTAATCTGTTTTTGTTTTGTTGCAAAATATATCGAACTTCACAAAAATATATGTTTGAAGCCGTATAAGTACGCAATATTAATATATTCGAGTTATTTTCGTTCCGTTTAATGTTAAGTTTTCCGTTTCTTTCTGCTGTGCGCATCAGATATATTAGAAGGTAGGTATGAACCGGAGGTAACCGGAATAAAACTCTTGGTTTGTTTCACTAAAAGTATATTTTACTCGACGATCGTCGAGTAAAATATACTTTTAGTGAAACAAACCAAGTGTTTTATTCCGGTTACCTCCGGTTCATACCTACGTTATATTATTAAATCATGTTTCACCAAGTGCCAACCACACAAAGTTTAAATATTAATATTAGAAGGTGGTTAATTTCAACAAAAAAATCGCCAGTTTATGACAAACTATTAAGGAAATTAAATATAATAATTTCCACATTTTAGCAAATTTAATTTTACAGCGTATTAATTTTTTTTTTAAATTATGATTTATAGCATATGTTGGTGGTGATGAAGAGGGTCTAAGATTACGTTTAGTAGCCGGTGGAATAGTAGCAGTCGTAGTACTGTTAGTAGCAATTATTGTACTAACAGTACTATTTCTTCGATCGCGATCGAGTGACGAATGCAATAAAAAACAACCCAGCGATTGTGACACGCTCGAGTATCGTAACGGTGAAGGTAAGAATTCGAATCTAAATTCCATATTCTCTTTATTAACCTATTTTTTGTTTTTGTTTCTATCTGTGCTAAAAATTCATTTATTCAATGTCTAGAATATAGTTTACCTCAATTAAAATTCTCCCGAGATGTTTTTCTAGTTTAAACGTCGAAAGAAATGTGTTTTAATATTAAATTTATCCTAAACCTCAATCGCACCCTTATGCACTAACGCTATTTATTTTTAAAATCTATATTTACTTACACTTTTCTTTCATGCAAATCCAGGATTAGTTGTAACCTACAGTAAGTGTTCTCACAAGCCTTTTTTTTTAATGTAACTTTGAAGAAATTATTTATTCTATTTCATTTTGTTGTACAACAATTCGCTGAAATGCACGTGGTGAATTTAATTTATACAGAAAATCAACAAACCTGCAAATTAGTTATAAATAATTTAAATTTATTTCGTTTTCTTTTTTTTTCTTTAAAACTACCAACAAATTTATTTTTTAAGTTTTGTGAATTTCTTAAAATATATTTTCATTTTAAAATAAATTCAAGATGTAATAATTTTTATGAACTTTTTTACATAACAATATTTATTTGAAACAAAATTATAAATTAAAACCTTACAATTTTTTTTTCATTTCTTGTACATTTAACTGATAATTTATTTTTTTTTAGTAGAAATTGCTTTTTTACATGTCAATTTTTTTTTTTTTTGGAATTTTTATTTTTGTTTTAGTTTAATCAGAATTTGTTATTATAACATATAATTTTTGCACTGTAATTGTAAACCAGAATCAAACTGATAATATTAATATTGTTGTAAATTTAATATCGAATGGCAATTAAATTATTTCTTCTTTGTTCTGAGTGGAATGATAAATATGTTGCATGTTGCTGTTGAATGTTTACATCTGATCTTTTTTTTTATCATTTATTTAATTTTTATTGTTAAAGTTGTATTTGCCTTTTTTTCGTTTCTTATGTTTTTGTGCTTCGTTTTTTTGTTTTTAGTTCATCATAGCTTGGATAATCCTCCAATAGTCACCACGCATACAAATGGTAAATAACTTTTTAGTTGTTCTATGTTTTTGTTTTTGCATGATTAGCCAAAGAAAGTTTATGTACCTATTTTTTGTTTTCATTGAAAAAATATTTTGAAATTAAAAAAGCATGTTACTTTACAAGTAAATTATATAATTTTTTATGCGATTTTAATTGAATTGATTCTCTACAGTGACTACTCCATTATTTACTGCTGTGGGTGGTTCATCTCGTACTTATATTGATCCGCATACATATGAAGATCCAAATCAGGCCGTTCGGGAGTTTGCAAGAGAAATTGATGCCAGTTGCATTACAATTGAAGCTATCATTGGTAAAGACATCTCAAATACAAGATGAAAAATTCGAATAAGTAATTAAAAATGAATATGATTTGTAGGTGGTGGCGAATTTGGTGATGTTTGTCGTGGCAAATTAAAATTACCCGGTTCTGGTTTGCAAGATATCGATGTCGCTATTAAAACATTGAAAGCTGGTTCATTAGATAAGGCCCGAAATGATTTCCTAACCGAAGCTTCGATTATGGGACAGTTTGAGCATCCGAATGTTATCTTCCTGCAGGGCGTTGTTACCAAGAGCAATCCAGTTATGATTATTACTGAATATATGGAAAATGGATCGTTGGACACATTCTTAAGGGTAAGATTTCAATTAATTTTCTATTAGCTTCAAACCGTTATATTTTTTGTTCTGGTTCAATTGAAAAAAATATATACCGATACTGTTCCGGTTTTCGTTCTAGCAAAAATAACAGTTTTTTTTTCGTTTTTTGGCTCAGTTTCGAATGATTAATTTTTAAATTTTTTCAAAGTTTTGATTTGTATTAAAAACTTATTTTCTAACAAAACTTAGAACATTTTGTTTCTACTTTTATAATAAGAATATTACAAAAATTGATACAATAATATAATATGAATAATAATAATTATTAATTAATTAAAGGTATAATAATTAATATATATGATAATAAGATAACATATGTTAATGTAACAAATTCTTATATACAGGATTTTTATTTATTTATAATTAGAAAAAATGAAAATTTTCTCTTAATTATTAAAATATTATCCAATGCATTTTCATTTAAACTATTTAAAAATTATTAAAAGCAAAGTTATTATCAAAAAATACACCTTCCTCAAAGTGATCTGTAGTTTTATTTTCAATTTTAATAACTGAGAATTCATCCACAGAATAAGACAAAAAATAAAAAAAAATTTAACATGTGTCGAATCGAAATAAACCGATATTTTTTTTTCCGGTTTATTTTCGGTTTAGTTACGTTTGATGTGTAATTGAGAATTTTTGCATAATGTACGTTTTTTCAGAATTGCATAATTATTAAAAAATTGATGTTGATAATTATATTTTTAAACTTAAAAGTAACTTTGTTAATTTCAGGCAAATGATGGCAAATTCCAAGTGTTACAATTAGTGGGTATGTTACGTGGAATTGCATCCGGTATGCAATATCTTTCCGATATGAATTATGTGCATCGTGATTTAGCGGCACGTAATGTTTTGGTTAATTCACAACTTGTTTGTAAGATTGCTGATTTTGGTCTCAGTAGAGAGATTGAAAGCACCACTGAAGGTGCATACACCACTAGGGTAAGATAAATTTCCTATTTGAAAATAGCCAATATTCGAATATTTTTAATAAATTTATTTGCTTGGAATTAGGGCGGTAAGATTCCTGTAAGATGGACAGCACCTGAAGCGATAGCATTCCGTAAATTTACGTCCGCATCAGACGTGTGGTCCATGGGTATCGTATGTTGGGAAGTGATGAGCTATGGTGAACGTCCATATTGGAATTGGAGCAACCAGGACGTTATTAAGAGTATAGAAAAGGGTTACAGGTAAGGAATTTAACTTTATTTAGTAATCATATTTAAAACAATTGGTTTACAACTTTACACAATTAAAATTTCGCTACATATTTTCGTTAATGTTTGTTTAAAATTGTTTTATATACACTACATTGTACATTTATTCAGTTTAACTGTGTAAACTTGACATAGTAGACAGCAAATCGAAATATTGAAATAAGAAGCTTTTACTAACTATAACACTCAACTTACGATCGAATAAAGATTAATTTTTAAAATGTAAGAGCATGTAAATTTTAGATACTTAAATTTTTACATACGTAAAGTCAGTTGAACTACACTAATAAAAGTTAAACTGTGCACATTTATTCGAATTCAAGTACCTTAGTTGTCTCATTAGAAAATGTGGTTTCGTAAGCTTATATGCACTTTGCCATAATACTACAGACAAATCACTTTTGTTTTGGACGAGATAACAGAATTACCTGTATTGGAAACATTATAAAGTTAAACTTAATTTTTGAATAAGAGCAAACAATAGCTGTGTTTTTTTTACCGAAAAACTTAGCTCAGAACAGTAGATATCAGTAACCTTGAAATAATAACAGTTTTATTTATCGTCTCGTAACTGAGTTCGAAGTGAGTGAATTGCTTGCCCCTTTCCGATACTGAGTTGCATATTTAGCTAGTGCTTAGCTGACAATGAGATTCAAGTGAGCGCACATGCGCAATTACTAGTTTAAAATTTGATAACGTGTTCGATACTTGGTTGACATTTATATTTGAATATTTTATTTTGAAATCAAACAATAGATATCCGGCGAGCTGCAATAAATTATCAACGCAAACAACCCAAATACATCTAATATTTTAAGTTATATCATATGTGGAACTTAGATTTTAAACGTCATTTTCAAATAAACTGTTTTATTTATCAATACAACTCACTCAGCAAAACTCAGCTCAGCTCAGCTCATTTAAAAGATTTACTGATCTGAGTGGAATGTAAAAAAACACAGCTATTGAATATTTATATAAAATAATTTTATTATTAAATTAAAATGATATTTAGACAAAATAAAAATAAATGAGATTAATTTTTGAATAGATTGCCAGCTCCAATGGACTGTCCAGAAGCCATCTACCAGCTAATGCTCGATTGTTGGCAGAAAGAACGTACTCATCGGCCGACATTTGCTTCAATTGTAAAAACACTCGATAAATTAATTCGAGTGCCAGAAACATTACGAAAAATCGCTCAAAATCGGTAAGTTCTTATCTGATTAACTTTTTACTATACGCAACATCAACACACACTTTTACATTCATTCTTTAGCTCTTCTATAAATATTTTAATTTTTCTTTTTCTGCATTTTATTAGTCTATTTAATATTATTCACTGTTGTATGAATGTTCAAATAATCAAATAATAATTATGTTTACCATAGATAATATTATATGTTATTAACAATTTACTATTCTATAAGAAATTAGGAAAAAAAAAACAAAAAACCTTGAAATATTTGAATCATTAATAGTGGAGATAAAATTAGATTTAATAAATATGATTGCATGAATTTTTACTTTCTAAATATTTTTATAATTATAGTTATGAAATTATTGATCTACTTATGTTTATGTTTATCTTTAATTTCGTTTGATTTATTTATTTTTATTTTACCAATTTAAAATTTTAGGCGGCCACCTCCGCTGAATCCATATATGTGGCAAAGGACCGAATTTGGTCTAGCGCCATTTCAAAACATACAAGACATACCACTCTCAGAATTATCACAAATGATACACGCTGAAAATTTCCAGCCTAATATGCCTCTGTCTGTTAATCATTGGCAATTAGGCCACGGTACACCCTCAAAAAGTCACGATCAAAGATCACAACAAATCTATTCAATACCAGAATCATATTTACCACCGGCACTATCAAATAACTGGTCACAAAACGCGTATCAGCGCTTACAAAGCGAATTCGAATTGAAGCAACAAGTTAATAATTTTTTGCTAACTAATCAGTGGGCGAATGATATGTGCAGAGGCCCGCAAAATCTTTGGCCAATTAATAATTTATCGATCGAACGACGTTATTCGAATTCTAGTCAAATGAATGATTTTCTTGACCGAGTGAATATTGATAATAGCGATGGTTGTGTATCGAGCGGTGATAATTCTGAACAGTGGTATCCAAACGATGAAACAAACGAACGTCACACACCACATGACCAATGGTCGGATAATCAGCAGCACTCAAATGGCGGGGCTTGGGTTACTTTTAACCAACTGTAAATATTGCTTTCGCATTGTGCCTGCTTTTTGAGTTTTTCGTTTTGCTTTTAAGGTATTATTTTCACGCTTTGTTTTATTTTGTTTTGTTGCTTTTTGTGTGAATATTTCAATTATATTTCAATCTTTGCACTGTTTTGTTTTTAATTAAATTTTTGGTGTTGGAACTTTATGCTTTTTATTAATATTTTGCATCTTGAAATATTGACACATTATGATAATATATTAGCCGATTCGCACATTTTTCTTTGTATATATATACACAATCATATTTTTATTTTGCAAATAACCACTTTACACCTAATTTTATTTTGCAAATGCTTGACTCACATTAACAATAACAAAATAATCAAAAAACACAAAATAATATCCATGATTTTTTACAGCTAAATCAAATAAATATTATTGGAATATTTTTCTGACTTGTGTTAATAGATTTGAAGTTTGTTTTTTTTCATTACTAATAATAGTAATAATAATTATTAGAAGTTTCTTAAATTATTATTTATTATATCATTAAGTTATTTTAAATGTTATGAAAATATAAAAAAAAACGTTCAATACAATAAAAAAAATAATTATAACAACAATCCAATGTTATAACAATAATGTATTTTAAATCTATTAAACAGAAAAATATTGTTTTCAATGCTAATTTTTAAAGAACTCTTAAATACTATTTCGAAATTTGCAATATAAATGTTATTCGGAATTCTTTTAAGAAACTTCATATTGTTTAAACAACTAACAAGTATAAATGGAAATTTAAAACGCTAATAAACCCCGTTTTAGATCGACCAATCCATTGGCAGCTGATGCACCCGATTTAACGAGTTTCACCAGTGTCGAAGAATGGCTCAATTCGATCAAAATGGCGCGCTACTTGGAGAACTTCCACGCAGGCGGCATCAATACGATGGACACCGTCGTAAATCTAACCGTAAAAGAACTGACAGAACTGGGTATCACCCTAGTCGGTCATCAGAAGAAGATCATGAACAGTGTGCAAAATATTCGTGCTCAAATTAGGGTAAATGGTCCGGAAGGATTTTTAGTGTGAATTTGAAAGCGGAAAAAACACGAAATTATTAGTGGTAATTTCCCAAATTACAATTTGAAAAACTCGCTTCAGTTTTGGGGAGAAATGTGATACGATGAAAAACAGTGAGATTTGTTATTATAACCCCCGTGGCAGCTCCTAGTTTCGTGTTTTTCGAACAGATTGCTTTCGAAATTTTAACGCAAAAGTTACTTAATATATTTATAGTGATAAACTGACTTCTTGTTTTATTTTTATTATTTGTTGAACTTTTGAAAAGTGATTTTTATTTTAAAACTTACAAAATTATTGGTTATGTTCGACCAAGTTTCGTTTCAATTGACAATTGAACTTAATTTTATAAATCTATGTGATTATATATTATACTTAAATACGGACTAATATTTAGCCTAATCAAAAATGGACTCGGGAGAAACAAACTGATACTTACATTCAAAATATTTATTGTAACGGTAAGTGATTCGGTTATTTTTTCATTCACTACATGACCTCTTCAATACTAGATAATGTTATTAAGGAGTTTTAATGTGACAGGAATTTAAAAATAAAAAAAATACTATTACTATTTATATTTTATAAAATATTCAAATTTAACAAAATAAATCTATCAGTGCTGGACTCTTGAAATCAAAATTAAATATTTAATTGTTTATTTACGTTTCGTTAGAACTGCCAATCAAATGTATCTAATCTAATTTTTAATTACGTGATTTGGTAGTGAAAAGGTTGGGAAAAAATTATTTTAATTCATTTTTCAAATATTTAAATTTTTTAAGGAGTTTTAATATGACAGGAATTTAAAAATAAAAAAATACCATTATTATTTATATTTTATAAAATATTCAAATTTAACAAAATAAATCTATTAGTGATGCTCTTGAAATCAAAATCAAATATTTAATTGTTTACGTTTCGTTAGAACTGCCTATCAAATGTATCTAACCTAATTATTAATTACGTGATTTGGTAGTGAAAAGGTTAAAAAAAAAATATTTTTATTTATTTTTCAAATATTTAAATTTTTTATTTCATAATTAAACGATTACATTTGTATATAATTAATAACAAAATTATTTTTCATGTTCATTTATTTTATTAAAAAAAAAATTGTAAAATTATTATTTATTTTCGTTTTCAAAAAATGTGTGTTAGCATTTGTCGTATACAATATAATAGTTTGAATGTTTAAAATTGTCAAAACTATTACTCGTTAAACTATAAGATAACTTGAGATTTTATGCCAAATGTTTTTCAAACACAAATTATTTTTTTATGTTTCCATTCTGTAATTAATATCTTGTATTTGTTTTCCTTAAACATTTGCATTTCCATCTCAAGTATCAGATTTTTTTATATATATATAGTTATTTAAATTTTAGGTAAGTGACTGCCATTTTTTATACATATATACATAGAAAATTATTTGAACTTAATTAACTTCTGTATTTATTTTCCTTTATAAACAAGTTAATTTTATTTTGTATATCTTGATAAATAAATCTTAATTTCTATTATTTTTTTGTTTTGTTTTTTTTTTAAAATTTTCTATTATTTGATAACGAAAATACAAATAAATTATGTACCGATAGCCTCAATTCGAAACACCAAATGGAATATATAATTTTGCATTTATTTACGCAAAACAGTATATCTGGCTGAAAAAAAATAATCAAATTACTTCAGTGTATAATAAAAATAAATTAGAATTATACTTTTAAACATATCAGTGTTGTCGAAAACATAAAAATAATAAAAAAAAATAATAAAAAATTAATTGACGGTATAGTTAAATATAATTATGTGTATTTCAAAGACAAACTGTCCGTTTTAGCAGATCATGTTAAAGTCAGATATGTCTATAAGACTGTAACTTTATATTTTAGTTGATACTATAATTTCGTCACATTCACTAGAGAAAATTCAAAATTTTTCTATTTATTGCTTTATAATTATTACTACTGTACAAAATTAGATGTGATACTTATCGATTAAAAACTGGAAAAATTGGTGTTGAAAATATTTAATCTAACTTTTTGTTCTATTTGTAAATTTTTATTGTTTAGTTAAAAATTAACTTTGCTTAGTGAATGTGACAGCGACACAATTCTAAAATGCTTCATGAACAGTATTCTTAACTAATAATACTTAATAATAATAACAAAATGTTATATTTGTAATATTTCCATTTTTACAGCGAAATGATGTATATTTGTTTATAATATGTTTGAGGAAATAAATACGTAAATAACTAAACAAAATAACAATAAAAATCATAAACAAACTAAAACTAGTACACAATTGTCTAGACGTCTTGAGTATGCGCAGAATGGAACAAATTGATTTATCAATAATTATTTAATATTTATAATATATATATATTTATTATTTTTTTTAAATATAAAATACATCGAAAATATGCATATTAAATAAATAAATATTCCTCAAATATTTTATAAAATACTTATTATTTTCTATTTAAAAATAAAGTATAATTTCTGTTTTTATATTATATAAATATATGAAGAGTACTTGAAGTAAATAAGCCTATGAATAGCAATAAATAAGTGTTTATAAAATTATATGAAAGAATAATTCATTTTGTTTCTGAATTAAATGTGCGCATTTCATTTTCAACGAGAGATATTAGTAAAAACTATAATTAAAATATAGTTATTAAATACAAAAGAAAAAAAAATATGCCAATGTATTCTGTGAATATTTCGCTCAACATTTAAGCTAAATAAACAAATGAATTAATACCACATAAATAACACCGAAAATATAAAAAAAAAATTAATTATAAATAATGAATTATAAAATATTACTTGTTTCGTTTAAAATATGGCATTTGAAGTGTTAGATAATCGTATTTTACTTACAAAATTAACAGATTATACATTATAATTCATTTTGTTATTTGTTAATTTTATAAAATAAATTTAATATATGTATTAAAATATCTAACATTTTGGATGTGATATAAAATATTATATAAGAAAAACAGCAGGTATAATAAAATCAAAATTGAAACATTTGTAATAAAATAAAAATGAGACTTATATTTCGTTTTTATTTTACAGTTATTGACCAGATAGCAGAGCTGGGCAGTACTTAAATATTTTGATACTTAAGTAGGTACTTATTTAAATACTTACAATGTATTATTTAATATTTTGGATATTAGGTACTAAATACTAAATAATTTAAGTACTTTTCACAAAATTATTGAAAAATCTTATTTTCAAAATATTGAAATATTTAGATGTGAAATTAATTTTTGTAACATATACGTATATTTGCTTTGTGTTTATTTAATTGATTTACATTTGCAGTTATTGATAATTTTATAATATTATTTTGAAAGTATTTACTTGTACTTACAATGAAAGATTTAATACTTGCCCATAAGTTTTTTAAGAATGATACTTGCCCAGATTTGCTAGAAAGAGCTTATAATTTAAATAATGTAATTGAAGGTATAAAAAATACAAATGCTTCTATAGCAATGTTTTAATAAAAAAAAAAAAAAAATTAAAACATATATTTAGATGTAAACAAATAAACGAATAATAGATACACCAGAAAGAGAGAAAAACAAAATAAGCGAATGTCAAAAATAATAATAATCAACAATCATTTTGTTCTTGAAATCCGCTTAATATTCTTCCATCCAGAAAGACATAATTTTGTACTTAAATTAGTTAAGAATTGTTAAAAAACTCAAGCGGAATATTACTTTATAAAATTAGTAAAGTTTGCAAGAAGAAAATGGTTGTTGATCGTATCTTTTTTTTTCTACTTTCAGTATAAAAATTGCATTGTAAGATAAATGCCATTATATTATATGAAATATTAATGAAAGAGTTTCTTCTTTATTGCATAAAATTTGTGCGAAAATATTGATATTGAAATATTTAAGTAATCATTTACTTTTCATTATAATTTATTTTGAAAAATGCATATATTATAAAATGTTAATATTTTCGTATAAATTATTTAAAAAAGCCTAAATGACTGTTGTATGAATGTTTGTGTGTTATTTTGCCTCAATGTTTCTCAAAAATTATTGGTCAAAATACCAACAATGTTCTGAAAGTTTTAAAAAATGATATTTATTATAACCTTAAAAATAAATATTGAAAATGACATTTTATGCGCGATAAATTTATATTGACAATCAAACACATCTTTGAGAAACACATTAACATATATTTAATTATCAAATTGATTTTTTTTCGGAACACTGTTGATACTTGCTATTAATACGTTATTTTATTTAATATTTCAAAAATTTCTAAGTATGTGTGTGTATAAAGTCTGTAAGATATTTGTAAAGAAATGAATATTAATAATTAATTATAAAAATATTAGCTTCATATTGCAATATTTTTAAATGTATATAACCCCCCACTTTTACACTATTCCTCATAAACTCCTAATAGTCCAGTCAAAATAGGAAAAATAGAGGAACTAAAAATACTAGTTCCAATTTTTTCAGGAATGTGTAGGGGGGGGGGTCCCCTGAACAAGAACAATTTTGCCCTAAAATGAACGAATGAGGATTTAGAAGACAAAAATATACGAAAAACATGAGTAAAAAACAATTTTTTTGAAAATTAACACTTTTCCGGAGCCGGTAGCACGAAAACGGTCCAGTTTTTCGTAAAAATGTATATAACCAAACTTGTAGCAAATTTAATAAGCTTTCATTTTATACTGAAGAACTTTTTTACTGCAACGCACCGTTTTCGAGTTATAAGCGAAAAACTGAAAAATGGAACATTTAAAGCCCCCCCGCCCCTCCCAACGGCACCGGGATTTGTAGGGACTTTATTTTTTCTTGTTCAGGGGACCCTCCCCTACACATTCCTGAAAAATTTAGAACTAGTATTTTTAGTTCCTCTATTTGCTAATTTTTGGTCTAGATTGACTGGACTATAATAAAGTAACAAATACATGACAAGAGCATTTGCTCTTTGCAGGTAAATGGCGAGAATATTTTCTGCCGCTTTTAAGGGTATCAAATAAAATATTATAAAAAATACATGTGTGTTTTATTCTAGTCTCCCATTTTTTTCTAAATATCAGACGAATTCCAATATTATAATTTACCAGTTTACTAGTAAAAATTAGTTCACCCCAAACCGCCAGAGGGCGCCACACATTTTTTTTTTTTTTACTAGCTTTACTGACACATTTGTGCCGCTCTCTGGCAGTTTGGCGTAAGAAAAGCCTAGGGCAACCAGTTTAACATTGATGCATTGCGGGAATAAATAAGCTAAGCTTTTTTTACCGAAATTGTGTTATAAAAACAAGAAATGAAAAATTTGTGTCAAGAAAACAGGAAATGAAAAATTTGTGTCAGGTAAACTAGCGTGTATTGCAAACGATCATGTTATCCTGATAGTTTTTTTGATTTACCAGCTTACTAGTAAAAATTAGTTCACCCCAAACCGCCAGAGAGCGCCACAAATCTGTCAGTGAGCTAGTAAAAATTTGTGGCGCCCTCTGGCGGTTTGGGGTGAACTAATTTTTACTAGTAAGCTGGTAAATCAAAAAAACTATCAGGATAACATGATTGTTTGCAATACACAATAGTTTTCCTGCCACAAAAGCCAAGGGCTACCAGTTTAACATCGATGCATTGCGGGAATGTATATAAACTAAGCTTTTTTAACAAAATTGTGTCAGGAAAACAAGAAATGAAAAATTTCTGTCAAAAAACAAGAAATGAAAAATTTTTGTCAGAAAAACTAGTGTGTATTGCAAAAGATCATGTTATCCTGATATTTTTTTTTATTTTTTCGCAAGAAATGAAAAATTTGTAGCAAGCAATGATTAGATTTTTTATAAAACATGTTTTCCTGTTTGTTTTTTCAAGGAGAGCATGTATTTTTTCAGGAGACAATGAATTACGCACAAATTTGTTAACTTTTTATCACAGTTTTGGGGGTTGGCTTAATTAATAAGGGGGTGTTCTAAGTGGTTAATTTTTGGATATGTTGTAGTACGGCCATAATTGACCGGTATTTGTAAAACGCGGAAAATTTTGTTATTTTTGCGAAATTCCCAGCCGTTTTCGAGAAATTCGCGATTAAAGATTTTTTTTGCAAACATTAATAATTAATAGCCAAGGGTTCGTAAAAATGTATCAAAATGTATCATAATGTATCAAAATGTATATTTCAATCCCAACCCCGAACGACCACTCTTCGCTTAATTAATTTATTAATGTTTGCAAAAAAAAATCTAATGATTTTTTTTTTGCGGTCGCTTCCCGTCAATAAATTGCACATTTGAAGTGCGATGAATTGCTGCATTACCAATGAAAAACCATTCCAGTGTAAAATTTCTCAATACACAATTTCACACTGAAATGGTTTTGCACTGATAAACAGTGAATCACGGGCGCCATTTTGTTTTTTATGAAACGTCAATTTTTTAAAATAAAGACCAAAATAACGTTTTTTCGAATCCCCAAACCGTTTCCTTCTATGTTTTTTCATTTGCGAATAAAAAAATTCCAAACTTTGCCAACTTTTAAGTCATTTAGATGAGAACCTCCCCTTATGGAAGCAGAAAGATTAACATTTCAAGAATCTATTAAAAAAAAATTATTGTACATAATGTATCAAAATGTATCATCAGTGGCGCAACCAAGGGGGGGGGGGGGGCAGCCGTTTGCAAATTACTCGCAATTTTAGTTTTTGAATTTTTACACACAAATTTGTTTAACTTTTTCTCATAGTTTTGGGGGTTGGCTTAATTAATAAGGGGGTGTTCTAAGTTGTTGATTTTTGGATATGTTTTAATACGTACCTGGTTTAGTAAAACAAGCCCTCAAATTTTATCTAGCTTGCTGACACTTTTGTGGCGCCCTCTGGCAGTTTGGGGTGAACTAATTTTTACTAGTTTAACTAGTAAAAATTAGTTTACTCCAAACCACCAGAGGACGTCACAAATTTTTACTAGCTCACAGATAAATTTGTGGGTGTGGCGTAAAACTTTTCTGACATAAACAAGAATATTGTAAAATATTTTGTAAAAATATATGGAAAAAGAAGTAAAAAAATAAATAAAACAATAATATGGTGTAATATACCGCATATATTTATAATGTACATTCATGTATTACATTATTTTTATTGTGGTTACATTTAACTTTTTACGTAAACTGTACTCACTCAATCAGTAACTGCTATAACCATCCATTCCGAAAACCAAAATTAAATGCATTAAATTGGTTTTCCAGAACTGTCACACTCAAAAACATGGAATGTAACTAACCTTTTTTTTTTTAATAATATTACTTGTCATCAAAAATATAAGTGTTTCTTAGTCATATATAGTTGTTGTATAGCATTCTAGCTTTTTGCAATGATTGGAATATTTATAACCAATAAATGTCAACAAATAAAAACATATCCTAACTAATCATTATTTTTCATATCAAATAACTTAATGAGAAAAAATTAACCAACAAACAATTTTCATAAAGAGTTCTCTTTTTTTTGTATATAAGTTGTGTTAGTAGAATATAGATTTACATTTTTTTATTTTGTTCTCAGGCGAAAAATCAAGCGCATTTTTTAAGTTTTTATTTTACTTTACACACGATTAGTGACAAATAGTGCGACTTAACATTTACTAAAAACCTAATTCATATAGCACGATCATTTTAGTTTCTTTTTTTTTCTGTTACAATCACAGCAACTACGATCTAATGGCAATCTGTTGGTCTTTGCACGCAAGTTGCAATAAACTTATTGCATTTTTTTTATATATTTCTTATATATTCCGATTTATGATTATATGCTATACAGAATTATTTTTATTTTTCCTTTAAGTTAGTTCATTCTGAAAGTACCACGAAATAATCAATTTGATTATTTTGTTTACACAACAAAGCATCATTTTACAAAATAATATAATTGTTTAATTTTGAATGTTGATTAGTTAAAATGGGCTGTGATACTAATAGTTTACAGAATGAACTATTATGTTTTTTTAAATGTACATGTTTAAACGATAAGCATTCGATTTAATGTTAAATTCGAGTATATCTTACGATTAGATAAATATTTGCACCATAGACATATGTTTAAACTTCATCTTTCACGTACATTTTCAACACAAGTTTTATGAGAAGATGAAAAACAATGCGTAAAGTGTTTTACACGAATGTATATCGTTTAACTGTCTATATTATTTCGAAACAATAAAAGCGCAACTTGCACACAAAAGCCTGTTTATAAACCCTAAAAACATCATTATTACATTTATTTAATAGAAATATATATTATTACAATAATAACATTATCATTATTATTATTATTATTATTATTATTATTAAGTACCCAACCTTTAAAAATAGTAAAAGAAAAAGTTTAAAATCTAGAAAATAATATTAAAAATATACAAACATTAGCTGCGTTTAGACAAAATACCAAAATATTTACACCCGAAATTGGGACATAAGTGAAGTGTGTGTGTGTGTGTGTTGAAAATGTTTTATTTTTCGTGTCCTGTGTGTGTGTGTACGTGTAGAAGTGTGTTTGTTTGTGCGAAAAAAGTTCAACTTTTTTTGTTTGTTAGGGAAAATGGCGGCATTTATTACTAAAGCTACGAATTAGATGATAGATTAAGGACATATTTCACAAGGGGTGCACAAGGCAAATTAGTTTTAGGGCAGTTATCGACTTTTGAACCCTCAACTCTAGCTGCACTACGTTCCTTACTGTTAAGGCTGAATATCCTGTCTTTTTTTTGCATTTATTAGTTTTACGTTATAAACAGTTTGTTGACACTTTCATTATGTAAATGCAAGATTATAGTATTATTTTTATTTAAGTAGAAATCTAATAAATACACTGGAGTAAAAAAGAATTCATAAAATACTTTTAATAAAACAAAAAATATTTTAATACTCTGTCGACAAAGATTCAATAGAAAATACTGATTTCCAAATCCACAATCATAAATATTAATAATACGAATTAAAATGGCAGTAAAATATAAATTAATATTTATAAAATAAAATCGTAATCCCTATTTGTATACAATAACGTTTTTTTTTTTAATATATATTTATATTTTTTTTTCGTAAAATTTTATGGCTGGACAAATTTAACAATAATCCGAGAAGCATTATTCGTAGAAGCGAATAAGTCGATAACTGATAAATGCGTGTTGCGAAATTTCTTTTTGTTTTTTTTAGATATTTAGGATAGGAGGGTTGGTACGATTTGACAGTGAAAATGGTGAAAAGAGGGAGGGAACTTTCATATAAGTACAGATAGTGTTCCTTTTTTTTTATCGTATAGCTACAATATGGACGATTAAATTTATTGATGATCGGATATTCTAAAAACCGATCGTCTGAATAGAAAACTTTCTAAAAACAAAAAGAGAATAAAGTTGATCCCTAGAAACGATACTATATAAATCACTACATATCTTATACAAATAATAAATAATCGAAAAAAATTATTAATTAACAACTATTTTTATGGATTACTGTAAATCTATAGATAAAAATATATAGATATGTTCAATATAAAACAGCTACGTAGTAAAAAAATAAAATTATACACATATTTCTTCATCTATACCGTCCAATAAATTTTTTTGATTGTTTGCTAATAGTAATTATTGGGAGCTTGAATCTTCACACTTACAAATAGCGTCTACTTTTCGTTCTAGAATTAATTTGAAAGTTTAGCCAAAACATATTCAAAGAGAAATCAAAGTGAAATAAAAGTTAAAAATAAAAGCGCGCGTTATTTCCATGGGATCAACTTTAGTTTCTTTTTTTTCTTTATCTCCTTAAAACTGTCGCGAACGTACCGCGCGCTGCGCGTGTTTACAGCGCACCTTACATGGTGCTGTTGTCCCATTCGAGCTGACTGACGTTCTGATAGTCGTGACGGCGTCGCGAAGAGCGCTGTTGACGTGCACCGGCGCCGGCACCGGTACGCTCCTCATCTTCATCGGACGAATCGCCCACTTGACATTCACCATCGCCAGCCTCATCATCGTCCGTAGACGAATCGCTGTCGCTGTGCTCCGAATCGGAATATTCTTCGCCGGCTGCACCTTGCAATTTACGCTCAGCAGTCTGGAATAGTAGTTATTATACACATATATATATATATATATATATATATATATATATATATATATATATATATATATATATATATACTGGGTGTCCCATTTTAATCCGCCACCTGCAATAACTTTAAAATCGTGCATCGGACAAAAAAATGTTTCGGATAAAAAGTAAATGATTTCGAGGGGGACATCTGATGCAGAGACCCTTGCCCCCTCCGGACCCCCTGTGGGGCGGGAAAGGGGGGCAACTTTGAAATCTTAAATGGAACACCCTATTTTTTATTCTAGATTCTGATAGGCCATTAAAAAGTATGTAATTTTTATTTTGAGACTTTTTGTTTATCTTTGATAGATGGCGCTGCAAACAGCATTTTTTTCTCAGTTTATCAGTTTTCAATTTGAAAAAAAAGGTGTAACTAAGTACGATATTCAAGTTCTTTTTAGTTCTTTGGGAAGAGGGGGGGGGGGCAAGGGTCACTGAATCAGATATCCCCTCGAAACCATTAACTTAAAGTTATACCCCTCGAAACCATTAACTTAAAGTTAATGGTTTCGAGGAAGATATTTGATGCAGTGACCCTTGCCCCCCCCTCTTCTCAAAGAACTGAAAAAATCTTGAATATCGTACTTAGTTACACTTTTTTTTTCAAATTGAAGATTGATAAACTGAGAAAAAAAATGCTGTTTGCAGCGCCATCTATCAAAGATAAACAAAAAGTCTTAAAATAAAATTTACATACTTTTTAATGGCCTATCAGAATCTACAATAAAAAATAGGGTGTTCCATTTAAGATTTCAAAGTTGCCCCCCTTTCTCGCCCCCCAGGGGGTCCAGAGGGGGCAAGGGTCTCTGCATCAGATGTCCCCCTTGAAACCATTTACTTTTTATCCGAAAAATTTTTTTGTCCGATGCACGATTTTAAAGTTATTGCAGGTGGCGGATTAAAATGGGACACCCAGTATATATATATATATATATATATATATATATATATATATATATATATATATATATATATATATGTATATATATCATGTGGAAGAAATTAAAAAACACGACATGAATAAAAGTAAAAATAAATCATTTAAAATTGGAATTGATATAAGCTTATTAAATGATATTAAAAAAAACCGAAAACTGGCCAACGGGCATAATAATAAATAAATATCAATTTTTTCGAGTCTTCCGGAAAAATAATGATCAACAACCAAAAACATAAGAACAATAACACTCTGAACTTATTAAAATAAACATGCAATCATTAAATAACAAAGTAACAGTAATGAATACATTTTTAACAGAAAATAATTATATAGATATTACTTTTATGACTGAACACTGGCTAAATGCTAATCAAATGCACACAATATATTTTCCAAATTATAATATGCCTGGTTTCTTTTGTAGGAAAGACATGATACATGGGGGAGTACTCATTCTCGTAAAAAAAGAAATTAAATGTGAAGAAATAGTTGAAATAAAAAATTTAAGTATAGAAAAACACATAGAAATAGTAGGAATTCGAAATAAGTGTGGTGTTTTTGTGAATATATATAGATCCCCAAACGGTAACGTAGAAATATTCATGGAACACATAAAAAAAGCATTACTACTTTTGTATAATAAATACATAAATTATAACATATATTTTGCAGAAGATTTCAATATTGATTTCTTGACAAATTCTACTGAAAAACATAGTATAGAGAACTTAATGCTGTCATCATTGGGATTGGCAATTACTTTTAAGGAACCATCTCGAATTACAGACAATTCAAAAACTTACATAGATAACATTTTTACAAACATCTCGAGTAATAAATTTACACAAAAGACTAAAAACATTCACATAGCTAATCATTCAGCACAATTTATGAATGTACAAGTAGATGAGCGCAATATTAAAAACAATGCAAATATTCATGGCAGAGAAATAAATAACAAAAATTTAGAAAAACTAAAACTTTCAATTAAAAATTTTAACTGGAACAATATAACACAAGAGAATGATTCAAAAGTAGCTTTCTCTAATTTCCATGACACTTTATTACAAATGATAAATTGGTGTTTACCATATAGAAAGAAAAAGTTAAATCCACATAAAAAACTAAATTTTTGGGATGACGATATCATAAACATGCACAATAAACTAAATGCTCTAGCAACAATATTTACAGTTAAACAGGATGAAATATCTCTAAAAGCATATAATTGTTACAAAAAAATATACCACGATAAACTAAATGCAGCTAAAAAACGTAACAATAACAGATTAATACAAAAATCCGCAAATAAAACAAAAGGAAACTGGTCGATTATAAATTCAGAAATAAAAAGTAAGAAAAATAGTAAATCAGATTGTGAAACAGACATAACAGCTCACACGTTTAATGAATATTTTTCTAGCATTGGAGAAAATCTGTCAAATTCATTAAAACATAGTAAAAATTCATCTATGGATTACATTAAAAACCTAAACACAAACTCTGCATTTCTTTCAGAAATTTCACCAGAAATTATTGTAAAAATAATAACAAATTTAAAAAAGTAAAACACTGAAGATATTTACGGTGTTTCAACTGCAATAATAAAAGAATTAAAAGAGGAAATAGCAATACCTCTCGCAATCGTACTAAACAAATGCATACAAGACGGATACTTCCCCGAAGACCTATGTCGATCCTACCAGCACTTTCAAAGATTTTTGAATGTATAATTAAAGACAACGTAGTATCTTTTTTTGAAAAAAACAATTTCTTTATAAATAATCAATTTGGCTACAGAAAAAAGAAATCCACAACTACAGCACTTTTACAAGTAGTTCAAATTATAAGTGAGGCTTTTGATAATCATAAATCGGCAGAAATTATGTGTTGTGATTTAAGCAAAGCATTCGATACCGTTAATCATGATATATTGATTGCAAAATTAGAATATTATGGAATTAGAGGTATTTATAAAAATTTATTTATTTCTTTTCTAACTAATAGAACAGCGTGTCTACTGGAACAAAGAAAATTCTGAAGACGCAATAAATCGGTGCGGTATTCCACAAGGTTCTATACTAGGACCTTATCTATTCATAATCTACATAAACGATATATTAGTTAATGTAGCACATCACCATGCCATCTTATATGCGGATGATACCTCTTATTTAACAGTTGGAGAAAACACTGATCAAATAGAAGCGACATCAAAATAAATATTGGAAGATGCAGGCAACTGGTTCAGTGCCAACAAATTGCATATAAATAGCTCTAAGACACACAAAATTTTAACGACAACGAAATCTCAAACAACCGAGCAACAAAGGAAATTAAATTTTTTAGGCATCATCTTCAACAATAAACTAAATTGGAGGGACCACATCATCAACATAAGTAAAAAACTGTCAGCAGCTACTTACACCATAAGAATAATGAAACACACTGCCTCTAATGAGACAGCAAAAACCGCATATTTCGCTAATTTCCATAGCGTAATGACCTACGGGATCTTAATTTGGGGCGACACTTCAGAAGCAACCACAATATTTATATTACAAAAGAAAGCTATAAGAACACTATGTCAATTACAATATTCAACCAGTTGTAGAAACTTTTTTAAAACTGAAAAAATTATGACTCTACCTTGCGTGTATATCTATCAGTGCTTGAAGTATGTCCATTCGAACAAAGACAAATTCTTTAAAAACGGCGATTTCCATCGGTACAATACTCGACAAAAAAATAATTTTCACCTACCACATCACAGATTAAACAAAACCCAACAAGAAATAGATTACTGGGGCGTTCATCTGTATAATAAATTACCAGAAATTATAAAAACACTGCCACCAAATAAATTTTCAAATTGGATAAAAAAATTACTACTGAATGAGTGCTTTTATTCCATAGAAGAATATTTAATGTACATATTCTGAATTTGTAAAGATATTTTATATATTTTTTACACATTGTGAGTAAATATCTGATATTATTATTTTATTTTATTCTATATGTATTATATCAAAATTATGACTTGTTTATTGTATGCTAGTGCAAGAACTAATAAAATATTATATATATATATATATATATATATATATACCGTGTGTTGACTTGGACCGTCGTACATAGGGATTTAGCATGTAAAATCAGACATATGCGATTTCCTGCTTCCCAAATTATTTTACAAAAAAAACTTTGGAAACACTTTTTTACATGTAAATCAATCAACAAAATTTTTTTTGGAACCATCCCAACGTCAGGAATTAGCCCTAAAGTTGTCAATAAATTGACTGAAAATGGCATTAGCCGTGAAATTGGAACAAAAATAAAACAAATGCTAAATGCTATTTCACGGCTACTGCCATTTTCTAGTCAATTTCTTAACAACTGTAGACCTAATTCTTGACGTTAGGAAGGTTCCAAAAAAAATTTTAGTAATTGATTTACATGCAGAAAAGTATGCCCTAAAACATTTATCATAAGGTTTTTTTTGTAAAATAATTTGGGAAGCAGGAAATCGCACATGTCTGATTTTACATGCTAAATCCCTATATATGACGGTCCAAGTCAACACACGGTATATATAAAATAAAATATATATATATATATATATATATATATATATATATATATATATATAAATTGGTAAATAATTATTACGACTAGTACAAACAATTTAGGAAATGATTCATGGGAATTGTAGTCAGATTTGGATGATGTTAAATAAAAACCTCAATCTAGATTCTTAGCCGAGATTTTAGTGTAAATTTTTACCTTCTTCAAGGGATTGTTCTGAAGGAGATTACTTGAAACTTATTTGATAAAAAATAATTTTTTTCCTTTACAACATATTTTAATGTAAGTTATCAATATAATATTCATTATTAGAAATAAACTGGTTCCTTTTAAACTATGAATGTATATTGTATTTTTTAATTACATTTTGTTTACATCTGAATTGTAGTTGATGAAAATGTAATTTGTTTGTATTAGGCTAGTTCTAAATGACTGCTTTCTACAGATTTTTCAAAAATTAAATTAAGATATGAAATGTCTTTCTTTGTAGACAGGGCCGGTTTTACGTGCAAGCGGAACAAGCACGGGCTTGGGGCCCCGCCAGATGAAAATCTGGCCGCCCACTTTGTAGAAAGACGTTCTATTTGTACTTAAACTCATTAAATATTCTAAATAATCGGAGAAATCACTGTAAGACTGAAAAAAAGTGCAATATAAAATAGATTTAAAATAATAACTAGATCACAAATCTTACCTCCATTGGATTAACAGTAATAGTCAAAGCGGAATCATCCCACGCCATTTCCGTTTCATGTCCCTCGTTTTCAACGCAAGTGCGGTTATGTGCCGCTCGGATTCGTACCACGCCCAGTACAATCATAAACAGCAAGAAACCGACGCATACTACCACGATAATGGTAACAGCATGTCCGCCACCAGAAGCAAGCAATGCACCCGAACCCGAATGCTGTTCGAGTAGAGAGGATTGATATTCGTGCGCTAGCGATTCAACAGCCGGCTTCATTTCGACACTGTGACGATTGATTGTCGCATGCGCGACTGGTTCGCGCGGTTGTGGATGGATTACGGTCAGCTAAATAAACGAAATATTTACTAATTATCTGAGTATAAATATTAACCCTTTCAGACTTAGAAGAAGTTCTATGGAACCACAAATAAAATTTATAATTACGTACATTATCAAAGAAAACTATAAAAATGTTGTTATTTTACTGTTAAAAGCTATGTAACTTAACATAAATTTAAGTTACATTTTTTTACAGTGGTTATTATTATTAAGAAAACTCGATTCTGTTCCGAAAGGGTTAAACAAAACTTTTTTTATTTATCATTATCGGTACAATTTCTTTTCGATTTTTCAATAATAAACAAGAAATTTAAATACAAGTTTTATATATATATATATATATATATATATATATATAAATAATGTTAGTTTCACAAATTACCGAGAGATATGTAATGAATAATTTTTCGGTAACAGTATCAGTTTGTTATTTTAAAATATTAGCACGATTTAAAGAAGATCAATTTAAAAATAGCCTTATATCTTAAAACAACAAAACGGTAATAATAAAATAAAAAATGTAGTATATATAAATTACCAAAAATAAATTATCGGTACCTTATATATATCATAATTTTCTATTTTGGTTTTCAACAATTTTTATTTTATTTATCTTATAAGAAATAATTTATAATAAAAAGTTTTAATATTTTCATATCGCCCATTTTAAAATATATAAATGTATTTCTTTTATTAATATAATTTTTTTAAGTAACTAGTAATAGAATTCAAGAATTAATTCATTTTACTTTAATTCAGTTTACTTAAAGAATACAACAAAATTATTTAATTTTTTAAATATAATAAAATTACTGTTAAAGTCAACTCCTTTCAGCTGAATTGTTGAAAATAAAGCAAAACATTCAAATAGTATACAATTTTAATTATCATAAATGGCTTAATTAAAAAATTATATAACTTCAAATTTAATAATGTTAAAATAGAAGAAAAGTATACTTACAGTTTGTACATATTCATTGCTAGTAAATCTTCCATTCAATTCCGAGCAAGTCAACTTGAACACACGATTCAAATAATACGCCGGTTTCCTGTTCGTGTAGACAATCTGTCTTAACACTTGCTGATAGTTATAAACCATATCCGATCCTGAGATACTAACACCATCCTTCGATACTCTCGCAGACATGCCCAGCCGTTTCAGCATCGCTTCGGGCGCTGTCAAAGTCTCATGATCCGGATTCAAGTTCGGATAGATTGTTAGCGCACACCAATCCAATTTCTGTTCGCCGGAGATATGGATATCAGCTAAGACTCGTACACCTAAACGGAAATCTTCGTATTTACGCGCCATATTACCGGTTCCGTTCAGAATGATCGACGGTGTTTGTGGACGGAGCACCATTACGTATGCTTGTGAATCGGGCACTTTTACGCTTTTGCCGCTGTCGCAGGTGACCGTGGTTGTTAAGCGGAGATTACGACGACCAGGTGTTGGAAATTCGCGACTATTTGCGTAACCGATTTTACGAACTAATGTCTCGAGATTGGTCTTATTATCGCCTTCCACCGTTACTTCCGTTAAATCGGAATTGGTTAATAGTTCCATTCCTGGTTGAAGCAGTTCCATTGCTGGGACCTATTCAAATATTCATAAATATATTCATATTAATTATTATCAAATATAAATGTTTTTATTTAAATATCAATTAATATTGGATTGGTGAATAATTTGTTAATGAAAATTGCTGTTTTGTTTACTTTTTTTAATAAAAAAAAACCGTGATTTCTTTGCCCGTGAAATCGACTGTCTTTCAAAGCAAACGGGAAGTAGTAATTGAATAATCATTTCCGGAATAATCATTTCAAAATGTTATTGATGAATTTTTATGTTTAAAATGCCTGATAATTATGCACCAATCCTATAATTGAATCGGTGAGTTGAATAACAGTATAAGTTCAAAAATGGCGGTTTTAAACTGATATAGCCAAACTGTTTTAAAAGGCAAGACAAATGAATGGCACGAATAACAGTACAAGTAAATGTTTCTGTATGGGTTTTCTAGGGGATACATTTTTGCGAGTGAGTTGAAAAACAATATAAGTCCAGGACTTGTAGACAGTTTTTTCCACTTTTCTCAAAACTACATTTTTGGACTTATACTGTTATTCAACTCATCGATTCAATTATTATAAAATTCTAGTTAATAATCCTAAATCATACTAATAGTAAAGTTAGAACTTTGAATTGTAGCAAATGAAGAATAACAATAATAACAACTAAAAAAACTATACAAAATAAAATGACTCATTAATCGAACAATCAACAAGTAATTAGTATTTTCCTTCAAAAATACAGTAACTAATTTTTAATACAGAAAAATATTTATTATTGATAAATAAAATAAACTTCTAGGAAATATTTCTTACTCTTATATCAAATATATATTCATATTCTTTTATACAACATTGTTGAAAATTAATATTCTATATTTATAACTGTGTATAAATTTATAACTATCGAACGAATTATTTTTGCTAGCGATCAGATTCGAATTGCAAGAAATTCTTGAAAAAAAAAAACCAACTTCATAAAATTACTATTTATAATTATTTGCATTCTATTTTAAATGTGTGTTTTTTCATTTAAATTAAAAAAACGTTAAGTAATTTAATTTGAAAATAAAATATTAACATATTTTACATTATAAACAATAAATAATTCTTAAAAATATTTCCATAACAATAGAAGACAAGAAATATTTCAAGATAAAATTCTATCGCCACATAATTTCTCCTCATCCTACATGCTTGTTGTTTCATCTGTTCGTGCAATTCTTATTTATAGCTCGTAATATATAATATACATATATTTTACCTGTAAGCTCTCTTTGCACTGATGCAAACATCCCAACACTTCTGGTTTTTCCGTTTGTCCAACCAGCACGCTAAGACCGGCCAGATAACCTTTAAGATGATGTTTCATTTTGTTGTCGGAGCCCTGCCAGCATGCGCCCACCGTTAATGTCGTATTGATACCTTTCGTCGGATGCAATGGCCAATCATCGATCACTTCCGGATTCTTCTTTTCCGTATGAAATAACTGACCGTCCAGGTAAAGTTGCACGTCAGGAAAACGGACATTGACGGCATAATGATGCCACTGATCGTCGCATATCTAAATTATATTTCATTTTCAATATAGAATATGCTAGATTATATTCCAATCTATTTATTTGTTAAAGTTTCCATTTTAAATAGCTTTAAAGCTCATACATACATACATACACAATCACACCATGTACCCAAAAGGATGCGGCACAAACTCTTTTCATCATTCCGAAATCAGTCGCCTCCAAACATTCCTATCCAAACAAGCAACTTTCGCTTCATCCACATTCATAATTCCTCCTCTCACAGCATGCTCTTTTATTCCTACTACTTGGAAACTTTCGCTCACGCAAAACACTCTCAATCATACCACTCCAACTACTCATCGGACGTCCACGCAAACGTATACCATCAAAATCATTCAAATAATTTTTTTTAACCAGACGTTCATTAGACATTCGCTCAACATGTCCGAACCATCTTAACTGACTAACACCAACTTTTGCTACATTTTTTTCAATTTCACAGTAATACACTCATACACTAATCTATTTCGTACCCGATCTCTCCTATTTACACCACATACCCCACGTAAAAATCTCATTCCCACAGCAGTCATTTTCCGTTTATGCTTTTGCAACCAAACCCAACATTCACTACCATACATCAACGTAGGCACCAAAACTGCATTGTATATACTCAAACGGGCTTCTTTGGAAATATTTACATTCCTAGCAAAAGTTCCCAAAGCACCCAAAACCTTACATTACGTTATGCCCGTGTCCCACTGTAAAATTTTTTATAAAAACTTTTTATAAAATTTTTTATAAAAACGGTATGACGTCACCCACCATAAAAATTATTTTAAGGTATGTCCCACTGTAAATTTTTTGGTAAAAATTTTTATAAAAATCTGATCAGCTGTTTGATGAAATACTGAAAAGTGAGGTTGATGTTGTGAGATTGGTATTTATAAGGTTGGTGCTTAAAACTTGAAAAACTTTTGAAAAAGTGTGCTATTTTATTATTTTTTATCATGGAAAGTTTAAATACAAACCAGCATTTACTAGTGAGTGCGATTATCATAGGTTTAATTGGATATGTTTTGGTTAGAAGTTTCGCGCGGCAATTCAAATCCCTAGAAGTTTGACTGCCGTGCAACATCCAATCAAATGCTTATTTTCGTCAAAATTATAGAAACTGTTCTAACATCCAATCAAATGCTTATTTTCGTCAAAATTATAGAAACGGTTCTATCTCAGAAGTTTTTATAAAAACATTTTACGTGACGTCATTAAAATAGAGACACCATAAAAATATTTTACCGTGACGTTATTTTTATAAAACTACGCGCTGTCACACTGTAAAAATTCTTTTTATAAAAATTTTTATAAAATTTTTATAAAAATTTTTACAGTGGGACACGGGTTTTATACTAGATTCGGGTAGAAACTTTGACTAGTTTACATACTAGATTGGAAACTAGAATCGTCTTTAAAGTAGTTAAAACTTTTTATTTAAGGCGCATGTTCATACTTTTTAGTTATACGCAGGCGCGGAATTGGATGTGAGTTAGGTTTGCCAACATCCAAAATGTACGTAGTGTTTATATACCAGTTTGTTATTGTGTGAAAGTAAGAGGTTAAGTACGAAATGAATTTTCATAGACGTAAACAAGAAAAACTAGTTAAAATTTCTAAGATTTTGAAGCTTTCTGAGTTACTTAGTTACACATTTACACTTTGCACAGAGTTGGTAGCACTGAAATTACCGCTAGTGCGCAGATCTAGTATAGAAACTTGGATGAAAAATTGGTCCGAACCTAGTTTGAAAATCAACTTTTAGACGATTCTAGTTTGAAAACTTGGCCAGATTTTTTCTGATTTACATTATCCAAGTTTTGACAAGTGCGTCTAGTATGTAAACTAGTCAAAGTTTCTAGATGAATCTAGTATAATGTAAATCAAGCTTTATTAATTGAAGAGGAACCTAATTCTTGAATTCGCATTTATTCTCTTCACTTCTACACACATACACACAATCAACCTAAAAAGGTGTGACACAAACTCGTTCCATTAGCTCGAAATCAGTTTCCTCCAAACATCCCTATCTAAACAAGCAACTTTAGCTTCATTCATTCATTCATAATTACTCTCTCATACCATGCTCTTCTATTCTTACTACTTGGAAACTTTCGCTCACGCAAAACACTCTCATTCTAACATTTACAAATTTAAAATTTTAAAGACACAAATTCTTTTAACAATTCATTTAAAAATAAAAGAAGTTGTAAGATCCATATAGTTAATTGAAAAAGAAAATAATAAAACCAGAATTTATTTGTCATTAGAGAATAAGTAACAAGTAATTCATTCAAAAAAAATAAAAAATAAGAACAATTTCATTTGAAAAAGTTACAACAAAAATCATAATCTTACAAGACTTTCAAAATGAGCAACCATTGTTACCAAAACAATTGTTAGTATAATATTCCTCGCTTCCAATTAAAAATTAATGTGTCTCGGCGTAATTTCACATCCCTTTTAAATTTTTTGAGTAAAAACTTTTGAAATGAACACATTACAAACAAAGTAATTTTATAAATCAATTTTCAAACTTTATAATTATATTAGTTTAAACATCAAAATAAAATAATTTAAAAGTTCTAAAACAAAATCACTAATATAATTATCTAATAATTTACTATTTTCGTAATTTATGACAAAATGTTCAGATGTTTTAATGTACAGATTAGTCAAGCTTGTTAAAATAATATTTCAACGATAATTTATGCAAATTTTGATTGATGTAAAAACAAAAATAATTGCATTATTTCAAAAAAAAAAAAAAAATTAATTATGTTGCTTTTAACAGCTTTTAAAAGTTTCCGAAAATAGACTGAAAAAAAAATATAAATAAAATCCAACCTGTGGGAGTTTCCAGCGCCACTCAGCTGGACGGAAAATGTTCAAATCACCTTCAGAGAAATCTCTTCTCAACAAAAGAATCAATCGACAATTTCTCACAAATAGGGCATAATGATGACGGTTCATTTCTGCAACAATATTTTGTCACAAATGATAGTTCGTTAAATCAAATCCTTTTTACAGAAAAATATGTCATTTGAACAACAACAGTATGAAATTCTAGTAAACATAACTGTTTACAGATTTTTTTTTGTTCATAATGTAAAAATACAATAGAAATATATATCATAACATATATTATTATTTTACTATATTATACACTCGGCAAAAAAAAAACGTGCCACTTAAAAAATCAGAAAAATTACCGATTTTTAAATAGGTGTAACTCGGCCAATTTTGAACGAAATTAAATGAACTTTTTTGCGCAAAAAAATCTGGAGTCTCGTCTTTAAGGTCATATAAGACATGTCCAATTTGAACCATTCCGCTCTCCACCATACCCCCCGCAGAAAAAAACATGTTTTGACTTTAAAAATTGTCAAACTTTGATAATATGTATAGCATACAAAAAAAAATTTCGACTCAATTTACCAAGCGGGCGTAAAAACTCAAAAATTTCTACGTAAATTATCCTTAATTTCAAGGACTTACGATGCTTTGGCGCAAAGTTGCAATTTTTTGAAATTTACCCAGCATTTTGAGAATTTTTTTTTTTTTTGAGGTTGATTCTGCAAAATGCTTCACAATTTCGAACTTTTCTTTAAACCGAAGAATGTTTTACCATTGAACACATTTGTTTGGTCGTTAAAATGGTCTAAATGTTCAAAATTTGTCAGAACTTTGAACTTGCAAAATGTAGGGTAAATTTCAAAAAATCACAACTATACGCAAAAAAGTTCATTTAATTTCGTTCAAAATTAGCCGACTTACACCTATTTGAAAATCGGTAATTTTTCAGATTTTTCAAGCAGCGCGTATTTTTTTTTTTTTTTTTTTTTTTGAGTTTTGATATTGTTAAATTCAAAAATGTACGTCAAATTTAGTCAAATCCATTAAATTGAATTTTTACTTTATTTTTTTTACATCAATTAATGTTTATTTAATGTACTGAAATCGCACTTTCAGTACGAGATACATATTTTTTTAATCAGACCAAAAATATTCTACATTCTTCAAGAAAAAAGAAGGAAAAAGTTAAAAATGTTCTTGGTCACCGGATATATTATATAAAAAAAAAAACAATAATTAAGATATTTATGTAATCTTAAAGAACAGAATTACGCTAACTAAATTAGTTTATTATTTTAAACTATAGTAATTAATATAAATTTTTCAATACTTAGTACTCTTCTATTGCTATCCTGATTACCATAAAATCAACAAACATTTTGGACTGATTAAAAAAAATGCTAAACAAACTAAAACAACCAGTGTATAGCCAAACTCACTGTGATCATCAGCCGAGCACAAAATATGTTCCTTGACATGTTTATCCTGTCCGGAATGTTGTCCATGTCGCATCCAAGTAGAGAAGGTAAATATCGCTGCGAGATTATGATCGAGCACGTGCGTTGGTACGGTAACAGCTGTACTAGAACCATCGAATTCGAACATCTGATCGGATTCGTGACCTTCATCGGACACCAATGGCTTTGTCCATTCGGCACCGAGACCTGGTGATGGCAGCAGATCAATTGCGTCGGGCGATGCACCGCAAAGTTTGCGTTGTGATTGCACCGAATAGGTGTCGCGGTCGCAACCTTTACCAATGTGTCTAGAGAGATGAAATAGATTTTATTTATTATTACTTTCGATTCAAAGTTAACGATCTTTGCAGATTTGTAATAAATTTTGTTTTTTTAATGTGCTAGGATTTTAGATCATATAATAAATGTATAACAGGGTGTATAACGAAAAGTTGAAATAAATTTCCCGTATAATTCCCGCTTTTTCCCAAATATTTAAAAAAGTTTAACGATAAAGGAAGTTATAGAAGTGTTAAATCGAAGTTATTTATTGCATATATTATATTTATTTATCAAAATTACAGCATGGAACATAAATTATCGCAATCATCAAATTATAATTGCATCTTCTTTTTCTTTATTTCTTTTGAAATTTTATGAAGATCTTCCATTATCGATCGCTTCTTTCGTTCTAAATCCTTAAATATTACAAATTTTTAAAAAATTCACGCACAACGAAAAAATTCCTAGCATAATTCCCGCTTTTTTTCCCGAGTAACAAAATTCCCGTATAATTCCGGCTTTTCCCGTTTTTCATGCCCGTTATACACCCTGAATAAAACGTTAGTTTCTATACGCTGTAAAAATGTAACTTAAATTTATATAATTTTACATAGGTTTTAACAGTAAAAATAACTACATTTTGTAATTTTACTGTGATAAATAAAATATGAAAAATTACACTTACAAAACATGTAGAATTACATAAATTTTTTACAGTGTACATAATGACTAGTTTCGGAACTTTATCAGGTAGGTAAAAAAAATTAATAATATTTTACGTTATTTATGAAAATAAACCAATATATTTTATTTTAAATCTAAAATTAAAAATAAAAGAATTAAGACTCATTCGAATTACATTAGATTCACGCCCAAACGCGAAAATTTCACCAATCCAAACACACTTGGTGTTAAAACTGAAAAATATGTCAAGTGTTTGGATTAGTCGAATTCTTGTATTTGTGCATAAAACTAAAACAGCAGTCAGAACGAAGGTTTATCCAAAAATAATTCACAAAGTTTTTCGCTTAAATCTAATGACACGTTGTTTTGATTTTAAATTCATAAAGCATCATTATATATAATGTTTAAGTAATAACGGAAAATTATAATTTAATTTAACCAAAAACCAGCTCAAATAATAATTTCATAATTGAACACTTTAGTTAAAGTTGGCTTTAAGCCGACAAAAAAAAATATCGAATTTAATTCTACTAGCATAATTATTATTACTATCAATAAGACAAATGCTTCTTCGTCAACTTTTCAAACTACTAATGACAAAAGTATTTGTTGTTGCTTTTTTGCCGGTTTAAAGTCAACTTTAGTTAAATTGTCTATTATGAAACCGATCATAAATTCCATTAAAGTTAATTTAAACGTAGTTTAGCTAATTAATTTTTTTTCTTTCTTAAAAAAACAGAATTTTGTAATCAAAAGACTCGAAATAAAAACTAAAAATAAAAACTCTATTACATAAAAACTGAAAATAAAAACACTATTATTGTTTGCACTTGCACTGCACTTGCACTTTTGTTATTTTCCCTTTTTATGAATAACTTTATTTATAATGTTTCTGTGTGACGCGTTTCGGCGACTGCCATCTTCAGAGTCTGAAGATGGCAGTCGCCGAAACGCGTCACACAAAAACATTATAAATAAAGTTATTCATAAAAAGAGAAAAAAAAAAAAAACAAAAGTGCAAGTGCAGTGCAAGTGCAAACAATAGTGTTAAAATGAATAACAGGAACAATAAATACATTAATAATAAAAACACTATTACTTAAAAACTAAACCATTATTTCAAATTTAAATTGATATTGATGAAAGAAATTGAATAAATCATTATCGTATTCCGATCTCATTTTTTAAATCAACACAATTTTCCCTTTACAACATACAGCGCAGCGTCGAGTTTAAATTTCATTAAAGTGAAACGAAGCGTACAAGTTTCAGCTAGTTAAAATTTACCTTAGTACTACGAGAGAGTAAAATACGACGAGTTTGATATACATTAAATAGGGAACAGAACATATATATACCTGGTAGCGAGATCGACACGAGTTCGCAAAGATCGAACATTACACGGCACATCGCATAATTCCAAAGTTGCGGACGGGAAAAGATCCTGCCGACCCGTTCCAGGTGCGTAATCGACTCGTTCGGGCAGACCACGCCAGCCTAATCGACAAACTCGGTTCACCTACAAAGAAGAACAAAAAAACGACGTAAAAATTCTCTTACTTAACTTTACTGAAAACAAAAAACCCTCAAGTAAATGACATAAAAGTTAAACTGATTTATAACGGGGGTACCGAGAGAGAGTGGCTTGTATTTTATATGTAGGGGTGGGCTTAAAAAATTGTACTTTAATAAAAAGTTTTTGCATGTCTGAAAAATTATGATGACTTGAAATTTGTTCTATAAATTTTGGTGCTTTTCGGATGAAATTTTTATAGTAAAACTAGTTTTTAAATTTTAGACAATGTATGAAAGAAAATATAATAATAACTTTGTCTTATAAATTTTTAACATAAAAACAGATATCACTCATTCTATATTCACGTATTTTTAGTAGTTTTACTTTTACTACACTGTAAAAAAAAAAAATTTGCGAAATTACAGTAAAATTGTAGTAAAATTTTACTACGAAAAACGTGTAATTTCAACATTTTACCAATAAATATTCTGTATTTCTACCTCAAAATTTTGTAATTTTTGCATAATTCATAATAATCACATAAAGTAAGTAAAAATGATCTAATAAGTATGTAAAATTGCTTACTTTCTGCAAATTGCATCACATACTTAATCTAGAATTACGTATTGTTGGTATAACTTCTAAAATTATGTAAAATTACAGCTTGCATATTAATATCTGTAATAATTCATCAAAATAATAAGACTTAGTATATATTTTTTTATAATAATACTAATAAAATATTTTAAGTGTAATTCATTCATTTCCAAATACATTCTTTCTGTAAGATTTTGAATGCATATAATTATACCAACAATATTTATGGAAAATTCTCGACAGCAAATTTACTAAAGTTCTGTTATACTAAAAGAGACTTTAGAAATACTGCGCATCATAGTGTCTCATGGTTTGTAGGTAAAATTATATAATTTTTTAGTGTATAAAAAAAAATGTCTGCGATATATAATTTTATATTTTTACAATAAGCGATTCAAAATATAAACAAACGAAAATTGTATTAAAATAAAAAAAAAAAACTATAGGTTTTAGTTTTGTATATAAGTCTTAATTAAAATTAGACTTTTCGATATACTGAATTGTTATGTTTTCAAATCAAATAAAATATTTTGGTTCTGGATACAACTAATCAATACAATATTTTGTCTGCAAATGTTAACATGAGAATTTAAATTATTTAAGTTTTGTTAGTGCAATATTTTCTTATTTCCGGCCAACTGTATATCATTACTTTTGTTTTCAATTAAAAAAAAAAAATGTATTTCCTAAATGATCGATCAATCAAAATTGCTGTTTGGTTGGATATAATGTCATGTCATGTCATGTCATTTTCTTGATCAGTGACCAAAATCAACTAATCAAAAAGTCAAAACTGTGCATGAACATTCATTAAATTTGTTTCAATATTTAGTGATATTTATTTTATTTACTATTCTATTTTATCGAATCAATAATTTTGTACACTAATATACATAGAATATATAATAATGAAAATTAGTAGATTTAATATTTTGTAGCCTGCAATGTCTCAGATAAATAAGAACAGAGATATTTGTAACATTTAGAGAAAGAGATAGAGAAAGAGAGAGAAAGAAAGAGAGAGAAAGAAAGAGAGAGAAAGAGAGAGAGAAAAAGAAAGAGAGAGAAAGAGAGAGAGAGAGAGAGAGAGAGAGAGAGAGAGAGAGAGAGAGAGAAGAAGGGTTGTCAACTGCAAAAGGAATAACATGGTATTAAGACATGTCAACCGATGTCAACCAAACAGCAAGTGACCAGACAGTCCGGAAATACAACTTATAATTTAATGGAAAACATATGATATTTTATATACTGCAAGTATTACTATAATTGTAGTAAATGTTCTAATTTAACTAATTTTTTTATATTATTCAATACACAGGCAAATATTTTAAAACCACTCAATTAAACTTGAATGATTTGTTTTTACTTAATTACTATATATTTAGTTTTCGGTATTTTAAATATACTTTTTCTTTATTTAAGATTAAATGTCTTTAACTTTTTTTTTTCAAATGTCAATCCATATTTTTTTAATATTGCAATATGTTTTGTATTTATTTTATTATTTAAAATTTAAATTTCAATAAAACAAAACAACAACAGGTAGAACTGTTTCTATTAGTTTGACAAAATATAAGAGACAAATACTTCTAAACCATTCAGATAAATCTGCACAACATGCGTTAGAAAATCTACATGATGTAAATTTGAAGATATTGTAATAATTGCAAGACCAATCAATATTAACAGTAGATCGATAAGAGAAGCAATAGAAATTTCTAAATTATAAGATAACATCAATAACTATAAAGGCATTGATTTAAATAAAATTCGGTTTCCATTAATTAAAAATTTATAAATTTCATTATCTAGTTACTTATTTTGTAATCTAGTAAATTTTTTCCATGTTTTGTTTATTTATTATAAATGTCATTTGTATCTTTTTCCTGATGAAGATGTACATTGAGTTCGTCGAAACAATTATTAATAAATATTAATACAAAACTATAACCTAAAGCCGTTTTACTTTAATATAATGAGTTCTGAATGATTTTTTACTATGTTAACAACAACATATTTTGTAGTATATTTAATTTGTAAGTAGATAATTTAAATATACTTAATTATTGAAAATATTTTCCAAAATATATTGTTTAAAAATATATTTAATTTTCTTTTTAATTTTTGATAAAAACGAAAATTTAAATATGGCGTAAAAGTACGATTTAAAAAAATCTCAAAATACTGAATTTCCAAATAAAAATAATATACTATATGCCCATTTATATTTCAATGTAACATAAATTTTACATTATAAAAAAATAGCCAACTCTCAATTGCAAAATAAATTATTCTATCGTAGAATAATTAATCAAATAAATGTCCGTATTTAAAAACAAAAATTTCCGCATAATATTCACATTCACCGTTCCCAAGAGCGTTATTTCGGTTTCGTCGAAAACAAAAAACGGTGAAAAAAAATAATAAAAAAAGAAACAAAACACAATCTACCCACCTTAATCGTAACCATAACGGGCAACGATTGTCTCATACCGCAATCATAAGCAACCACGCTCAAGATATGATTATGCGAACGCTCATAATCCAATGGTTCCGTATTTCGTATTGCACCTTCCGCATCGATGACAAACGGCTGATCAGCGGTCAAGATTTCATACTTGCATACATCGCCGAATTTCGGTGTACAATCCCGATCGGTCGCTTCCACTCGGACAATTTCATTGTATAAACGGCCCTCGTCGACTTGCCGCACGTAACTTGGCTCCGAAAATGCCGGGGCATATTCGTTTACGTCGCTTACGGTTATGTGAACGGTGGCACTGCAAGAAGAAGAAAAAACAAAACTATATAGAGAGAGAATTTTATATTATTTTTTATCATTACACATTTCACGAAAATACTAAAGTGATAAAGATCTTATTTTTTATTTATACACAACGAAAACGTGCTATTAAGCACGTAGAATTGGATATTATGAGAGAGAAGAGAGAGGGAACAGAAAATCAATTTCGTTTAAAATTTTATATTTTATACTTGTTCGGAGAAATTACGATACAGTTGGGTTGACTCGATAAGCAATTTATTTCGAATGTTACAAATTGGAAGATACGTTCGCTTGAAAAGAAAAAGAAAATTTATTGCTGATATCTAATATTTTATTTAAATATCATTTACGACAATTTAACATAACTATTAAAAATAAAATGTGGAAAAAATGTATTAAGGGGGTATTCACATTTAGTATCGATTTTTCAACATTTTTTTGGGAACTTTTACAACAAATACAGTAAACAACAATTATACGGTTGGAAAGTGTATTTATTGAAGTTTTCAACAATATTTTTTTTTTCAAAAAGTAAAATGGCATCAAAGTGATCAGGCCAAAATTCAGATTTACCAATAGAGGCAGACAAAACTCGCATTCTGCGTTTCTGAAACAAAAATAAATTAAATGTTAAGCTTGAATTACATTATACTTTTTTCGTCTAGTTTTGTTCAATTTTTTCACAATCGGTCGTGTATTGTCGAGTTTCTTCGATTTTTTTCCGATGTATTGCCGGTACGCCAACTTAAAAATATAAAGTACTTAATTTGACAGATACTGAAAAACACATTTAAACAAAAATGGATACATATAAGGTTGATACAATTGCGTGCGCATGCGTATAATGTATCTAGTATGAAACTTGAATAGGAAAATAGAGCATGTTGTATATTTCTATAGGAAACTTGAAAGAAACTTGGATGCAAAAAATTGATTTACATTATACTAGAACTGACTAACTGTACTTGAACGAAACGAACTAGAAACCTAGTATGAATCTAGACGAAAAAAGTATAATGTAATTCAAGCTTTCGTACTTGTTAACACATGTAACTTTCGTTGAAACCTACAAAATATATAATTTTTACAGTTAAACAAAAAAGGGTCAGTTTTAGGCATTTTTTTTTAAGAAGGCCACCATTTTGAAAATAAATGAAAAGTTACTTCTGTTACAAGTACTAACATCTAATATGTTTTTATTTTATAAATGGAGAACGCAAGTTTTATCTGCCACCATTGGCAAATCTAAATTTTAACCTGCTCAATTTGACGCCATTTTTTTAAGTAAAAATTTAATTTTTCTGAAAAATAAAATACACTGCTGAAAACTTCAATAAATACACTTTCCAACGGTATAAATTGTTGTTTACTTTTGTTAGGAATGCAAATGTTTCCAAAGAAGCCCGTTTGAGTATATACAATGCAGTTTTGGTGCCTACGTTGATGTATGGTAGTGAATGTTGGGTTTGGTTGCAAAAGCATAAACGGAAAATGACTACTGTAGAAATCAATTGTTAAAATAAAATTTAGTAAAAAAACTAATTAATTAAAACTGTGATTGAAATTAAATGATTGAAATCAAGCCAACTCTGATATTTATAGAAATAGGTAGGTGCTTGTTAAATTTTATTTTAAATTATCGTATTTATATAAATTCAATTTATTAAAATTTAATTTATTTTTTCAAAATAAATTTGAAATTTTATGCTTAATTTAGATTATTATATTAATTTAGCATATTCATACGTACTTGATATAAAATACGCCTACAATTTATCAAAAATTCAATTTATACATTTAATAAAAGATACTTCAGTGTCTTTTTTATATTTTACAAATTTTATTGAATTTATTATTAAGTTTCATAATACACTGTTATAAAAAAAATATAATCTATTATTTCATAAAATGTAAAAAAAAATATATTAAGTTAACATGTTAATTTTATTAAATATACTAAACAGATATTTGAAAAATAATACTTTGTTCATAAATGTATTTAAAAGTTAACTCTAAAAATATATAAACACGTTATTTCATTAATAATTTGACTCGATGAGATATTTTTAGAAAATTAACAAAGTACATGATTCATCATTTGCTCTTTCATACTCTTTATTAAAAATTAAATTTTTGACATTAGGCAACCAGCAAACCTTTGCGGTTGAAACAACAGTATAGATACCATTCTGTATTAAAATAAAACAACAATTTGAATTTCGTTATTTGTTTAACAAATTTTTAGTATACGGTAGAATTATCTGTACAAACTCTTTAATAGTATCAATAAGAAATTATATAAAAGCATTGTTAATTTATATTACATGAATGTAGAGCCCTAACATTTATTATTCTTGTATGTTTGTTAAATATATTATTACTAGAGTTACATACACTGTAAAAAAATAGCGAAATTACAGATAAATAGTAATAAAATTTTACTATAAAAAATTCTGTAATTTCATTTTACTATAAAAAATTCTGTTTTTCTACCTAAAATTTCTGTAATTTTTGTATAATTCATAATAATCACATAAAGCAAATAAAAATGACCTAATAAGTATGTAAAATTGTTTACTTTCTGCAAATTACATCACATACTTAATGTAGAATTACATATTGTTGGTATGACTTCATAAATTATGTATTATTACACCTTGGATATTAATATCTGTAATAATTCATTAAAATAATGATACTTAGTACATATTTTGTGTAATAATACTATAATAAAATATTTTAAGAGTAATTCGTTCATTTCAAAATACATCCTTTATGTAAATTTAGAAAGGTATGGGATTATACCAACAATAATATTACAGAACTAAACAAATTTTACCTATTTATGGAAAATTCATGACAGCAAATTTACTGAAGTTCTGTTTTACTAAGAGACTTTACTAAAAAATTAAAAAAGTCCTCGTGCTTTTGATCGAGGGACTTAAGCGCATTTTTGGCGGGCGGATCAGTATATTTATAACCAAGTCATTTGCATTAAATCCCAAAACTAAATTTAGTTCAAAATTATAGAAAAATTATAGAGCTAAAGTTTGGACAGATTCAACTGGTGAAATTATAGAGGTAGTCGTTTTCGATAGGTTGCACTGTTTTGTTTACAAAATTTATACTATCATTAATTAACTTATTTAGCATTGGCTGAGCGCTTTTAAACTATTCGATGCGCCAATAACTCGGCAGCACCGAACTAATGCAAAAAAACTAGAACTCTCTACGATGTCTAGTTTAAAAGTTTTTCTGGAGCCGAACGAACGACCGACCGACCGACCGAATGGACAAAGCGTATTATTGAGCTTCCTTTTTGAAAACAAAAATGCGCTAAAAACTGTAATATTACATACATATGTACTTTTTCCATCCCGTTGGTAATATCATATTACATAATTATACTAAAATTACAGTTGTAGTTAATAATTATACATAGAAAATCGAGGCATCATAGTGTCTCATGATTTGTAGATAAAATTACATAATTTTTTTAGAGTGCGTTTGTAACGTTTTTGTGATTTTCTATTTTAACAAATTAGTATTTTTAATATTTATAAATAAATATAAATCTAATCTGAAAACAAAATATTTTGTTTTGTTTTCTAATGTTTATTTTTAATATTTTATTATAAATAGAAACAATGTAGGTAACTGTGACGTATATTTTGTTAAAATATAATTTAATTAGGTTCCTGTCAGACACTTCAATTTATATAATTAACAAATAAAGCTCAAGAGATATCTTTACTTGTAATATGTACAGGGTCGTACTTATCAATAAGCATAATTAAAGGACCTTATAAAAAATTAGCGTCATTAAAATATTACATTAATAAAACTTATATGTACTTGTTATTAAAAATAATTTATGAATACTGGATCAAATGGTTTTTTAAATACTGTATCTACCACTAACGCCAAATTATAAAATAAAAAGTTTATATTTGACGTTACAGAGTCCGAAGTACATTCGGTTTAACAAGCGTACTATATTGAAAAGTTAACACTTTGAAAGCTAGCATGTTAAATTGATACTGCAACCTACACTCGTTGAGAGTAGCTTATTTGTTTTTATAAGACTTTTCTGAACGAATCTCTATCCAAGTTTTATTGTAGTTATATTTTTTTGCAAAAGTAATATTTAAGTCGTAAGAAAAGAGCCCACAAACATTTTGCGCTTTGCAATGCAAAATGTGTAAATACAGTGTTGTAGTAACGTAAAAATAATTTCATATTTGTGAAATATAATATTAAAATAAATCTTCAATTTGAAATTCTAAAAATTTGATTTATTTATCGAAAAAAAAAAACCTTCAATATGGTCAATATAAAACGAAAAAATAAAAAAAATTGATATATATATATATATATATATATATATATATATATATATATGTATGTTTTGGACGTGGGCAAAAAGAGCGTTGAATAAGAGATTGATGAAATTTTACCTGAACAAACAAAATATGTCAAGATGAGAAATGACGAAACAAATATAAAAGCAAATTTTTGATGTGGAAAAAATAAAAATATATGTATATAGCAAAACATCGTGAAAAATTACATTCAATTCAAACAAAACGAAAAATAATTATTTACAGTACATTTCTTCGCAACAAAAAAAATTATTATCTCCGTGATCTTATTTATTAAAGAAAATTAAAAAAAGACCCGAAAATAATGAAAAAAAAAAACCTTTAAGCAGAAATGAAACTTATTATTAAAAGTATGTCAAGATAAAAATAAGAAACAAATTACAAGTTTGTACCGAAAAAAAAATACGACCTGATTCTAAAACTGACAGTAATATTTTTATATATTTCATGTCTACAATTTTACAAGCTACGAGGGTTAACCTAAAAGTAATATCTCGGAATCTTTATTATATTTCATCATACACACATACACAAACACGCCATGTACCCAAAATGATGTGGCACAAACTCTTTCTATTATCCCGAAATCAGTTTTCTCCCAACATCCCTATCCAGATAAGCAACTTTAGCTTCATCCACATTCATGATATTTCTCATTCATGCTCTTCTATTCCTACTATGTTGAAACTTTTGCTCACGCAAAACACCCTCAATTATATCACTACAACTACTCATCGGACGTCTACGCAAAACGTATACCTTCAAAATCATTAATATAAATACTTTTAATCAAACGTTTATTAGACTTTTGCTCAAGATGACCGAACAATCTGAACTGACTAACACTAACTTTTGCAACAACATATGACAAATTGCAAAATCAGTTTCATTTATTCATTTCAGTTCTTAAAAAAAAATCATGTTTGCTTTTTTTAAATTAAATATTCAACTGAAATATTTTTACAAATATGAACAAAATTATTTCAAATATTACTCGTATAATTGTTTGATTTTCATTATAAATATTATTTGAAATTTACTAAAATAATACACAATTTTTATTGAAAAATAATGTAAATATTTACATGAAAAATTATTATTCACAAAAAATGAATATTCATTTTATTTTTCATTTCCTTTATAAAACATGTGACATAATTGAACTGATACAATATTGAAAACCGCAAACCAAACCGGTTCGAATTTATTTAGCGGTTTACAGTTATTATTTACATTTTTTTTTCCAAACTGCTAATAAAAAAATTACCATAAAATCGAAATTACTGCTAAATTTTTGTTATTTTCTATAAATCTATTCGCATATATAATTTTCGTGCGTCCAAATCTTTACAAATAATTATTAAATAATTTTTCATTGATGTAAGTAGACCATACTAGTAGATCATGGAAATGAGAAGTTAGATAACGCTGAATGATTTTAGTAAAGTAATATCCATATTAATATAAAATTGTTTTTTTCTCTTCTCTTTAAGTTTTGGACGGATAAAAATCGTATAATATGAACAGGAAGTAACAGTAATATTTATTTCATTCATTGAATATTCAATATGATTTTGTCTAATTTGCATTCCAGCAGAGATCCATCAATGCTTTGTAGAAATATATGGAAATAAGACGACAGTTGACGTAAGTAATATTTATAGATGAAAATTTTCGGGGTCCTTGCATCAAGCTTATTTCTATTTAATAATAAAACAGAGATTATATTCTGATAATTGACTTTTAAACAAATTAGGCAACCAAAAATACTTATGTACATTTAATTGCATATATTACATTTACTTATTTATATTAATCTCTCCAATTGCCAAATGTTTGTTTTAATCTCTCTAATTGTCAAATGTTTGTATGTATGGTATGTATGTATGTATGTTTCTCTAGCATCTTCTCCTAAACCCCTGAACCGATTTTGACGGGAGTGGTGTCATTTTAATTGGTTCAATCCCAATTTGAGAATAGGCAAGTTTCATCTTTCTACGATTTCATTTTGGTTCTCAAAAATTTGAAAAATTATGTTTATAATGCAAATGTCAAATGACAGCTGTGTGAAGTTATGTACACTTCTGATAGAAGTGTTGCTTTTGAGTAATATATAATAGTGCAATTGATATTTTATTATTATTATTATATTATTATTATTATTTGTTTATTTATTTATTTTTATTTTGTTTATGTTCAATTACTATTTTCGATTTCAAACGTGACCCCTTAAGGGTCATGAGATTTCCTAGTTTTAACTTTATTTATGTAAACAGCAATGAATTGACACTCCAAAAAAATTTGTCTACAACTATAATGAAATTTGTCATTGATTAGTATATGTGGTACATTATGCAACACTACCCAAAAAAATCTGTACTATAATTTACATATTGTAGTACAGATTTTTTTCCATTGTAGTTTTGTTAATTTATGTGGCGTAACAAGTTGCTGTGACAAAGCGTAGTGCGCAGTTTCACCACCAGGGCGGCGTTACTGTCACTAATTACTAACAAATAATGAAACTGTTACATAAAACTAGTCAACATAAGTTCGGTTTCGCTTGACACATAAAAATTATTAAAATAAGGTAAAATTAAAATTAAAATCGATGAAGCTGGCAGACATATTTTGGCAGAATAACGTGAAATTATTCTCAAAATTTTAGGCTCATTATGGGATATTTAAAGCCCTAAACGCCAAATTTTGGGCTTCTGCCGTATTTTCAAAAATTTAATGTCTGCCAGCTTTTCCGTAAAGTTAGCAGAATCCCCAAAAACACTCGCGATATGATATCCGATATGACTTCCTACCATTTTTTAATTATGGGCTCCATTTTCAATGTAAAATTTTTTTTTTTTAATTTTTTAAAATATTTAAAATATTCTTCATAAACCATTTATTTTGTTTAATAAAACTAAAATCTAATGTCCCTTGGCCCTAGTCCAGTCAACTCGGCTCCCCCCCCTACCCACTTAATTCGCCACTGCCATTGTTACAAAATTTCAGTATAATCTAGCTAATCATTTATTAATTAAATTACAAATTCGGAAACATTACTTTTTGGTAGGCCATTATCGTATTCTCATGTCTACAATATTATTACGAACTAAGTTAAAAGTTACGTGTATATTCCCTAAATTGAAAAAGGCTAATTGAATTGAATTTTATGAAAATCGTACGTAATTTTGTTAACATCAATTAAATGTATAAAATTTTTAATGTAAGTCAAATTTTGAAGATCAAAGCATATTTTTATTCCATTTTGATTAGAAAACTACGTACTTAAGTCCCGACAAGAATTAATTAAATTTCTAAAGTTATTTCAATTTCTATTAAAGTTTATAATTATATTTAATCTTATTGTTGAAGTTGAAGGGAGAAGTCAAGAATGTAGACATTTTAATAATAACTTTTTTTTTTAATTGTCAGATGTTACATTATATGAAGTTTAAATGAAAAAAATACATTTTTATTCTGATAAACCATCCTAATTATAAAATTTTGTAAAATAAAACTCGTTATGATGAATCTGGCATCATAATGTGTGTGTGATCATTTTGATGTATAATTTTATATGAAAACTTAATTTAACTATGTCAATATTTCATTAAATTTGGGTTCTTGTAGATCAAACCACAAATGGTAGAATACTTGCAAAATATAAAAAAGATAATTACTATCTTGGGTAAACATTTTTTTAATTACACGTGTCTGTATTTTTAAATGTATTTCGTTTTCCTTTTTTTTAATTATTATTTTTTTAAATAAAGAATTATTTATTATTAATGGTCGGATTCTCAGCAAATCTATAAAACTCGCAACGTTAGTACTATTTTTTGGTCTTTTTCTAGCCAATGAAAAATTATGTTTAATAGAATATATAAAACAGAATATTAAATCTTTATTTAAAGTGGACCATTCGGAATGTCATTAAGATCGCAGATTGACATTCAGATCGACATTCAAAATAAGAGTAGGGGGCTTTGTGATTGAAGTCAGGAATGACAATCTGATTTTTCAGATCCGCTTAATATAATATAATAAAATTATTTCATGAAAATGTACGTCATTTTACATCATTAATTTATAGAATTGGAAATTTAAATCAAAATAAACTTGAAGATTTTCGGCCAATTTTATAATAAACATATAAAGTTTCGAATTATATTTTTGTTAGAAAGTAGTAAAAACGTATAAAATTAAAGAATATGAAACAATTAAATATAAAATGAATTGGTACAAAATTTTGTCCTATTTATTTAACCCTTCGCAAGCTAGTGGTTTTGCTGTGAAACATATTACTTTCACTAGTAATTCTGTGATTTTCACATAAAACAACCTTTATTTCTTGATTTCTAAAGCATTTTGGCGAAGTCTCCAGTAACTACTTTGATACAAAACCATTACAGGCCTTTTTTGCATCATTTACAATGTGCTGTCTTTGACAGTGTTCCAAGAGTTGTTGTTTTCTTTGAATTTTTCATCATTATTTTGTATACCGTTTGTTACTGCAAGATACGTAATTCAATATTTGTTTTATTTTTTAAAAGCATGAAATACAGCAATATTTATTCAAATTTTTATTTTGGTTGATTTTCATCATTAAATAATGTATAGAATATAACATATATTTAAGAAGAGACACTATTTTATTTAATATAGGTTGTACAAGTGTTACCTATGTCAGGATTTTTTTTTTGATGATGTTTCAATAAACTGACAACTCATTTGTCAAATTACTTAAAATCAATTAATTTTAAAACACTTTACCAATGCAAATTTATTATTCACAAATAAAGTAAAAATACTTTCAACTTGTTAAATTACTTGAATTTAAGCGACTCCAATTGACAAATGAAAATAAAATTTGCATAACACGTTGTTAAACATATGTAAACTTAACAAAATGATTTAGTTAATTAATAATTTTCTCGTGTAGTTAACCTATTACTTTATCTACTTGTAAAAATATGTTTTCTTATGTCATACCTTTTTCCGAATATATTTAAAAAAGACAGTTATCAATCTAAATGAGTAGTTAACGATTCATTAATTTAACAATATTTTATGCAACTAATCCTAAATGAATACTTTTTACGGTTTGTAAAAATATCTTTCCTTATTTTACAACTTTTCTTCGAATATATTTTAGAAAGAATAACACAATTTCAATTTATATTTGAAAGAGAAAGAAAAAACCATTACCTCGATTATGTATTCTAAGAGAGAAACATCCGATTTTTATTTTTATTAAATATAGTAGAAAAATATTATATCAGGCGAGATTAAATATAGTATTTAATAACAGTCCGGATACAAGAAGCTGTTACATTAATTTTTTTCTCAGGATAGAGAAATAAAAAATATGTTTTCTTTTAATGTTGAATACTAATCGTAACATTAAACATCCGAGCACGTTGCACTGATAAAATGAACAATATCTCGCATTCTGTATCAAAGTTTTACTCCATCAGAGTTAATATAACAATATATATATATATATATACATATATATAACGTAATTTATTCTACGTGACTAGTACAACAGTCAACAGTAAATTTCAATTCGATATTATTGTTCTCTTCCGAGCCTGCTTTCAAAATGTTGGAAACGTTGACGTTTGGCGTTATTTAAGGGCCACCCCATCGCGCTGCCAAACGCCTGAAAAGGTGCCCCCGATGAAGGAGGCAAGATGAGAGGTTTGGGAGAGAAGATCTCGATGCGGCAGGGACTTTCTGGAAATCTCGCAACAGAAATGCAGAATATTAATAACCGTCAAATTTTCCGCTTTCTCGTCTCTCTCTCTCTCTCTCTCTACGCAGCTCCTGCTAGAGAGATAACTGTTTTGCGAACCGAAACAGACATTCAAATACGACAAACAACACACAATCTTAATTTATATTTTAGGTACTTAACTAATACTACTGCGCGCTCTCCCAGTCAATTGTTGATTTACGATTATTTGAATTTATTGTTTCGAAGCATTTTAATGTTTATCAAACATTTTTATGGTTTCGCCTGATATTATTTTATGGTTTATTTTAATGAGAAATAAAATAAATATCGAAGGAAAATTTATGTTATATTATAAAATTAAAAGAAGGATATGGAATTAGCAAAAAAGCATTGATAAGAAATGATGATAAACATACTGCTTATATAGTTTACTATCTGAAATATCTAGAACAGTGTGTGATAATACTAAAAATCGCTCAAAAAACATATGATATTAAAAACTGCAATTTTAAGTGTTATGTCTATAGTACATAGTTCAGTTTTAACTGTGCCGTAAAATCGTAGCGAAATTGCGCACAGATAACTCAGTTTCGTCCATACACTGTACAGTTTTTACTCAGTTTAACGTACAGTTATATCATAACAGGCATTGTATAAAAGCTACAAAAATTCTCAAAATTTCTTAAAGTTTGTCATAGAGCGAATAAATCACCCTGCATATTATAAGTTTATGCCACACCCTTATGGCGACATGGCATGAACTTATATATATATATATATATATATATATATATATATATATATATATATATATATATATAGGTATATATATAGAAATATAAGATTTTTGACCGTAAGATTATATTTAGAAAATAGGAGATATTGGGATATCACTCATCAATGTAGGGCTAAATAATTCAAAATTCTGTTTGAATTTAATTCCGAACTTTCGGCCTTGTTTTAGGCCATCTTCAGAAAAACTGGAAGATTTTATTTCGTTGTAATAAACATTTTACAATAAACAGAATTTATGCATAATATAGTCAAAACAAAATATTTAGTCACAGTTCGAAGAGATTAGTATTAGTGGTTGAAGCTCACGAAAACAAACACATATCTCTATGTAGAATTCATGAAATTAGACACCATGTTCAATTGGACACCATGTCCAATTTCATGAATTCTACATAGAGATATGTGTTTGTTTTCGCGAGCTTCAACCACTAATACTAATCTCTTCGAACTGTGAGTAAATATTTTGTTTAGTCTGTATTATGCATAAATTCTGTTTATTGTAAAATGTTTATTACAACGAAATAAAATCTTCAAGTTTCCCTGAAGATGGCATAAAATAAGGCCGAAAGCTCGGAATTATATTCAAATAGAGTTTTGAATTATTTAGCCCTATATTGATGACCGATATCTCAATATCTCCTATTTTCTAAATATACCGTCTGTTGACTTGGACCGTCGTACATAGGGATTTAGCATGTAAAATCAGACATGTGCGATTTCCTGCTTCCCAAATTATTTTACCAAAAAAACCTTACGATGAATGTTTTAGGGCATACTTTTCTGCATGTAAAGCTAAAGTGTCTAAAGTTGTTAAGAAATTGACTGGAAAATGGCAGTAGCCGTGAAATTGAAACAAAAAATCAAACAAATGCTAATGCACGGCCTACTAATGCATTTTCAGTCAATTTCTTGACAACTTTAGGGCTAATTCCTGACGTTGGGATGGTTCCAAAAAAAATTTCTTGATTGATTTACATGTAAAAAAGTGTTTCCTAAAACATTTATCCCAGAAAATCGCACATGTCTGATTTTACATGCTAAATCCCTATGTACGACGGTCCAAGTCAACACACGGTATATATTATATATAGTATTATTTAATTTTATTTAAATATTAAAGATGTTTTAATTTCTTCAGGACAAATAAATATCTATTATTTTGGAATTAAACTTAATTTTTAGTTACAAGTAATGTGAAAACTGAAACTACAAGAAAACAATGTACTTTGGACATATATACTTTATTAAAATATCACTTAAGTACACCCACATAACTTATTGAAAAATACGATTCGTATGTATTTAAGAAATGTCAGCTAAGCTGAAATACCATAGAAAACAATTTATTGTAGTTTGAAATGTCAAAAAAATGTAAGAAGGCGTATTCTTATTACAGATTGCCTACACACAAAAATCTCAATTTTATTTTCAAATTTTCTCATTTTATACATAGATATAGATATAT